>VXBC01006286.1:443630-548232 GCA_013399945.1 Ploceus nigricollis
TTCTGTGCCCATCACCCCTACCCTGTAGTCTGGTTGGTTTTGAGAAGTTTTCCCTCCCTAGCTGTATCCCCATAGGATGGAAACCTTGATGTACTCCCCTTATAATGTGATCCTATTGGTTCAGGAGAGATCCTCCTCTCTCCGCCCCCTTCCCTATATAACCTGCTGCACAACCCACCCCCGACTGACTTGGGTCCTTGCTACCCTCTGTTGATGTTCCCTGTTTGTAAGAATAAAGCGTCTACAGAACAGTAAACCTGAGTCCCTCCTTTGCTTCTTGCTTGGATCTCGTGGCTTCTGGGTTGTCTTGCTGCACACCCAAGCCGCAGCAATCAGCTTGAGCAGGGGAACTTGCCTTCCCTCATGCCAAGCCCACACTCGTGGCTCGTCTCTGGCCTTGGGTGACTGGAGCTAGCTGGCGTTTGGACATTCACCTACTGGCCAGAACCCAGAAGAGCCGCAGACAATGAGCATGGTATAAAAAAGACAACTTGTGTCTGAACAAGCTAATAGTTTTGATACAATTAATTGATGAAAACAACAGCTAGAGGAAAGACAGTGCATGTGGATAACTGACCAAGGCAGTCTTCCTTGGTACCAGAGTCAACACTGCCAGTATCTTTATTCAATTTAAATCAAAAAATAGAAATATCTTATAAGTATGAATGAAAACACAAAACAAATAAATATGTATGCATTAAATATACATAGAACTTGGGGAAAACATAAATATTACTAGAGTACTCTGCTGCTCATACAATGCCACTTTTACTGGCAAATCTGTGACAACTGAATCGGTTTTGCCAGCAAAAAACAAAATCTGTTTTCTTATGTTAGCTCTGCTAGTTGAATTTCATTTAGCCATTAGACTATCAGTTAGAGGCATCCCTTATTCCAGTTCCTAAAAATGTGAATTGAATGAATCTAAATTTAGTGCAAAGCATCTTATCATCTGATATTTTAAACCACCCAAATTTACAAAGAAGTCCCTAAATGAGAAATTTAATAGCAACAGCAGAACCAAGATTTTTCCACCATCTGAAGAGACTGAGAAGTCAGGATTCCATCTCTCCCCTCACCTTTGCTAATTGACTCTGTTACTAATGCTGCCTATACTCTCTAATTAGATCTGTTCTCACCCTTGGATAGAGTGTTCAGCAACATGATCTAGTAAAATGCATCCCTGCCCATGGCAAAGGGATTGTAATTAGATGACCTATACAGGCCCTTCCAACCCAAGCCATTCTATGATTCCATGATTCTACTATTGGCTTTTGATAATCTGATTTCTATTGGCTATTGATAATAAAGGTTACAATTAATTATTCTGAAACATAGCTTTTATTTTTAAGTCTATAATAATAACAATAGAATACACCTATCATTTGTTAAAAATTTATTGTAGGTGTGACAGAATACTGTGGAAGAAATACGTGAATAATGTTTCTTAAAGAACAGTCTAAAAAGTATGATATTCAAGTGCAGAAGAAATGCCTGATGAAGTAAAAAATCAGGAATAAGTATATTAACTAAAATTCTGATCGTTTTTGAATGGACTGAGTCATTAATACCTACCCATGTGAAAATGTGCAGAAGTTTATAGAAGAAGAGAAACTCACCAGTTTTATGAGCCTCACTTGTAACTTCATTCAGAAGTTATTAATTACTTCTCATTTTAAAATGTTACTCCTTTTGAAATCAAGGCTGCACAATCTTTTACCCAATCTTTTATTTCCATAATGGAAAATCAGGGACAACTGTCAAAATACTTTTAGAGTAACTAAAATGGTAGTGATATTTATGCCTGTTTATTTGTCTGCAGGTGATTAATTACTCTTCTGAACTTTTAAATCTTTCTATGTCTCTCATTAACAGGCCCTCAAATACTACATCTAGGAGAGAACATCAGGTAATTTAATTTGCTTCTTGCATAGCATAAACTATATTATGTGACCAATTTATTTTGTCATTGAATCTTCTAATATGTGCTTGGATAAAACACTTCTTTCTGAAAGGAACCAAACTGACTTGAAAGCACTAAAAATCCTCTACTTTCTCTCATAATTTGCTATAATGACCAGTCCCTGCTGAAAAAAAAAGCTTTCTACCTCACAATGAGATTGACATCACAGGAACGTTATCTATTCCTCTTCACACATTTGATCTCCTCTTACTCTCCCTGGGAAAAAGTTAATTAATATTGCAAAAATGTAAAGGTCAAGCTTTCATTTATAAATGATATTTAAAAGTCAGTGTAATTGGCAGCATCTTGCAGAGTGCCAGGTGAACGTCCTTTTGCGTTATCCAGAGGAGAAAATTTCATCCCACATACTTGTGTCACTGATATCAGGGTTTTTCTGTATTGGTTTTAGCTCTGTAACCTACTTTACATTTTCCAGGTTGTAAAATATCATGCAAAGAGTAGATTCTTTCTGGTTTACTTACTAAACTTTCAGTATGCTGTAAGTCACTATCTGTAAGAGAAAAAAATCTGACTGGAACATGAAAACTCACTTAGATTGCAATGACGATATTAAAATAATTACAGTTTGAGAGTTTTGTCACTACATAATGCAGTTTCACCATGAAAGAAAGCTTCCACTTCTTTTTTAATGGACATCTCCTCTTTGGTAAAACTGTATCACTTCATATCTATTAAGCTACCAGGGACAGAGTCCTGACAGGCATTTTCTTCTGCACCTGCAGAGAAGTCAGCCAGCAGAATGGCCAGGGTAAGATTAATTACTTTTCATTAGCTGCATTTTACATTCATTTATAGGTAGTTCTCTTCCCACTCAATTATACATGTTTGTTTTTAAATTTTCTTTGAAAGGCAAAGACCCACAGGTTTTTGTTGAGTTAATCCATTAGGAAATGACATCTGAGGGCTTAACTTTGAACCTGTAACATCGTGCATTATGTAAAAAAGCAGGAGCGAGTTGACATCTATATACTTTTTTTGTCTTCATCTGCAATATTAATAACCTCATATTTTCCAAAAAGTAGTTTTTGTGTTGTTCCTAGCAACATCATTCTCTTGAGTCATGGGCTCCCAAATAAATGTTGCCTCTTTTGAAACACCTGCTACTGAGAACATGTTCAAGCTGCTTTGCTGCTTCTAGCCTGCAAAGATGTTTATTGCAACTGACCCTGGTTTATCTTCCTCTTTCAGAATTACAGATTTTCTTCTTCACAGATCTTTTCACTGATATTCTTAAAAAAAAATCACATTTGTTTTAGATGCCTGCAACTAGGTCTAGATCACTAAATTTATCAATTAATTTAATTGATCAAATTAAATACCAAAATAGATACAGAAAAACTACTTTTTCCTTTTTGCCTGAGGTAAGATGATAATATACTGGTGACTGTGAAAAAGGTTTTTTTTGCGTGGGAGGAGGTAGACTGTAAGTAAAATACTGTGATGTTTCACACAAATGTAATGTTTCAACCAAAGTAAAAGTAAATACTACAGCATAAACTCTCTGGATTAGCTTGGATCAAATGATATGTTTGGCTTCTGAGACAGACAACAAATTGTTTTCTTGTCTTGTTTGCTTTGAAAAGAAAACCACTGTATAAGAAGCATAACAAAATAAAACCTGATCAAATACATAGATAAAAAGTGAAAATGCACACATGGGGAGTTCTACACCCAACTGCAGATATTCCATCATGTGAGAGAGTGGACCTTCACAAGTGTGTTAACATCTGAAAATTCTTCACTCAACTTCAGGAAAAAATGCATTGTTAAAGAGTTTGTTAAGTTCTCTCCTTTAATAGTAAATACTACCAGTAAAACAGTAAGTAAATTACCAGCTAGCTGACAGCTTATTCCAAATCATCACAGTGATATGCATGTGAGGTTACACAACCAGAAACACGACCTATGACCATATGATCTATTTCCTTCTCCCCTACTCCGTTCCCTCTGTTCCTTCTTCCTGTCATCCTTCATACTTTCTCGTCCATCTAAATGAGAGGTTTCTGAGTTTTAAGGAATAATAATACATACTTTATGACTTCAGTAAATCAGAATCTTTGCAAAGCCATATATTTCTATCACAAATGCTAACATGCCTAATGTCAGCTTTTGATAGATGTTAACAGAGAGCACAGGATAGTAGGTGTGCCCTTGGCAGGGGCTGAGATGGCAGAATCGGTAGTAAAGGCATTTTTAAGTGACAGAGATTTGGAATCATTGTCATACTCCTTTTCCAAAAATCCTAACAAATAAAAAGCTGCTCACAACACTGTATGTGGACAGAGTGCTCAAAGGAGAGAAACCCAGCCAAAATATTTGATTTATTATTTCTAAAGTTTTAGGCTGTTTGACCTGGTTTTTTCTGTATCAACTTTCTGTCTAGATTGCATGAGAAAAGTACAAAAATACTTTTCGTAAAAGAGAATTTTACTAAAGACCACAAAGAAATCAGGTTTGGGAAGAGGATTTTGCTTTGTCTTATCTAGTTACACTTAGCACCTGCTCATTGTTTTTAAGATTCTGGGCACACTCATCTGCTCCTGAAAGTAGCTCATTTATTAGCTCACTGGCTTCAGTTCCAGATGCTAAAGCTAGATGGATTTAAAGTATCTCCTCATTTCTGTTCCATGATCAATCTCTTCATCATTACAGTAGTTGGAAATGAGGTTTGGGAGGTGAATAAGTATTTTACTTACATGACTAATTTGTAAATAGTTTTGCCTAATATGTAAGATGTAGCTAATTTGTATAAATCTTTCCCTTTTAAACAGTGCATTTGTGTATTTTTAGGCAAAATACATAAATATTAAGCTATGCCTGTAAGGCTTCTGCACTTTCATTAACTTACTTCCAAAAGGTGTTACAATGATCACAAAAAGCTAAATTTGTTTGTTTGAGAAAATTTAACAATAACATTTTGTACATCTTATGCAATGACATAGGCAGTTGTGTATGTGTGTATACAGACACACAGCAAAGCACAAGAATAATATTTTGGAGAATGACTTACTGAAATTTGCTGATGTATTGTGAGTTCTGTGTTTAGCATTATCTTATTTAGGTTATTGAGAAAGTTGAAGAAGTGAAAATGCATTGAATTCCAGTGAAATACATTGCTTTGCCTCAGACGTGGCATGGTTTAGCTTCACACTATTATACATGGGGTTCTTTCTGTCTTTGGACTTCGGTGATTAATGCTTTTTGTACTTCACTGCATAAATAAAATAAAAAAAAAAAAAGAGTCCCAAACTAACAGAATAGCTAGATGCTTGTCCTAATTATGCAGAGTTGGGGTTCAAGTGACTTATTTGAACAGTATATCAGAGAAGACATTCTGAAAAGAATCTATCCTTTCTCTGGCTCTTTGTTCACAACCAAATTTGTCCTGAATTTTCTTTCTTTCAAATATCTTATTTTTAAAGCACAAATTAACTGGCACATTCAAGAAAACATTTATGGCATTAAATCCTACAAAAAGTGGGTAGCTTTCCTGAAAAAATCAGAGGGCTCTAAACAGTTATATCAGTTAGCCAAAGTCACCCCAAAATACTTCTCTATTTCTGTTTCAAAAATATTCTCTGAGTTTTCTTTTTCATGCAGGTATTGTGCAATGATGTACCAGAATAGCACAGTATGTGCAGATAGCAAGAGTTTGTGCTAAGTGCTACCTTTGTCAGTATTTTTAGCAGCCTTAAACAAGATTATCCAAGCAGTGTCTGTGTAACCAAAATCAAAAAGAGCACTCAATAAATTTAAAAGTATTAAATCAGGCAAATACATTTACAAAGAACAGGAGCCAGTGGGTTGGCTGGTTTTATATGAGATGTCTGAATTATGTTGACAATCTAATAATGTGCCTGAGTAGCTAAAGGCTGATACAGGCCTGCAGGAGCCTGTAATGTGGCTGTAACATCTTATAACATTAAGGACATCATGGAGATAAATGAGAATAATGTAGTCTGAAAATGAACACCTCCCTTGGTTTAAAAAATAAGTTAACTATAAAATAAATATTGTGCATTTACCATTTATATCTAGAATCTTGCATGCAATTTATACATATAGCTGTATATCTGTTATTGAGGTAAATATTACACTAAAATATTCATGGTTTCTTTACAAAGCAAAAAATATAATTAGCAGAGGTGGAAGGCACCATTTTCTCTTGTTATCCTACCATTGCTATTACTTTAAGCAAAATCATAAAAGTGACATTATACAGCAGAAGCAATGAAGTGTGGGTGGAAAATCAGCTGAGTTGACATGCAAAATGAGACACTTCAGGACTGTCTGTGCTTGTAAATGAAATGCAGTCAAAATATTACTCTATGTGGAATCTCATAAAGAAACTGAAAAACTTACTTTATCCAATTTGGGGCTGTAGCATTTATTAAACTAGAATAATTATTATTAAATATTGTTAATTTTTTCTCTGTTTTTTTTTGTCCTTTTTCCCATCAGTAGAGGGATTTCATTCCCATAAAATATTTGCTACAAATAACTCACAGACTTATTTATGATATGACAATTTTTTATTATGATTTCCACCAACAAAGCATATAAGTTGCATTTTGTCAGGATTTTGGATAGATGCTAGAAACTAGCTAATAAGTTAAAGATTATTTACTTTGTGTCATTTATGCCTTTAAAAATAATGCCACATGTCACATGAGTACTATTTGTTTTCAGAACCTCTTGCCAGCTACTGTGTTACTGTGCCTCATTAGCAAAAATAACAGGAAGGAGACATTAATTAAGCATAAAATACAGAAGCAGAGCTTGACAATTTCCACCTGTTCAGAGAAAACAATCTTGAACATACACACCATCCCAGAAATATAGAAGTGCTGAGGCTAGGACGTACCTCCAGAGATCATCTAGTCCAACCTCTCTGTTCAGAATAAGGTCAGTCACCAGCAGGAGGCTGCTCAGGGTTCATGTCCAGTTGGGCTGTGAATATGTCTCAGGATGGAGACTTCCCAACTTCTCTAGTTGCTCCAGTGTTTGACCACTATCACAGCAAAAAAGGTTAATGGTTTTTTTCTTATGTTTAAACAAAATTTCTTGTATTTAAGTTCCTGTCTGTTGGCTCTCATCCTGTAATTGAATAGCATAAAACATCTGGTGCCATTTTCTTTATTCTCTGTAAACTCCAGTAATAACATGCTTACTTTTCATACCTGTATTCTTCATATTTCAGCAGCAACTAAGTTAAGGCACAAAGACAGATCGGGAAAAAAGGGGGTAAATGGTAGCTTAATTATTCAGATTAAAAATAAAGAATTGCGAGAGTCAAACATTGTCTGAAGTTAAAGAGCCTCTCATTTTCTTATTAGCATTTTTAGCCTGCAACATCTTTGGAAATGGGACAGACTAAGGGAAAAAACCTCTGATGGTTCCCTTTCCATTAGTTACTCTTGCATATTGTATTAACAGCTGTCCCAATGGAGGCAGGAAGTATCAGGCCTTAGTCAACCCATGTGGCAAGTCAGCTTCCTACTACCTAACATTACATGATTTTCATTGGGTACCCTAATATACAGATTACATTTGAAATGCTTGTTTGTGTGTATGTTTGTGTGTGTGTGTAATTATTAACACATGCAGGACTGGAGTCAGTATGGCACTCAAGAGGTGCCTATATTTGCTGTTTTTGTGAAAAATATAAAATCATTGGGCTGAAAGGAATGATAAGAAAAAAAATAATGAGATAGGCAGCACTGGGAAGACAGTGAAACACATAGAAAGATCCATCATAGAAGGATCCATCAACAAAGACCAAAAGTGGCAAAACTGTCTGAACCTTATCAGTATGATGGAGAAGTATAAGCAGGACATGTTCTTGAGTACTCATCTAGGGAAAAGGAAATTACATACTGATATACCAACATGTTCCTTTTCCGGCAGCCTGAAGAAAAGGGATAAATGAAGGAAATTTTATTGCAGTTAAAAGCAATAAAAGCAGAATTTCAAGTAAAAGAAATGTGGTTTGCTTGCCTGAATAGAAGATTAAAAAAAAAAGTTATATTCTCCTTCTATGCTTGAGTCAGATTGTTCCAGTACTGAACTCTACAACGTAAACTTGTTCATCACTTCTGTGATGAAACAATCTACCCAAATGTAGGGTGTTCAAGGATATAAACTCCTGGTAGAGGTTTATGTTACTGTTCTAAAATATGTGACCTTGAATTCTGTACTACTGAAATTTAATTCCGTCTTTTTTATATTTTAAATAATTTCTGTTTTATCAATTATAACAAAATACATATCTTCAATTACATTGTTAGAACATACATATTTTAGGCATCTATCTCACTGATATTTAAAATACTGAAAGTGTTCTAGTTAAACACAGATTGCTTTGAAACTGCATGAAATCTTTCTGCCTCTTGGTTATTTCCTTTTCCAGCACATTCCAGAAACACTGAAGTTTTTTCTATAATCAGTTCCCCATCCTTTCTCTAATGCTTCCACTAAATCAGAGCTTCCCCAGTTTCACTTCCCTTGTGACACCCTCTTATTTGAATCTATGCAAATTTGCAGAGAAAATTTCCCTCCTATTGCATTCAACACTTTTTTTACTAGTAACATTTCTTCTGGAATATGCATCTTCAGAAGCTAAAGTCTACCATAATAGGAGGGCTCTCAGGGCTATTAGTATTTCCCATAATATTTCCATTTTCTGTCACAAATAGGAGTTTATAGAATATTTTTTCAACTATGCTTCGTTACTATTCTTCCCTAAAGAGATTTAAAACTGTCTTTTGTTTTATTCATGCTAAGTGCTTGGGTTTTATTAATGCCCAGATGTCATAGAATCCTAGTACTTTTATTTCACTTCTGTCTTCTCTAAAAGGATATATAGATTGCTACTCTATTTCATTCCTGGTTTTGTTGGGTTTTGTTTTCTTTTGAGTTTTGTTTTGATTGGTTGTTCTTTTGGTTTTTTTTTTTTTTCTTTCTACTCATCTGTTACCCCCTTAAATGTCTGATGTGACATTTACAGCTTGTAATTCAGATTTCAACATTTTGTAGTCTTGGGACACAAACAGAAGAGATAATTTAGATGCGGTTCCCTTTTCCCAAGTGACTAAGATCTTAAGCCACTAAAATCTAAAATTCTCTGCCCACCTCCCTGTTTTGCTATGCTTTGGTTGATGTCTGGTTAGTTGATAACTTTGAATGGATCTTGCAAGTTTATCAGGCACAGTGTTCTGGTGAATATATCAGGGCAATTGTTTTACAGGACTACAGGTCAGCTCCCTGAAAACTAGGAATATATCTGTTGATTCTTCCCAAAGTTAAACTTAATGAACGAGAATATGACCACAGATAGAGGATAATCTACCTTTCAATCCACTTTTTGTTTTTTTCATAGATTTCAAATTTCATAGGGGCACAGTGGACCTGCATACCTTGACAAAGATCATGCAATATGAGCTTTTATCAAAGTCTGTATCCTAAACAAATTTGAGCTGTTATCCAATACTCTAAGCAGTACAGTTTTCAAACACATAGTGTAAGGAAGATGACAATTTTAGTCCCAGTATTGTATTAGTTTCAAATGTATGTAATGCCAGCTTGTATCTTGGCTTTATACAAGCAGTTAAGCTCCTTTTGTGTACACAAAATAACATTAAAGTAGCTTTGATAGAGGGTTACAAGGAGATATATATAGATATATATATATATATATGTTTAGATTATTACATTAATAAAATAATTTTGATATCATTAGTAGTGACATAGAGTTCCAGAAGAAAGCACACCATAGTATATACTTCAGAAAATAAACGCGGCCTACTTTTTTTTCTTGATTATTTAGGGGGTTTATTTCCCATACTTTTGTACATCAATAAAGCTTAGTATAAATTTCTTAACTGAAAATTACTATACAATTTTCATTGTATTGCTTGCTGGTACAGATCCAGAGAGTTTAAAAATCTTCCTATTTTAAAGTGAGTTTCCCACCCCATACCTCATGCTGGAATTATGCCTTCAGAAGAATCCAGTCTTGAGACAGAGGGATTTACTTGGACTTCAGAATCTTGAAAACAAAGATGTTGTTTCCCTGTAAAGTAGATAAAACTGGCTGCAAACAATAAAATGCTTTGATGAAGCAACAGCTCAGATAAGCTGATTTTATTCTGCTGCTGTTCTGTATGCTGAAAACAGGTCCTGGGATGTAAAACTGTCTAAATATAAATGAATACTGAAGTTCAGGGATTTCTGCCAATTTCTACCATCTTAAAATCTGGTCTAAATGAAGTTATAACTTCTTGTCCGTATAATGTCATATTTGGATCATATTATTCTTCAAATAAAGGCTGCTTAATTTTTTTCAATCTGCATGCAATTTTTTTCCTACAAATTATATGGTAAACAAAATTGAGGTAAAATTTCTGAAGCCAAAGGGACTCAATATATTTGCCTCATCATAATTTGTATGTTGTTGGTGTATGTCCCCAATACATACCTGCTTGATAACACTAGAAAACTGTAGGTGGAAGGCACTGTTTTTCCCTTTTTTAAAGCCTAAATTATGCAGATGTGTTTGATTGGGCAGCATGTAGGCTGATGTTGAGATTGGGATGTGTTTGCCTTTCTCTGACTCTGCCTGTTACAGAATCAACACTTTTGTTTAAGCTGCCACTCTAAGGATGAAGAGGATGTTGCAGACTCCTTATATTCTCCAATTTCCATAGCAGTAGCACTGTGATATTCCCCCAAGCAAGAGCAGCTGTGCTGCTAGAAGCTGCATAAACAAACCTCTGAGTAAGACTGCTCTGTCTTCCATGCAAGTTGAAGCAAAGCTGAATGGCAGAACAGCAATGGCAGTGCTCATCTCTGAGTGACAAAAGAAATGTGAAGCGCTCTCATTCAGCCACCTTTCTACCTCAGCAAGATATCAGTGGCAGCAGGCACTGTGGCAGAAATAATAAACTGGTTAATCCATATTGTTTCCATCTGATGTCTGAGCAGAGAGGATTTCCTTGGGAATAGTTTTTCAGTTTCTTCACTGATCACTTAGTTGTGATCTAGTCTGAACTCACAGCTTTCTTGTAGGCAGAATCATCCCTGGAGGTACAAGCATGACTCTTCTGGTGATGTCCTTCTGGTCGGAGATAATGGCAAATATTCAGACTAGGTCTTACATGGCAGAGCTAGGGCCTCCTTGTAGAGCAGAGGCCATCTGAGTGTCAGCATATAAATTTCTGAGTATTTTAATTATATTAAAGCTTTTTCTGGAACAAAACAATTAATTTAGTATCTGTATCATTCTCTTATGCACTGTTCTGACATTGAGGATGAGGGATCCTTCTGGAGCAGGGAGGGAGATAGTTATTAACTGATGGCTTATAAGGAAAAATGTAAGTAATCTTGGGGGGGGGCAGGGGAGAAGGGGAAGAAGGTGAAAAAGGCAAGGCAGAGGGACAAACAAGCAAGACTTTATATCAGCCCTCCTCTGTACTGTTCCTATAATTTGCTACTCCTGCTGTGATGCAACTGCAGGTAAAAGTTGCTTTTTGATGAGGTAATTGGGTTCAGAGAACACAAAGTCATGAACACACAGCTGTTTCTCATGTTTCTGTTTTCTGCCTACATCCCTAGAAAAAAAAGGCATCTGTCTTAAATGTACCACTATACATTAACTGTGCATTTTGAATGTCCCCACGGCACTGCTGCTGCAGATACTGAATCTTCCTGACCACAGGCAAACAAGAAGCATTTCCTCTGGGAGGATGTGAGGCCAGTGGGAGGTCTTCACAACTATGTAGATTAAAAGAATTTGTAGATTAAACACAGTGAGGGCTCAAACTGAGCAGAAGTGACTGGTTCCTCTCACCCTGTACTGAAGTAGCAAAGACTACTCCTGGGCCCACACTGGCTGCTCCCTGGCTCTCAAACACTGGGAGATGCAGCTTTTATGAGGATTTGCAATTATCTTTTGGGGACTGGAGTGAGCATCCAAATACGGGCATCTCAAAGAGCTGAATTCATATGTGGTCCTTCCATTATCAAGTGTGGATTTGTCATTAAGGTTCTCCTTGAAAAAATACTTAATAACTTTGCTTTCCTAGCCACACACTGTTAAGCCTTAAAAACCAGTCATACATTTACTCATTTTAGCTGTTTTAAAACCAAAACAGAGCAGGTCTACGTTGTCAATAATATGAACAGTCAAAGTGTATTACCCCAAATCACTTTTGATTTTCTTGCTCTCTAATAAATGACATGGTTTTATGAGTATTTAAAAATAAACTATTAAAAAACTTTTCTAAAACATATCTTTACTGTTCATGTAAGACAGCTTTTAAAAAGAATATTTGTGGCTTTGTGACCAGGTCGAAACTTGGTGTACAGGCAGGGGAGATTACTTATATACTAGTATTATCTGCTGAAAATATCTGTCTTTGACTGAAACATGTAATCATCAAATAATACTTCTGGGTTATACTTCTTCATCAGGCTGTGAAAGTATGCTGCAGGAAGAAATAAATGTAAAAGCAGGTAGGAAGAGAATAACTCTGTATATGCTGAATAGTTTTTCCATCATTATTCTGATGAGCATGGAATCCATCCATAGGGATTTTTGAAGGTTCTGCTGCTAAAGGGCTGTACAATGCAATTTAACAGTGTAAACTACTTTCATCCTTCAGCCTATGTCAAATAAAAGGTTGTGAGTTTAATGATGCCTCTCATATCCCTCCCCATGGAAGAATGGCTGCCTCCAAAGTGAAGTTGGTTCATCTCGCAAAGGAAAATAAGAAGGGATGTATATGCTTTTTTTTTTCCTGAGGGAAAAACAAGATTGCTCTAGCAAATTCAGGAACATGGAGTCTGAAATTATTTAAAAATGGCAGATTTCTTACTTTTCAGTACACTATCAAAGTATTTTCTCTGAAAACTCTCCATGACAGTCAATATCACTTGCGATGATGGACTGCTTCACTCAAAGGGTGGTAAAGTGCTGGCACACTGTGGATGGAGAAGCTGTGGCTGCCCCATCCCTGGAAGTGTTCAAGGCCAGGTTGAATGGGGCCCTGGTAACCTGATCCAGTGGGTGACACCCCTACCCATGGCAGAAGGATAACTGGATGATCTTTAAGGTGCTTTCTAACCTACACAATTCTATGATTCTATGATTTCATGAAATCAAAATAATATGGGGCAGAGAGAATTTTGCATTCACTCCAGACACTTTAAGGCTGATCTCTCCTAATTTATGTCATCTTTCAGCCTTATGGCAGTTACTTACTTAATCATTATTTAGTCTTTCTATTGTGTGTCAAGAAAGTTCTAGTTTTGTTTTGTAATTAATCACTACATATGGACATAGAGGTTAATAATTCTTAAGAAATTAAGACTGAAAATATGAGCAAAATCAATGAAAAACAGCATTCTTATCATGTTTAAGTAGGGATCTCAGGGTCAAGTTAAAAAATAAAAACCAATAAAACATATGATGGTAGGTGAGTGTGAGTTTTGCAGACCAATGAAATTATTAATGCAACATGTTGGTGCATGAAATAAACAAAAAGGTATGACAGATAATTCAGTAACAAAATATGTGTTAATATATACCACTGTATTCATAAATTTTAATAGAACTATTTATCACAGCAAGAATAGTTAAGGAATTCTGTAGGCTTTCTGCCACTGTGGTGAGATGAATGATGAATCTGATGCAATGCAGGGTTTTTTAATAATTTATTGGGTCATGAGTTATGGTTTTATTCAATTGAATATTATTAGATGGGTTTGCCCTAGGCAGTGAGCATGGTATATGAAAAAGAAAAATAGATTAAGCAAAAACTCGATGAGTTTAATCATTTCAAACAGGGCAGAGGATAAAGGCACTGACAGATTTGTCATTAATTCAGCAGATGTTTTTACCTCCACACAACATAATCACAAGATGAGAGTTGTCAGTGAAGCCCTGAAAGTATGATGATAATAATTAAATAGTTTGCATAATCTATTGTTTTCACACAATTGATTTATTTTTTTCCATGAAAAACAACAAGGGATGGAACAGAGAGTAGAAGGTCTTTTCAAGAATGGTGGCATAAGAATATTTTTCTTCATTCCAAATCCTTATATCTATTTTTTGATAAAATAGTGCCATTCAGCACAATGATAGCTGGTGTTGATTTTTCCTGATGGAGAATGGAATGAATCATCATTGCTGTATTTTGTCCACGTTCTAATGATGTCTCACCACAGAGACTATCCATCAAATTTTTATCAAGAACCATTATTACTGGCTTCCCACTCAAAGCCTTACCTGTAAGATGCAACTAAGTCCATTTTTTCTATAAAAAATATTAAGCTTCTTTGAGAAGAGAGAAGGGACTTGAACTACAGTAGAATAAGATGTATGCTTTCTGTGCTGCTCAAATAAGTATAGGCAGAGGTCAAGGTGGTAAAAGACTGATCTCGACACCTGCAAAAATTAGATTTATTAATTGCTTTATTATTATGTGTATGACTCTTGACTTATCGTTGAACTGCTTTTTCAACATTAAGTGAAAGAGTCGTGTCTCCATTATGTAGTGCCCACATCTCTGCTCTCTGAAGATAGTTTCATAGAAGAGCAGAGAGAGGACGGAAAAGAAAACAATTTCTATTCCTGTCCCTTGTTTTTCCATGTGGAATGCATTGGGAAATTGTTTACCTGAGGTGATTGGTTAATTGGACACTGGTGAGGATTGTTTGGCCCTGATGGCCAATTGTACGCACCTGTGTCCGGATTCCCTGCAGAGAGGGAGTCACGAGTTAGTTACAGTTAGACGGTAGTTGGATATGATAGCTAGAAGTTAGGATGTAGTTTTAGGAGCTCCTCTTTAAATATATACTAATGTATTGAAATATAGTTATAATAATAATAAAATATTCAGCCTTCTGAATTGGACTCAGCATCATCTCTTCCCCGCACGGGCCAACCGCAACACCATTACATAATTTTCTGTTTTCTTGATCATTGCCCCAGTCATATAAATGCCGAGTATTTTCATAAATTTCATTTGCAGCTATAGTTACTCAACACTTAATAATATTTTTTTAAAAATATGTATCTTAAACTGCTTTTCTAGAAAGAAACAGACATGCAGTTCATGAAACAATGCTTTGCCTTTCACAATTACTCTGGGGCTATGTAGGAAGTGTTTGACAAAGCCCAAGTTAATATTAAACTCTCCTAGTCAATACCTAGCTACCTAAATTGCAAATTACTCTTTTTTTTTCAGTTTCTTGTTGGAAGTTCCAACAACAGTGCTAATCCATCACTTTATGCACATCTGACATTTCCTGAATAGTGATTCATTCCATGGCTTTCAAAATGGCATCCAGACCCCCCCTGAGTAGATTATAGAAATAGAAATTCTGTGGACCAGTATATAGGAACTGAATCATATTTATGACAGGGGGGAAAAAGTCAGTTCCTTTCCTTGGCCAGAAAAATATACTTCTTTTTCCATTAAAAAGTTTCATTGATGAAACTCCAATCCTGGTTAAGTACTTTGTTCTTAGGCAAAGAGAAGCAGGAGGTTGTTATTAGGTCACGCAGAGTTAACCTTTCTGCATGTTTGATATTCTGTAGATAAGCAGAAAATATGACCGTTTCAAAAGATACTTTTTCTATGAGCAATGTTCATAGCCTATGAGGTAGGAATATTTTTGCTTTCAAATTTTTCTTTATTGAACATTTTAATGACTATTTATTTTCAGAATGGTCAAAGAAATATAAAAAGACTAACTAATTTCCTCTCCCTCTCTCATCAGAGTAGGTAATAGCTTAGATAGATCTGTGGTGTTGTCTTTAAGTCTCTGAGTCATTAAATACAATCTGCCCTTCTTTCTCAAGTGCTGTAATAAAAATGGCAAGGAATTTGCAGACTGAAGATATATGAGTCACAGGAAAAGACAACTTCGCTGTGTTATCCAGTCAGAATGGATGTAAGGTTTCCATACCCTGAACCTCAGAATTGTTAATGAACATTTCAAGAGCAGGTTAGCTACTTAATGACTCTGTAGATCACATCTGCCATTCCACATCAATGGCAGCTGCTGCAAGACTCTCTGACTATTAAGAAAAGAGCCTTACCTGCCATAATGAGAAAAATATGTCAGTGTTTGCTTGGATTAAAGTATCTCTGGGGATAGATGTATACTTTTAACCTGTTGGAGAATAGATCTCAATAAAAATGAAAATAGTAACAACAATGGTTTTACTAGTCATGATTGTATATAAATGTTTTATTCAGAACGTAAAACTTTTCTTACTTTCTCTCCTTGTGTTTCTTTTGCTGCTTTTATTTTCCTTTAAAAGCCTAGTTCCAGAATAACTCTTTTATATCAGTATGTATATCTTCTTATTTTTAAAAATATTTGATGATATTTTAATTTCATAAGAAACCACGTAAACATTCGTCTTCAATCTGTTACCATTTTGTGTGAATATGTTATTTTAAATACACTTTTTTTTAGCTAAAGGAGGAAGGAGGGGAAAAGTACAAGAATGCCCGGAGCTAATATATGGGGGAGTTAGGATGGAATGCAATGTGGCAGCTTAAGTTTGCTGCCGCTGTGCATACAATGTAAAAGGGTCATTAATGTTATTCAGTAAGAAGACTTGCATAAAATAATTAAATGAACCCTAAGGATACCTGTCAAACTGTCATATACTCACTAGCAAGGAAGTCACCAAGTAAAGCTGTCACTCAGAGCCTGACATTCTGAAATCCTTCAAAAAGTGTTAAGCATTCAAAACTCTGCTAGCAATAAACCTGGCAACAGTAAGATAAGCTGGCCTGCCACAGCCTCAGGGTTCTTTTGCAAATGACACTGCGATATGACTCAGTACCCTTACGTTGGAAAGAATGTAGTTCATTTTTTTATTTGTTCAAGGAACAATCAAAGACATGCTTTACTGTTCCCTGCAGCAAGCATGAGTATTTTCCAATTTGTAAATAAAGTGAATATTGGCTTTTGGTGAACTGCAGTGCATATTGACCAGTCTATGTAAATCAACTTAGGGGAGATGTAAGCTGTGGTAATTTACATCAGATAAAGATTTATCTGACACTTTTCTTTTTTTCTCTTTTCTGAGCAAATAAATGTATAAACATTAACAGCTATATGAGACAGTTTAGCCATTGATGCTGGAAGGTTAATTTCAGTAAACCTAGTTCTCACTGGAATTAAGGTCACTTGTAGTAATTACTTTAAACAGAGAGCTAGTAATGATCAGAAAATTGTTACTGCCTAATCTAGCATATTATCACTGTCATTTCCAAAGTGCCCATTAACAACAGTGTCTTTGTGCCAGCTGTGCAATTTTGAATCATTAAATGCATACAAAACACTTCTTGCTCTTTATTGTTCCACTAAGTAAGTTTAGATTTTTCATTTTGTATTTCCACCTTTGCTTTCTTATCTTCCATCTTTCTTATTCCTTCATTTTTTCTCTTCACTTTCTCTTTTCTTTTTTCCATGTTTTTTTTCTTTTTTTCCTTTCTCCTTTATTCTTTCCTTTTCTCCTTTTTTCATTCTTTCTTTGGTTCTCTTCATCTCTATCCATCTGTTTGTTTCTTTGTTTGTTCTTCATTCTTCTTCATTTGTCTCTCCTTTATTTTTCCCCTTTCCACTTTGTTCTCTTGTCCTAGCTCTTCTTTTGCAATTTACTAGACTTGTTAATTTTGAAATGCTCTTAAAAGAAATGTGTGGCACTCTATGCAGAGGTGGAAGAGCTTGTAGGAGAAAAAAGTCCAAGGTTAACCCATGTTAGGACACTTGGTCTCAACTGACTTTGTAAATCTAAAAGATAAAAGGTGAATGTCTAAGTCAGGACCAGTCACCTGACCTCCTTTTGTAGTCACTGAGGGAAAGTAACATCTATAGAGGTCCAGTCAACTCATCCTAATCAGGTTGTCTGATCCGGGTCAAAAAACATCTCTGGAAGTTGTCTCTTTCTTTCTTCTGTGTATGAAAAAGGCTTGGATAAGTAATATAGACTCATCTGTCTACATATAATGTGAAGTTGGGTAATTTTAAACACACCTTTTATAACTCCCTTGTGTTCAATGGCTTGGAAAAAAAATTAAATACTTGTTCCTCTCTCATCATTAGGCTGTTATTTTTTCACTCCGCTTATGCCTAAAACTGCTAAAGTAATTTTCTCTTGTCTTAACTTCTCATTGTTTGTGATGCCTTTAACTTTGAGGTATCCTTTATTAATGAAGCTGTTTAATTTAACCAATAATTGGCATTTATTGAATAAAGATGTATAGACCTTAACAGTGTCTGATTAGTGGATTTGTTATTTCCTGCAGATAAGTGTGAACATAGTAATTCAAACATAAGGAGCAGTTGGAAAATACTGATAGTCACAATTTCAATAAATACTTTGAGTCAATATTCATAGTCCAAACTTTCTCGTACCCTTCTTCAGAAATTTGTGATCAGGGACCCAATTTTTAAAGTTTGATTGGGAAAATCTGAACCTCAGTGATTGCCCAGGATGATAGTAGAACTAACTTCTAGTAGATTCTAACTTCTGTTTTGACAGATAGTGTCAAAACAGAAGTTAGAATCCAGATCTCTCAGCTACCAAGAAACAGGAATTTTGATATGCAGGTAGCATGAAGTAAAGTGTATTTGCTTTCACATCTTGGTAAGTGAATGACCCACCCACCCTTTGAGGTGAATAAGTTTTCAATGATTTTTACATAAATATTTCATCCTATATCCACACATATCAAAGTGAAGGGTGGAGACCACAATAAAGAATTTCTAATTAAATATCAGTTCAGTATCACGTAAATAGATTGGTGATTAGTGCATTTAAATCTTTCCTATTATTATGTAATTCAACATTTTGGGTCATGAAGGGATGAAAGTTAACTGGCACTAGTAATCAGTGTTTCCATCCATGATGTAGGGTTTATTACTGAATTAGAAAATTGATCAAAATTGATCCTCTTGTCTTGTTTTTTGAAAATGTATTAGCCTGCTAACATCAATATTTAGCATGTCACCACTTGAAAATAGTGATAAATTCTTTTCTGAAACTCTACATCTCATCTCAAATGAAATTTGACTAGTTTTATATCAGTAATTTTTCAAGGTAAGCTGTTTGCATTCCTTTGCAATTAAAATGTGCAGTTTACTTCATAGTGATCTCCCTAAGGGATTTTAATGTCTATCATCACTATAAATTCATGTTTCCTAGACAGTAAACAAGAATTGCATTGTTTTCTGCTGAAATAATCACTTTTGGAGAATGAGATTTCAGTTTGTTTTAATCCTTTTAGCCTGCGGCTGTTCTCCCTCAGTCATTATAACTCTAACTTAAGTTTGAGTAGCACATGTATCTTTCTAGTCCAATCCATTTCCACACCATTTTTCACCAGCAGTCAAGCTTAGCTAGTAGGAAACAATGAAAAAGATGTTGCTTTAAGCACTGGTGAGTTTCCTATTACATCCCTCATTAAAATAGAATTAAAAATAGATAACATTATAGATCTGTGTGCTGGTATGTACAAAGCCCTACAAATATAATTTCCAAACACTTAAACCAGCAATTTTTGATTTTCTTAGCTGTTATTGCCAGGATATTATAGTCCTTGATCTCTGAAGTGATATGATAATTCTTGATCTCTTTTTTTTTTGTAATTAAATTTGAACTTTAAATTGGAAGAACTTGGTAAAATCAAAGTATATGCTGGCTTTACAGAATGGCCATGAGGAAGCAAAACTCTGCCTGAAGAGATGCTGTGGTCTTCTATAACATGATTATCTGCTTGATGAGTTGCTTTCATGTTTATAACCTGCCTTTTGGCCAAGTGCCAAAAATGTTGCAACACTGAAATAAAAGGCCAACTCCAATTATTTTTAAGTTTGGATGATGAATTGCCACTTAGCCCCAAAATTCTCTAACATACATTCATTTTCTTTGTTTCATTTTTGGGTGGTTGTGGCACTAAAAAATAGTCTAAAATCTATGTCTGTGTTGTACTCTAAGAAGGACTAAATGTACCCAGAAGGGAGTGGTATGTTGTCCCACAGACACCAAAGGGAGCAATCTCAGCAGCTATAAGACTGGGCTTTAAAATTAAGCTCTAAAGCTGTAGCACGATTATAAACCCCAGAAAATGTGTATGACACAATAATGTATATAAATCTTTAGTCTTCTTTAGAAGCAAAATCTTCATGAAACAATAAGGTTTTTGAAACCAGAGAAATGGGCAAAGGCACTCAGAGCAGTGCTGCCACAGCACTGAATTCAGATTCTGCTTCAGGGATTTCCTTAAATACTAAAGTTAATGTGATTTCTCAGGCTTTATGAGCAATTACTTTTTCTTTTTTTTTTCCAATGGCAATTCAATATTTTTGCAAGCATCTTTATTTTTCATAGGTAAAGACAGCACATTAAGTATTTAGATCAAAATAATTGCTTAGTGCCTACTCATTCAGACTAAAGCCAGCAGTAATAAAAGACGTTAAGGGAGAATATGCTTTGGGTTTCTTTCATTAAAACTTCCATTAAATCTGTTTCTTTCTTCTTTTTCCCTTTTATCATAATTCCTTGTCTAGGTATTTATCTTTGCTTCACTTTGCATTTTTTGTATGTTTCTTTCAGCAGACTCTCTCCACATGCTTTCACTCCTCTCTACCTCCTCCTTCTTTCCCTCTCACTGTCTCCAATTTTTTTGGAACTTTTCCTGCATATAACAATGAGTTCATTTTCTCCTAGTCTGAACCCAGCTAAAACCTTTGCATGTCACAGAGTAGAATGCAGCTTACTGCACTGAGAAAAAATGATGGACTAAAAATCTTTGAACATAGGAGAGCAAAAGAGGCTTTTATATCATTATTTAGGAAGCTACATAAGGCACCTCATTTCAGAAGATTCTGCATGACCACAACAGGCATTCAGCTCTGTGACTATATGCTCAGTTTGCTAGAAAATTGAGCCACTCTTTTTAAAATCATCTATCTATCTATCTATCTATCTGTCTATCTATCTATTTTTATGTCAGGTTTCTTTATAGCATCTGAAATATTATTATCATTCTTCATTTTCTCTCTTTTCTGGAAATCTAATTGCTGCTTTGACAAAAAAAAAAGGAAAAAGTACTTTGAACTTATATTTTACTTTCAAGTTCTAAACTCAAAGTTGTTTCAGACTGATTAATTATTTTAGCAATGTTCATTCTTGAAGGATTCAAAGCATTGTACCGACATATATGCTTCATCATACTTTCAATGATGAAGCATAACTTGGAGTTCAATAAGATCTGGAATTAAAGTGATGACACTTTCAATCCTCTCTTATAATTACTACTCCTTTGAAATTTATGCTGTTGTAGACTCTTAGGATTTCTGAGAACTTTTCCTTGGAAATCATACAAGAAGCAGGACTGCTATTTAGATAAGATAATTCTATAAGAGATTTGTGGGAAGACAGAAGGAGGTAGATAACCTCAATCCCCATGTACATATTAGCATGAAGAAGTGATGTCAATAGCACGAACATAAAACTGCACCCTTTCAAAAATAGATGTTCTCTGAGAGAACTAGAGAAATGTGGCTTTTGTCATTGATGACAAACTGATGAGGGACCTGTGACAGAAATGTAAAAATACTGAATCAAACTTTTGAACTAACAGAAGAAAACCTTCTTAACACACTGGGTCTATCATAAAATCCTAGTATAACCTATAGCAACATGACTCCTGTACTTTCATACTCCTATATTTGCATCAGTGCTTTACTGCCTCAAAACACTTTTTGCTAAGAAAACAGTCAGTACATCACAGAACAAGAGAGATCAGATGCAAGATTTTGATATCCCAAGAACCATCCCTTGAAGTCAGTCTATCCACCATTCCATATACAAACCCCCATTATTTTTATATGCATGATAAAAATCCCCTCTGCCAAGGTGTTACGATCTGGTTTAAACCACCCAGAAGAACCTAGAAAATTAAGTCTCTGTGTATAAAACTGAAAGAACTTTGAAGGTTCAAAATATACCCAAAAAATGTGATTAAAACCAAATAAGGTTAGATGTTGGTGCTGAAATTTGATGTTTATACAATAGTAAAAGAAGCAAAGAAAGAGAGAAGAAAGAGAGAGAGAGAGAGAAAGAAAGAAAGAAAAAGAAAAAGAAAACAAGAGAAAGAAGTTTGCGTAGGGGGTGGGAGGACAGCGAGAGAGTAACGGGGATTATGGTGGAAGTATATCACCCATCCGAGGGTCCCAACAACATCTCGTTGCTCCCTTCCATCTGGTCTTCTTGGTGGTGAGGTTCCCACGCTGCCCCTGCCATGCAGTGCCACGCTGCCACACGCTGCCACATTCCAGAAGCTGAAGAGTATAGAATCCTGTGGATTAATACATGTTTTTGGGCCGGGGGGAACGCCCAGATGCCTCCCTTGCAGGAGGCCAGTTTGACGCTGTCCCCTGCAACACTGAGGGCCTGTTGCATCATCTGCAGTGCTCTGGTGCAGGGTCTGGGGACACCTTTGGTGGGCCCTTTGATGGGTTGTGTCACCCCCTTCTGCTGTAGATAAGCTTTTCCCCCAGGTGAAGGGCCCCTCAGCTGAGCTGGTCTGCACATTGCAGGATGGGCATTCACTGCACCTCTCACCAGAGGCTTTCCAACACACACCCAGCACCTCTGTCCCCTCACCCTTTGGTGCAAGGGTCTGTGTGAACCTGGTGGCTGACAGCCCTGAGGTTGTGGTCTGCACTCCAAAGGTATTAAGCTTGATCCCTCTGTGAATGTTTTCTTTTCTCGGAGCTCTGAGTTGTTATTTAACCTTATCTCCATCAGCGAGCAGTTCAGGGCCCCTGTCAGAAGGCCTGTTAAGGGTGTGATGGTCTTCTCTGCAGCTTTTGTAATACAGTTTTCAAAGTTCTTCATGAAAATTTTTAAGTCCTAAACTACAATTTTGCAGTCTCTGACACAAGGCAGAAATTTAGTCAAATCAAATCAGTGAGATAAATAGCTCTTTGCTTTCACAGAAGCCTCCAAAGATTAACTTCTGGGTTGTGTGTAACAAACGCCTGAGAGAAGCAGAAGCTGACAGTTACCAAGTGTCTTTAATTTATTCTTTTCATCTCCTATGTACAAGTAAACTGTAATGCCTGTATATGTATAAAATATCTCTTCATTTTGGAGCAATTTGCACTTTCCATATAGAATGCATAGCAAATAAAATCAATCACTTTAACAAGCAAAAAATATAGTTTGGTCATAAGAATTAATGAATTAGTTTAAGTAATGAAAAGAGTGAAAAGGAAGAATAAAGAAAAACAAATCATCAAACTGATGAAAAGCATAGGAAATTTACCTACAGCTTTTTAGTAGCCCACAGTTATACAGCATTCAAAGTGCAAACAATCTTTCTGCAATAAAAATAAACAGGGAGAGCAAGAGGAGAAGTTTGTGTTTGGTTGTTTGCTTTTGGGTTATTTGATTGTTTTTGTTTGGTTTGTTTTTTGTTTTGTTTTGTTGTGGTTTAGCATGTTTGTTTGTTTTGTTTTGTTTCACTTGATTTTGCTTCTTTTCGCATTAGTCTGGGATTTCTTATGGTCTGTAAAATCTTCCAAATACCATTTAATTTCCTGTGAAGAGAATAATTTTTCTCTCCATTTGCTATGAAGGTATATTTACAGAGGGGACATATCTTTAATGAATGGTTAAGATGGAAGGAGAAAATACAGTTTTCAAGATATTTTGTCTAAAACTACTTAAATCGGTCTTTCATTTGCAGAAAGCTGAAAAGATATTATTGATTTTAGCAGTATTTTACAGAACCAAGATTAAGGGGGGAAAAAACCCAAAAAACAAACCACAACAACTAAAAACCCCAAATCATCATTTTCCTTGCCAGAAATATCCCTAGAGAGTTGGAGCTTCAATTTCTGCAAACTTTAAAAAAGACTTATGTTTACTGTGAAACTTTCATTGCAGATAGTAACCTTTATGTCTTTGAGAATGTCTGTCTTGAGACACCTTAAAATTATACATAGTCTAATAACTATTTGAAGACATTTGGACAGGAAATAATGATTTTTACCAACTTTGGAGAAGTGAAAATAGTCTGAAAAGTCAAAACAGTGGGCTAAAATAGTCCTGATTGTGAAATTTATTGCTACTGAACTGCAACAAAGCATGTCCTGAAAAAAGATAATTCTTGGTACAAAGGGCTTTCTGAAGACAGAAAAAGAACAGAAAACCTAATTTTAGCTCAGACAGTGTCTACCCAATGAAAAAAAAGATGCTGGAATGACATTTCTGCTGGTATATACTGGGAAATAAACATGGATATTGATAATTACTTTAATTCATACAAGAAGAGTTAAATAGAAATTCTATCAGAGCTCGTTTATTTTTAACACTTTTTATGCATTTCTCAAAGACAAAAAAATTGGCCAATATATTCCTTTGATGAATTGAAGAGGAGAAATAAACAATAATATTGGAAGCAGCTTTTTATTCAAGCCAATCAATGGATATAAACTAGAGAAGTCAAGAACATTAGGAGGACATTTCTCTTATATAACTGCAATTTGGAAGTAAACACAAGTTTTTATTTCTCATTTAAAGATTTTTCTCATTTAAATCAACCAAATAGATAAAAATCTTCAAAAAGCAAAAGGTCCCTCTCCTGAAAGGTATCACACCTAAAAGTATTCAAAAGCTAAATCTTATAAAACTGAGGAAAGAATGAAAAAAAGTTTGCCTAAACAATAAAATCTTAGTTTTGTTTACATAAATTTAAAGATCCAGTGGACTTAAACAGAGTTTATATGACACACTCAAAAAATAGGATGAGAGTTAATAAAAAGAATCAGAAATACTCAGTTACCTTTTCACTGTCATCTCCTTTTATACAACATATGGGAGAATTAGGCACCTAAATTAAGATCAAATCCTAAACCCAGTGAATTCAATAAAGCCAGTGCACATCTGATGATCTCTAAGACTGACCTTTAAGCTACCTGTCTCTTCAAAGACTTGTTGCTTTCCTCCTGTCAAGGCTGCAAGCCTTTCAATTATTTACCTATGTTTGGGTGCCTGCTCTAAAATTTCAGACCAGACCTATCCTGTCTTTTCCAATGGATAGTCTGCACAGCAACTGCTGAGGTTGCTCAAGTTTAGCAAATAGGTTTTAGCACTACTTCACAAAATACTTCATGTCCAAAGTATGAAAGAACGTGCTTTGTTCTTTTTCTGCCCAAAAGTAAGTCTGAACTGAACAAGTGGTCCAGTTCATCCTGAAATAGAATGAACTCAGAAGATGTAGGAATATGGTAGTTTTCTGGGATAGGTGACATTCCAACTGAAATTGTAAATTTTTTTGTACGTTACTTGATACATTTGTTTTAAAGCAGGTGTGAGAATTAAATTATGTATTCTTAATTCTTCAGCTTGAGGTCAAAGCAGAGCTGAAGAACTGTTCCAGTTTCATCAGGTAAGCATTGAAAGGTTTTTCCCAGAGCTATGTAAAGCCTTTAGATCCCTGTATACAATCTAACTTATTATTTCAAAAGTAGAGTGGTTTTAATCCACTCAGTACCCCTGCAGTGAGGAAAAATATATAATAGAATATTTTGTATAACCTACTGAAGTATTCTATTCTTTTGTATTTAAGTGTGGTTTCCACAAAACTCAGAAGAAAATGAAAAACTATTTTGATCACACAACAGTTTTGACAGTTCTCGAAACAACAGAATGTCAACCAAACAATGGGAATAAACCCCATTCAACACCATAGCATGATACAGCACAATAAAATTGTTTTATTTTTAAAACCAGCTTTCATTGAATATTTGCTTATTTAATTAACATACTGGTGCATAGCCTTACATTCTCCAGAAGCTGAATCTACATGTTTAAGAAACTGACTGTTACTACCTGCCATCTCTTCTATAAAAACAATTGAACATATGTGCACTATTCTAAATATCTGCTAGCAGAATGCTAAAGGCATTTGGCTCAACTTGAAACTTCCAGCAGAAGAAAAATAATTACTTCTATTTAAACAATAAACACATTTGCAAGAATAACAGGAAAGTTTCACACATTTCTGGTTACAGTTTGGTTAGATCACAAATACCTTCTGCTCTTTCATACCCGTAGGGAACAAAAGGTTATGTATTTTCTCTGATCCTCTATATTTATTGCAAAGTAAGTTAGTTAGAGAGACAAAAGTGTCAGCCACTTACAGACAAAGAAGCTGGGAAAGGAGCAGGTAGCTCCATGAACCATGAACTATAATAAATACATTAGCATTAAGGATTACTTCTAAATTATGGAATCTGGATAAAATTCTGTTATGAGGACAAATTCTTCGCCAAAAAGGATCACAGAAGCACAGATTCATAGAATGGTTTGTGTTGGAAGAGACCTTGAAGATCATCTGTTTCCAACACCTATGCTGTGGGTAGGGACAACTTCAGCTAGACCAGGTGCTGTCAGGGTGGTTGAAGTTCCCCAAGAGGACCAAGGTTGTCTTAATGTGGCTGCTCCTCTCTGTCTGTAGAAGGTCTCATGAGCTTGGTCTTCCTGGTCTGGTGGGGTGGAGCAGACCTTCACTCTAATGTCACCTGTCCCTGCCCTCCCTTTAACCATGACCCATAAGGCCTTGATGCATCTCCAGGTGAAGTTTTATGCACTCCAGCTGGTCACTGGCACAGAAGGCAACACTGCCTGATCATTTTCCATGCCTATCCTTCCTAAAGAGCCTGTATTCTTCCATGCCAATACTGCAATCACAGGAGCCATCCCACCAGGTCTTCGTGATACCAACAAGATTGTAGCCCTGCAGGTGTGCGTATATCTCTAATTCATCTTGCTTATTCCCCATGTGGGGTGTATTTGCATTAAAACATTTAATTTGGGCCCCTAATGAAACCAAATTACTGAATTGAGTGGATGCAATTCCTTTGCACTGCCCTTCAGGTGGTCTCCTGCTGACCTGAGATCCATCTCCAGGCTATGGACATCTCTCACTGGCATTGGCACCCAAGTGGTAAGAATAGGATTGACTTCTAGGAGTAGGTAGAACTGAGGTTCCCCTTCCTCAACAACTTTCGTTTAAAGCACTCTTCACCACCTTGGCAAGCCCAAGACTTTGAAAGATGCCTTTCATTTTTAGGACAGACAGACCCCATTTTCTCCCAGCAGAGATTACTCAAAGTGAATCCCATGGTCTAAGTAGCTGAAACTCTGGCTGTGGCACCAGTCCTGTAACCACTTCTTGATTCACCACATTCAACTGGCCCTTTCAAACCCTTTCCAGGAGCAGGAGCATTTGACCAGGAGCACTGATGAAAATCTACCTGCACTCCAGAGTCCCTTATGTTCTCAGATGTGCATTCCAGATTTTTACCTTGTCAGCCATACTGACATTAATTCTATCTGATTTCTAGTAGGGATAGCACTGAGATTCCTCCAGTGTGAGGAGGGAATGACAGAAAGAGTTCTATGAAATACTCCCATCCTGGTCTGGTTAGCCTGTTAATGGTATGACAATCAGAATGTACTACACTTAAATTGGCAGAGCTATGAAGAGGCATATTACCTGATTGAATATGGCCTTATCAAGCAATGAATCAAATGTAATGTCTGTTAAATCTTCAGTAGGTTTTAAACTTCATTCAGCAATACAGTAATGAGCAAAACACAAACACTGTTATGGAGTTAAGAGCTTGCAAATTGAGGAGAAACCTCAGTATTTAATCTCCTGTGTACTAACTCTGGTTTATAGATTCTCTCTCAAGCATTTAATGAAAGATGCATATTAAGCTTAATTTAAGTAACCATTGTAACTGACAGAAGTTGATATTTATACCACATTTAAAACAAATAACTTTCTTCTCACTGAATGCATTCCCTGGCATCAGAATATGTTTTCATAAATCTTAATTAAAATTTTCTAATAAAGAAAAATATGCAATAGAAGCCAGACATCTGGTAATCCAGTATTTCTGAAAAGAAACAAAATGAAATTAAGACAAGAGACAGATGATTTAAATGCTTTATAAGTTTTTAGATTTCTTTCTTTTACTCTTTGATCAAAGATAAATCTTATAGAAAATAACTGCTTATATAAGAACAGTATCTGTGCAGAAATAATATTTGTAGAAGCCAAGTCTTAACTTGTCCATATTTTAAATTTAAATATCTAAATTATATGCTAAAGATATACAATTAGTCCTTTTATAAAAACTATAATTTTAGAAAGGAAGTAGGTTAAGTGCATTCAGCCTGCTTAGATGCTTGAATGTGCCAGACAGATATAGGTGTCAATTTGTTTCTATACTTTTTTTTTTTTTTTTTTTACCTAGAGCTTTTAAGTAAATTCAGGAAAAAAAAAGTAATTTTTTTTTGATGGAACATGCGCTTATGTGTTTTACTGTCATAAAAACCTATATGGCTCAGGTCCATAAACTCAGTCTTTCAAAACAAACATAAATAAACATTGATATGCTTATGATTTTCAAATAGACAAGGTTATGTTAGTGGTTCATTAATTTTTGTTCTTGCTGCTGTTATGCTTGTTTTGCTTTTGCCATTTGTTACCATGAGAGTATTAAAAACTCTATAGCTCTGACCGAATCATTCAGTTATAACCTCCATTATGAGATACATGGAACTGTTATTTTTATATTCTGCAGGGTATATTAAAATAAGTTTTACAGGGACTTTTCATGAGCGTGTATAATTAAAATAGATGGCACTCTGTATCACTTTATTAATTACTCAACAACTGTTACCTCTGTTTTAGGTGGGTTTTGGGTTTTGTTTTAATAAAAATCAGATTAACTTAGAGGTTGATAGGTAGGTTATGCTGCTTCCACAAACCTCACTTCTTAACTTGAAGTAAGAATTTAGAGAGATGTAGATTGTTTAGATTTAGAGAGATTTAGATTGTTCTCACAATCTACACTGACAAAACCTGTATTTAAGTGCAGTAAAGACTGAAAAACACAGTGTAAAACAAGGAAAAAGAGAGGTTAATGGACTCCTAACTTTTCCTCCTCACTATCCAATGTATAAAGATGTTAATGAGACAAAAAGGCTTGGAGTTTTAAAAGACAAAGTATAACTACATTGGAATTATTCAAATTCTCAACATTTGCTCCCTGAATCCTGCCAAAGGGGTCAATTCCTTCCCCTTCAAGATATTCTGACATCACCTTACTGAATGTCCAATGAGATCAATAGACTTAATTAGAAAATAAAAATATTGATTGGATTTCTAAGAAAAAAAGACCAGAATGCATTAAAATAATATTCTTCAAAAAGTAAAAGTCAATGTTTTCAATGTTGATAAAATCTCTGTTTCTTTTCAAATTAAGTTTTTTTTTTGCCAGTGATTCAGTACTAAAAAAGACACAATAAAAATGCAAATTCAACCAAAATCACACTTTATGTAGATTATATATTTTAAAATTATAAACAGGACACATATGGTAGCTGCAAACTCCATAATTTTTAACTTTCTTTTTTCACAGTTCTTTTCATTTTCAAAACTCAGCTAGGCAGTAAGAATGTTTGTCTTTAAGTTGTGAAGTTAAAAAGTCTGATCAAAGTCCAAAGCAGACCAAAAATTTTCATTACCAGAAGTTATTTAACATAAAAAAGTTCACTACATGTTTCTTTATTTTGTCTTTAAAATCCTCCTAAAAAAGGTAAATGGATGAGGGGCTGCATAGAGCACTAGAAATGCCACGATAAAGAACTTAGGAGAAATGTCCATTGAATGACCTGCACTGAAACAGGGAGAAGTGAAAATACCTCCAAAATGCAACACTTGAAACCACAAGCTGATTAACACTTCTAAGCTCTTAGTTGCAGTGAGGAAGCAGCGGAGTTTGAAGTTGAGGAAAGATTTGTCTGAAGAGAAATGGTATGCTGTGGGGCAGGAGGAGGATTTAAGATAAAATATTTAACAATAGCAGACTGGCTAACACATTGAATAGGCAGCTTGTTGTGCCACAGAGAGTACAAATCACATATGAAACTCATTTATTTAGATCTTCATTCAATTTCTAGTGAATTATAACAACAAATTCTCCTAAAATTAATTTTTTGATAATTTTTATGGTTCTGTTTGCAATTTGCATAACAACTTGTAGCTGCTCCTGCTAATCATCACATAGAGTGATAGATTGCCTTCCACAGCTTGCATTCTATCATGATAGGTCCAGAAATTCTCAGTCAGAACTGCTCAAAGAAGAGGAGCAAAGGTACACAGTACCACAGTACACACTAAGGACCTTTGAGACAGAAGTGATAACTGTCAAACCTTGGTAATCATAGTGCTCTAACAATCCAGATTTGTTTTATGAGCGAGCAATGGAATAGAAGCTGCTCCAAGGAGACGTACATATCCCCACAGAAGTAAGAGTGCAAAATAGGTAATATTCCTCCTGTGCATTTTGTATTAAAGAAGAAAAGGGACCACTGTTCTGGTAACAACATCTGTGAATATCCAGGAGGATTACACCCTCCTGTATTGTGGCTACACCACAAATCAATCATGGATTTTACAAAGATCAGTTGGGATCAACAACAGGCAGCTCTGAATTTACTATGTAAAATCCAGGATTTCACTGTGATTCTTTGCCCTGACTGCTTGAATTCGTTTCATTTTATCTACTGCTTATGAAATACTGCTTTGTGTCTAGTGCTCCTTTGAAAGCTAAAATCTGAAAGTGATATGATGGCAGAGAGAAATAAAAAGTGGGAGATGTACTAGAGGAACACATTTTCAGGAAGCAAATGGCTTTAAAAGGGATTCATGTTATATTCAGAGGCCAAACAAAGGTGCCAAAATGCTGAGCATTTCACATAGTCCCTGAAGAGAAAGAGTAGATAGGAGTCCAAGTTAGAAACAGTTCTTAATTTGAGTACAATCACACAACGTGGATACAAAGCAGTTTTCCTAGATTAACCCTCTCCTCTGAATCATTGTAACAAAGTCATGAAAATAGATTGGTTTTTATTGCTGCTCTGATATGAGGAGTGTTTTGGGTTTTTTTGTGTTGGTTTGGGTTTTTTTTTTTCATGTGCAATTATGGAAGAAGCAGGTGCAATTCACTGTGGAGACTTAGAAAACCAAAGTTTTGCTTCATGGAGTAGGGCAGCCAGACTGCACTTTAATATATATAATTAATTGCCTTTTGTTTGCTGATTTCTTCTCTTTCCAGTCTTCATTAAGACCAGGTTAACTAAAATTTGTAAGGGTACCACAATGTACAGATTTGTAAAAACATATTTTTGTATGAGTTACTGAAATACTAGCTGACTAGTTTTTCAGTTAGGGAAGAATGCTTTCAGTCTTGGGAAAAAAAAAAAGGTTTTTCTATATAAAGCTAGAGAATTTATTGTATGCATATCAATAAATATAATTTTTATGGAAATTGACATAACAGTAATGGGACACAAGCAGATGGAGAAGATTTTTCTTGTGCTGTGTGTGATATCCACTGTAGTATCTAAATAAAACACCACATTATGTTTAAAGTAAAGTAATGAAGTCTGTTTAAAATTATTATACACTTTTTCCTGTGCCTACATCAATCACATTCAGGAACACTGTCAGTACAAATCACTTTATCCATTATTAACAAGTCAAAGGATTTACCTGCAGATTTCTCAGAAAGCCTTATTTTATGAAAGAGCATTAAAAGAAGCAACAGGAACCTTGACAAACTTCAGCTCATCTGCTGACAGTGTTTGTTCTGTTGTTTCTGTATTGTGTTGTCAATACTGTGAATCAATACCTGAAAATGGCTGGACCTCTCAGTGTGTTCTATGTAGCAGCTGTCTGAATGCTTGAAGCAGAAGTTTGTAGTGGTGCAGTATTAGAAGGTATTTTCATTACTTGAAGTTGTAAAGAAAAAAAATTTATTAAAATTTTATTGAGTATCTTCTGCAAATGAAAAATAAAAAAGCCCTCACATATGAACTGATTGTAACCAGCGACTAAGCCTACCCAGCTGCTGAGTCATTCCCTCTTCAGTGGGGTGAGAGAAAGAGTCAGAAGAGCAAAAACTGAAAACTCGTGGGTTGATATAAAGGCATTTTAATAGGCAAAATGAAAACTTCACACACAAGGAAAGTGAAGCAAGGAATTAATTCATTGCTTGTTATTGGCAGGCAGATATCAGCACTTGCAGGAAGGCAGGCTGCGTCATGCTCAATGATTATTTGAGAAAACACCGCTGCCATGAACATTCCTCCTTTCTTCTCCTTTTCCTGCAGCTTTTACTGCTGTGCACATAACATAGTAAAGCATATCTCTTTGGTCATCTCACATCAGCTGTCTTGGCCAGGTCCCCTCCCAGATTCTTGTGCACCCCAAGCCTGCTCACTGGGGTTATTGAGTCAGATATTGGGACGCTCACAGAATCGTGCAATGGCTTGGGTTGGAAGGGAGCTTGAATGTTACTGAGTTTCAACACCACTATTCTGGGCAGGAACACCTTCAGTTAGACCAGGTCACACAAAACCCCATCCAGCCCAGTCTTAAAAACTTCCAGGGATGGGTATCCATAGTTTCCCTGGGCAAACCATTCCAGTTCCTCACCACCTTTATAAAAAACAATTTTTCCTAATATCTAATCTAAACCCAATCTCTTTCAATTTAAACCCATTCCCTCTTGTCCTGTCACTACATGCCATTGTAAACAGTCTTGCCCCATCTTTCCTGTAAGTTCCCTTCAGGTACTGGAAGGATAATCAAGTAATGGGGAAAACAGATTGCTTCTAAAGCAGGGGACCTCAAACTTGAGCTCAGCAGGGGTGGTAAAATAACTTCCACATTCCCTTTGTGAATTTCATTGCAATGGACATAACTCAGTGCTGCCAACACTAACCAGAGTACCACCAGTAATTTGTGATAGTGTGGCACCCCCCTGGCATACTCTTCTACAGAAAGGATCCCAAAGAGCATCTTTGAATCATCTCTATTTGATGCATGCTGAAATAATCAATTTCTCCCTTTTGGGAGTTGTTTGAAGGCTGTCTATCCCCCAAGTGCAAATTTGCCATATAAAATGAAAAACACTGTTAAAAAAATCTGTGTGGAACTGGATAACAGACTAGAAGAAATTTGGGGTTTTTTAAGGTTAATAGCATATCACAAAATTAAAACAATATGTTTCCTTTGCACCGATGATGAAGTGGGAACTGGGGAGGGGTATAATTTGCTACATACTTCAAAAATTGCCTCTGTGAAAATCCTTGCACACAGTACAGCATGAACTTGTGTTGTTATGAATCATTTTTCTACATAGCTAGAACAGGTAGAGAGAACAATATATCAGTGAGTAACAGCTCCGTTTCTAGAGGTAGATCTTTGGCTATGTGTTTGGTGATGTTCAGAGAGCAGCAACAGTTATATTTGGCTTTCTACATCTAAGTCCATGATCAGTTCTAAGATTTGCTGTAAATCCTATCTACTATGTACAACATTAAAGAACAGAGACATAAATTACGATACTCTGTTGTCTTAAAGCCATAAGATTCACATATATACAAGAAATATAAATTTTATTAGGTGCACTTAATAAATTATTTTCTGAAGAAGGGAATTCCTTCATGGATCAGACCTGAAGTACCACAGCAGAACCTTTATTAAAGGCTTGGTTCATTAGAGTTCATAAATCATCACTGGCTTCAATGTGTCTGACTAGTGCAATAGTGTAATGGAGCTTTGCTAATTTAACTGAAGTATCTGACCTATATGTCTTCCAGAGCCCCCAGCTCAAGAGATTACCCAATCAAATAAAACTGCTTTGAAATATGCTGTGTGTTTTAGTCCAAAGAAATTAATGGGATCACTTGAAGCTGAAGTATCTGAAAGGCAATGAAACTATATTTCTCAAGTCCTTATCTCAAATGATAGGTTTATGATTTCAGTAGCCTGTAGAAGCATCAGAGGCAACAAAGACAGGCCTATCTGACTGAATACATGAGCTGAAACAACTTTCAAATGACTGATTGTATGCACAGACAAAGCAGTGATGACACAAAGCCAATCTCCTAACAATCCTGTTGTAGCTGTTGAGCATTGTGCAAATATTTAGGGAAAAAATGACAAAATCATATTAAGAATAATAAATATGCTTTCATTCCACTTCACAGTTGATAAATTATTAACAGCTTAACTTTTCCAGATGATGTGCCTATGCAAGGGAAGCTTCACTAATTTTCAAGACCCTGTAGACTCACTTCCTGGCAGCAGCCTCCAGTTGCCTTCCCCTGGTACCTGAGAACCATAACTCAACAGGATAACTGTCATGGCAGAGGACTAAAGGACACTTTAAAATATGTCATTAATTAATGAGTCCATGTGTGGCACAGTAAAAGCACTCTGTACAGTGACTGGAGCAAGAATTTATCTTTTTCTTGATGAAGCTTTTGCTCAATGAAGTTACAAGGGAATTAAATATTCAGGCCAACCATACTCTTGCATAGACCCTAAAGAGCATTATCTATGTCAAATATATAACTTAGTAGTTCAGACCAAATGGTTAACTCACGTGACTGGAATATTCTGCTAATCTCTTCAATAGTGATTGTCTATTTGAAATAGATAGTGTTTTTATTAACAAACAAAATGTTGATCATGGTCACAAAGTAATAGATATGCTGGAGGTTAGGTATAAAATATTTCTACTTCATTTGTTTATATTTGGATATAAAATTCTTCATTTAGATTTTCAAATAACACTGCTCTTGGTAAATGCAATTATATTATTTTATGTGCAATATTTCAAATTCTGTTTGGCCTTTGGAAGAAATTGATTTCACATTCAAAATCAAATTGTTAGGTCAGATTATGTGGAGAAAGACAGCTGGGTGCCTACAAGGTGCCAATAACTCTACAGTCAAGTCTCCTTACTGATCTTCTTCAGTAGTCCACCTTTTAAATAAGGCAGTAGACTAGATGGAGACATAAAGAATATTGATAGATAGCTTTGGAGAAAAAGGCTAACTGCTTGTAATTTACTCTTTGCAACCACTTGAGAATATAGCTACCCAAAATCAAGTTTAGTAGCACCCTAAGTGTGAAGAAAATAATATACCTCATGATAAATAAAGGAGACAAGCATGATTTCTAGTAAACAAGGGAGACACCACTCAAGAAAATGAGCATTTGTCAATGCAATCAGTACAGGCAGCATGTCATGTCTATCAATACTTAGGGAACTAATGCTACAAAAACATGAAATTAAGATGTAAAAATTTTGAGAGATGGCACTGAAACTATTGGCAGTGCAGCCTTAATCAAAAAGGATTACATGTATCACAAAGAATTACTTTCTTTTAGATGTGTTTAACTTCTGTGTTCCACCACTTCTTTCTTGTCCTATCACTTCTGCCTGTAAAGACAAGACAATCTCATGTTCTCTAAGCGCATTTATTGGTGCACTTTATTGATTTATGGAAATCTGAATATGGAGATGTTAGAAAGAAAAATGTGGCAAAGTAAAGTTGTTGCTTTAAATTGCATGGGAATCATTAAACACTAAGTATTTCTCACAAATATCATTAATAAAATATTCTTTTCTTCACCTTTTTCATAATCTATACTTGCAAAACACTATTGGTTAATTATACTAAATGAAAAGAGTGATAGAAAGCTAAAAATATTTAATCAAGGAAAAAAAGGAAAAAATAAAATGACCAAAATAGTTTGTGGTTTGACCAGCATCAGATCTTAAAAATTCTTCTTTTCTTTTGAGATGAAAAAGAAAAAAATAAGTCTAAACTTGACCTTTGCCAGCTCCTATTTGAATAAAGAATGCATTAAAAACCAAAAATGTTTATTTTATTTTTTGTTTCTTTTCTGAAATTACTTTGCTTGCTCTTGTAATATTATATCTATCTCTTCAGAAAACCAATTTATGTGTTTTGAAGAAGTTATTTCTCTATTTAATCAAAAACAATGGCTTCCTTAAAAACGCACACTACTGGGATGTGAGGATATATTTCTGTTAAATTGCTGTTACCAACAACAACAAAAAAAGTTGTATTCAACCTTGATTTTTTGACAATTGGATAAATTGTTATAAAAAAGACATCAAAACAGTAGAAAGACTGATATTCCCTGCCACTGAGACTTTCCCCAATTAAAATCATGATAATTTATTTTTGACTAAAACACATTTACAGAAATGAAAAGAAACCATCAGTTTTCAATGAGTAGCTAAATGTAGACTTAAATTAGTAATGAATATAAAATACCAAAAATATGAAAAGCCATTCAGAGTACTTAAAACTTTTATTTTTTTCTAATGCAAACACATACCAAAAACACCCAGATATGAATAAGATGATGAACATAATTATAATTACCTTCTATGGCTATGATTAGAACATGAATACAATATAAAATTTTAAGTAGCTGCTGAAACACTTTTTGGTCTAAAAGATAGAAATTGTAAACACAGATGTACTGTTGACTTGTATTTCTATGCACCCTTCTAGTCTATGGAGTGAAATAACACTTGTTCAAAAAGAGACATTACTTGAAAATATAAACCTTCTTATCCATCCATGCTGTAACTTGCATTATTTCAGCATAGAAAATATTTGAAAGAGATTTTGGTAGAGTATCAGTCAAAATAGTTGGAGAAAAGAACTTGGAAATATTTTAATCATTAAAGAAATGCCTTGTTACAGTAGAATGCAGAACCTGGCTCATTATTCTCTCCTTTTCTCTTCCTATGACACATTATAATTGAAGCTTTGGGGGTTTATTAAAAATTTAATGTTCATTATGGGTTACCAAGAAACATTTTGCAGTCTGCATTATATAATATAGATGTTCTGTAGATTTTTTGGAAGTATATGTAAACAGCAAATGTTCTGGCCATAGAAAAGAGCTAAGCTATTCCTCTTCCATTCTACATTTCTGAATAGACAAGCTTGCATGCAAGTGTCAGAAATCTCATTTCCAATTATGCTAGGACTCACTTTCATAGAAATATTTCAGCTGTCTCATCTATACACCCTTCACTTGATGCAATTGCTTATCCAGTCATGAACACAAAATATTTCTTTTAAATGGTTGAGTATATAAAATAGCCTGTAGTCTGATTAATTAAGTGAAAAATACTCATGCCATACTGTGGAAAGATGGCTGGCTGTAAAACTAGAGGAAAACTGAGAAGTTATATTCATATCCTAACAGAAGTTATAATGGTATGGAAAGCATAGGGTAAAACACAGCTGATACTCACTGGATGAAATGTGGCTGGCATGCTCAAAACCCATTCCACAATGGTTCTCCATACACACAATCTGCATCCATGGTACCTTCACTCAAGATCCACCTAAGTACAAAGAAATAGCAAAAAAACTATGTTGAGAATGGGGAAAAGTTAGGGAAGACTCCATCCATACGAGCTACTCGTATCAGTAAATGGGCTGAAACTGCCTTCTCCCCAATAGGGAAACCTATTGAGTAAGAACTACACTCTATGTGCACTGAATATTTTTATTATGGATTAGAGCTTGTCTGTGTACTGCTTTGAATACATTTTTGCAGTCAGATGTTATCACTGACAATGTTCGAATCTTAACCTGTCACAGTTTTATATTTAATAAAGATTTTTACTCTGGTATGAGTCCTTCATGAGCACTGACATTTGCTGGTAATGGGTAGCATACTGGAATAAAGTGGAAAACCCACTGAGGGAAGGTGGGAAGATCTGCTGAGAGGTCTCCCTTAGGCTGTTGGTGTGTGTCCTTGAATACGTCAAAGTGCCCTCTGATCCATCAGGATTGGTCGTTGAAGCGTCCTCAATAACAGACTGGTCAGGCACAAGGGTCTCAGCTTTTTTGGGGTGCTGACAGACAAATCAAACACTAAGGGTCAAGGAAATCTCCCCTTTTCACAAAACACAAGAATAAAAAGTGCTTAAAATAGTTTTCATTTTTCCTGTGAAAGACCCAAACCAATCCAGTCTTATGTTTAGGCTTTTATTTCTTAGTTAAACATATTAAATATTGTTTAGTATGGCCACTGGGGAAAAAAGAAGCTGTAAAGAAAAAGTCAGAAAACAGGATTTGTGTGGCAACAAATATTTGATATGCCTGCCATAGAATAAATACCATGCACAGAAAATTAATAGTCTAAAGGATTAATTGCAATTTTAAGGGGGCGGGGGGGGAGGGCAACTGAACAAAAAATCAAATTAGCGNATCAAATTAGCGCCTAGAGACCTGTTGATGATTTCTAATGAAGTTACACCTTCATAGATTGCAGTCAGGTGATGGTAGGTCTGGGGATAAGTTTACATTATGTGCATGACAGTTATCTGTTTTATTCAGCTGCTTTAATTCTAGTGGTAAAATAAACATTACTTGTGTCTGTTCCACCCGTCGTACCTACAACTGTTCACCAGCTTCTTGAGTGAAGTAATGTAGGTGTTTTATCTAGCCAATATCTACTAAAGATCTGTAATTACTGAACAAGTTGATGCAAAAATCAGAGAACTGGAAAATTCAAATTATATTTGATAAGCAAATGAGAAGGAGTGACCTAAGAGAGAGCAGTAATAATCCAGAAAGACCAGTAGCTCCTCTCTGGTCATGTATGAATCTCTACTTCTGTGGTACTGGGTCTATGGGAGTTGAAAATAATCCAAAGTTTTCTATATTTTAGAGGATTTCTGTGATTAAATTACCAAGTAATTACACGTATTCTGAGATATATCTCAGGTATTGGAATAGCTTTTGATCAATAATTAGCTGGATCAGAGTTTTGTTGACTAATTAGTTCTTCTCTTTCTGCTATCAGCAGAAGAATTCATAAGAAGGTCAGTGACTGTAGGCTCCAGACTACAGGGAATATCAATGGACTTCCAGCAGTTATAGTGGTGGATGAGCAGAGCTAAAATACACATCCAAACAAAACCCACTATTCCATCACAAACAAAGGAAGCAAAATAGGAAACAGAAGTCTCATGCTTCATAGAGCTCCACAGCCGACCCATTGCAATTTTACTGTTCATTTGTCTGATGCCATCAGATGCAGAACATAAGTAAAGTTTGGCAGAAGTTCAAGGGGCATAGATTTTAAATTTGTAAAGGCTCTGTAAATTTCTTTGAATACACTACAAAGAGTGATTATACATAACTCAAAATCATAATTGAAGGGAAAATAGAATCTTCTCACCTACAGGATGTTCTTCAGCTGTGCACAGGCTGCATGCATGCTCCAGTGTAGTGAATTATTTTAATTGCTTTTGACAAATTAAGATACACTCTTTCATTGAGTCAGTTAGCTGCAGCAGATTGGCTGAAAATGACAGGCAACATGACAATGATAGCTAAGAAATTAGGCATATCAGAAAGGTTCTTTAAAACATACCCTGTAACTACTTTGTGTCACAGCAGCCTTTCTTGTCAATGTGAGATTAATCAACACAGACACAGAGAAACATCCTTAATAAATGAAAAGTGTGGAAGCTACCTGTTCCTCCAGAGCTCTATAGGACTTTTAAGACATAAAGGAAGAATCTATTTTCTGTTTTAAATGAGAGCAGATGTACTGTTTTTAACAGTTGAGTATGGTTAGGAGTCACCTTAACTGAAATCTCAAGAGTCTGCTTACTTCTTCCTTATTCTACCTAAAATTTGTCTGGAAATTCTAAGTGAAATCTAGAGACATTCTAAAATTCTTGCATGTCAAAACATTCTCTGTCCTTGTTATGAGCTGACAAGAGGAATTTCAGATGCATTGACTCTTTTAGACAAGATGGAGTAAAGTCATAAAAGGAGAGGAAAGGGCACAGATCCTGTGCAAGCTGCTTAACATTACAAGGCAGAACAGAGAGAATAGGACTGTCTATTTGACCTTCTACTGCTCTCTGTCTCCTCATCTCTGGTAATACATATTTAAATATTTTTATATATGTAATATGTTGTGGTGGTTTAACCCCAGCAAGAGCCAAGCCTCACATAGCCCTTTCTCACTCTGCCACCAGTGGGATCAGGGGGAGAAGAGGAAGATTAAAAGCTGGAAAACTCATAGGTTGAGATAATGGCAGTTTAATAGGGAAAAAAATGTCTGTGTAGGCTAGCAAAGTAAAACACTGCTTCCCATAGTTAGGCAGATGTGCAGCCACCTCCAGGAGAGCAGGGCCCCCTCATATTCAGTAGCTATTTGAGAAGACAAATGTCATCACTCCAAATATCCCTCCCTTACTCCTTCTTCCCTCACTTTATATCTTCACTTTATGTATTATGAGTATGATGCCATGTAGGATGGAATAACCCTGGGGTCAGTTTGGGTCACCTGTCCCAGCTGTGTCCCTCCCAACCTGCCATGCACCCTCAGTCTCCTCACCAGCCTGGCCATACAAAAACAGAAAGGACTTGACTCTGTTTATGTCCTGCTCAACAATAACAAAAACATCTCTATGTTATCAACACTGTTTTCAGCACAAACCTCGACACTGGACACCACAAAGAAAACCAACTCCAACCCAGCCAAAACCACCACATATATACACAGCTATATTTTCTCTCTAGCATGAGGAAGTTATTAGAGGAAGAATATTTATTGAAGTAAGAATTTCAAGAAGCTCAAGTGAATTAGATTTTTGAATAGAATGTAAATGAATCAAACATTCTCTAATTGCATATGTAGGAAAATGTGAGTTTAACAGACAAAACAATTTCTTGGGTAAGTATGTGAAAGATGATGCTGGAACAATGACTTCACTTTCTGTTAATAAGAAACTTAAACATAGAAAGAGCATACCAATGGCAGTGAATTTCCCTTCAGGTGAGTATGGAGAGAAGACTGTGTGAGAAAGAGGAAAAATGATAAATCCTGAGGCTTGCTTGACTGCAACTAAACCAGAATGCAGAGCATAGCCATTTAGCAGGTCAAATTACAAGCAGGCCTGATTGGTTATGGACCAGACAGGGGGGACTTGTTAAATCTTTCCAGGGTATTAAGGTAGGTGACACAGCACTCACTTAACCACAACAAAACCTCTTAGTATTAAACCATTAAATCACTTGTGGTGTTACATGGAAAGGCTGAGAATTGTCCTGCTGCTCAGTGACTTGGAATGCTAATGTATTCCTGGGAACTGATTTCCAGAGTGGGCCTGCAACCAGCCTGATGAAAAGTTGCTCTGAAATTTAGTTGCTGAACAGCTGTGGAAGGGGGTATATACTGGGCTGTACGTGTAATACTTATCACATAACAAACAAACGTACTGACTCACAGAAACCTGCTATAAATCACATTTATCAGGCACTTCTGCCCTAACTGTGTTTGCCCTGTAATTCCTGTCCACAATCTGTTCAATCATGAAATACCAGGTGGGTAGGGAAATTCAGGATCATCTGGTCTAACTTTTCTTGGCAAAAAACACAGTATAGACAAACTGGCCCAGCACCTTGTTCAGTTTAAGTTGCTTAAGCTCTTTCCTAAATTTCAGTGAGTAAATCTTGTGCATAAACGGTTTACAAAGAAACAAATTTTCTGCAGTTATTGTGGGATGTAGTGAACTGTGGTGTAAACAATGTGGATGTTCTGATGCAGGTTTGAATGACTTGAAAAAAATTATCTATGCCTTGGAAATAATCCAGCCATCCTTATCATATTCTAAAAAATCTGGGGGATAGGTTTTGTTAGTACCTTTACTCAAACCCACCATATTTTTACTTTGTATTTCTGTCTTACATTTCAAGCAAAGTAACAGTCTCAGAGCCCAACTGGTCTCATCCACCAAATGGGAGAAAAGGACACGGACCATCACTTTCCCGGTACATGAAGGAGAACAAAGATCCAGTGTCAATGTATTCAAGCTAGGAATAAATTCAGAACCTTTCTGCCTGGCAGTGTTCCCCCATCTTCCAACCCACAGCAATGAAGAGATCAAGGGAGTCAAGCTTTTTCAGGAATCCAGTTGTGGGAGAAATAGAAGCCCTTTCTGCTCTGGCTGCTAACAAAAATCTGCTGTCAATAGCTTTTTTTGATTTTGCTGTTGATTAATAATAATTTTCTTCTGTAGACAACAACAACAAAAAAAAAAAAAACCAAGAAACTGTGCAAACTAGATTTTTTTTTCCTATTCTGGATCATTTTATTAAATCTTTAATAAAGACTAATCAAAGACTATTTAGAAGGCTGTAGAAACCAGACTGCCATTCTGGTGTGCTACATATTTTATTAATACTAGTGATAAACAATCAACAACACATGTGTTTTAATCAACAAAAAGAAAACAGGTGCTACAGGAAAGTTAGACTTCTCAGTGAGAAGTGACTTGCACAAAATCACTAAGTCAGTTTGCTGTTACATCCAATCATAAACATAGGAATCGTATAGGTAACCAGCAGGAGCTGAAGGCACATGCCTGAATTTCCAGTCAATGTGTTACACTAGTCTTTCTCTCAGCATCAAAGTTTCTTATAATGAATGGGACAGTGTTTCTCAACTGAAATTTTATCTTGTTTCTTTTAAGTAACCAGCAAAATTTTCATTCACTTAAGCAATGCGAATAGCAGGCTTGATTGTCCTAATTAAATTAGTTATAAGTACCAGAGTAGCACAATCTGACCTTCACATGTAAAGTGAATATATATGGACTTTCCACAGATAAATTAATTGGAAAAATGATTAAGAGGAAAAATGGAGTTAGCATACTTACATCACCCCTGCATTATGCTAATACTTAATATTACAGCAGCAGTAGAAAGCTTACCTATCATACTTACATCACCCCTGCATTATGCTAATGCTTTTTGCTTCAGCAACATCAATCTGACAAGGCATTAACATGCTCTATCTCTGAAGTGATGTACAGTAGCACTAATGATATGTTAGTTTGAATCATTGTCAAAATGATACTGCTGTAATACTGCGATGTTCATGATTTGATCTAGTGTATTGCTGGAGAAACACCATGCTGATTTCATGCCAATGTAATAGATCATTATTTCCCTGTCACTGTGAGGGTACTGTACAATAATCCATGGAAAAAGAAGGAAGACAATCTGACTGAAGAAATCTCTTAGAGAAAAACTTATTTAGGTATTCATTAAAATAGTGTCTTCTTATTTAGCCACAGAGCATTTAAGGAAAATAATTTTGCCATAATCAAGGGTAGAGGCATATAAGATTCTTAAATTCCTTTTGCAAATAAAACAATAATAAATTAGAGGAATAGTGTTAATTTACATTTTTATTGGTCTACAAAGCAGACCGAAAGGAGAAATAAAAGCACATGAGCTAGATAGTAGAAACTGAGGTAGTTAAAGAGTGACCCCCAAAGACACCTAATACATTGGTTCTTTGGACAGTGCAAAGCTCATGTCCTTGGTGTGCAGGTGAATAGCTAATGACTGTCAAGAGACATTTCTCCTTGCCCCTTAACCCAGTAAAACTCAATTTCTCTCTCCTTGAGCTCTCAACAAAGCAAAACAGCAATATGTTGTGATTCTTCAGATGCATACGTAAGTATGTGGGAGGAGGATTAACAAAGGTTTCTGACTCTGTTTGAAGTGAGTCCTTTGGAAACACTTTGAATTCCTCCAGGGAATGCTGACCCAGGAAAACCCTAAAGCTTTGGTATTTCCCTTTCCTGCCAGGAGTCCAAAGGCTTCATATTCTATGACAAGGAAAGTCTAGAGACCTGAATGACCTTTCTTGAGATGATATCCCCACAGATTTCCAATTCAGGAAAGTAAAACTCCCTGGAGCTCCAAACTTTGGGCATTCTGAAATTCCTGGCTTCCCACGTCTGTATTTTTATAAGCAATTATCTGTCATGAATCACTTTTTTAATAACTTTTTGCGATACTTTTACCATCACTGCCTGTCAAAAAAGGTTAAGAAAAAGAAATCCTCTTTTTAAATGTCCCTTCCCCAGATGAGCTCCCTATGCATGTTCAATGTGCAAAAATCATTAAAAAAATCTCTGACTTACTGCTGACACAGTCATCTCTAGCGGAGTCTGCCTTAAAATTCAGTGTGCTTGCTTCTATCCTGTTGTAAGGGTCAATATCAAAATAATAATAAGAAAATTAAAAGTAGATATGATTGCATTTGCTGTTACAGCTCGTCAGGAGCTAGTCACAACCTCAAGAGCTGCTGAAGCTCTGGGAGGCCACAAGGTCAGCCTTTATGGCAGGATGACTTGTTCAAAGCTAGTGACTTATAGTCTCCATTTTTATGCTTCTTTTAAAAAAAATCCAAATATGGGTCACTATGTAAAACAAAGTGTTTGATAGAGAAGATAAGCCTTTTTCTCTTTCCAGACCTATTCCTGCTTGAGTATGTTTGGATTTCTGCTCTCTGTAACCATTTTCTATAGTCTTATGCCTTTACTGAAGACTTTCTTTTATAGCAATATGTCACTGTAGAGAATTTCATTTTAAAATATCATGAGAGTCTAAAGATTCCATTCCTACTGTTACAGTCACTGCTATGGTGACCCGTGACCCCAGTTAAAGCTATTTTAGACTTTTTTGTTCCCTTGTAGCCAGAATGGATGTTAAGAGAGAAGAGCATTGTTTGTGATACTTTTTAGCTTCTTTATTAAACACCTGTTTTTCAATCAGACTAAGTATCTTTCTCTTCTGCGGGGAAGTTGAGGTGGCTGTCTCCTAGAGTAATTGTGGAACTCATAGGAAGTCACTCTAGAGATTCAGGATGTGGGAATATTTCTATTTAGCAAGTAATCATCAATCACTTTCTGCTGTGCTGCTGGAAGTGACATTTTCTGTATGAGATGTGAAATTAATGTCTTCATCATTTTGGTATTGAACATTTTCAGGAACTTTCACAAAATTAGTAATGTTAGTGCCTAGTTACTAGCCAGATTTGGGGTAGATAATTATGCATTTCTAACACAAAATTAATTCTTAAGTTTCATCTATATACTTGCTGATCTGCTTAGTCCTTCTGTAGTTGGCTGAGTGGTTATTGTGTTCCCTGTAAAAATGACCATCTGACAGCAAGTACAAATTGATACTTAATGTAATTCCGTGAAGGTTTTACTTAAATTCTTTCTACTTCTAAGGCTTGGCTAAGATTATCTCAAACATAGAGTTAAGACTAAGGACCATTTTAAAGCTGAGAATATTTTGCTTCAAACATTTGGCTTATATTTCTACAGTACAGCTCCAGTACATTTCCCTGTTTATCATTCCTATTCAGAACATTAAAAACAATCAAAAATATCCCTTAGAAAAAAATGAAAATAATTGACACAAGTAATAGTAAAATTTGCCATGCACTAGGTTCTTTGGGAATGTCTATGAAAGATTTTCTGACAAATATATTATTGTATAAATCTGTACTTATTCCTGAAATATGACTTCTGCTGTTTGAGAAAAAGGATAAGGAATAAGCAGGAGGTTTATACTCCAAATATCTCCTGCCTCATATGCTGTCACATATTTGGCTGCTTGAGTTAGTGGTACACACATCAGTGGGGATCCCAACCCAGAGTCATGGATTCATTTGATCTCTGCAATTCCTGCTGCTCACACAGGATGCAGTGACTAGAATAGAGCCTCACAAAAAAACTGTGCTGTGGTTTAGTTATAAATATAGCACTGTTGTTACTTGTGTATAACTTTATAACAAAACTGAGGAGACAGCTTGGCAGTCTAGCAACAGTGCATTAGGTTGTTATACAGAAATCCATGTGTCATGTGTTCCTTACTAAAACAAAGCTATTCCTTCCTTCTATAGCTGAACAAGGAATTTATTAGTGGAAAATAATTATTTTAAAACTTCTCTCCCTGTGGGCAATTTCTGTCTCTCACACATTCACTGTGGAGTTTTTCTCCAGAGCAATCAATACCTTGGTCTGCTTTCCCACTGCAAAATAGTAGATGTATCTTCATACTTTGAAACTGAGTGTAATACTAAGCTTCTGTGTGCACAGTCTGTGGATGTTCCATCTACAACAAGAAGGCAAACAAGAAAATCGTGACAGTTTCGTCCAACCACAAATCTTTCAGATAGATGAAGTCTCTGCAAAAAGAATGCTCTGAACAAAAAACAAAAAAGAAACTAATGAAAAAAAGTGAGATATCTTGCATTATATAGGAAGAACAAGAACTCTTCAATGTTTCTTTAACCATATATTCACTCTTTACTAACTGGTGATAGTGGTTGCCTAAGGAAGAATTTTAGACCAGGACAAGTATATAGTGATACTTCCCAAGTGTGTTCTCCATAATTTTAGTCTGTGAGTTAGTTTTGCATTTTTTTAATTCAGGCTCAAAAACTCTTCCTAGCCCTGAAGGGAAAAGGGAGAGTATTTCCAATTAATACTTTCCAGAAAAAAAAGAATAAAATTAAGAAGAAAAATATCCCCCAAACATCCCCATCTGCCCTTCCAAAAACCTCAGCCAACCAAACCAACCAATACACAGCAACCAAATACCCAAGATTATATAACAGAAAGGAAAGATATCAGGGTCAGAGTAAACCTAAATATTGTCACTTCTTTATAAAATAGAAAAGGAGTAAGGGAGGGCTATTCTGCATCCAGATGCTTCTGAATCCTCCACAGATTCCATTTTTATGGAAGAGTCCTTGCTACATATAGCACCATTTTCCAGAGTAGGGGAAACAGCATTGATCATTTGCTGCTTCCCTAATTCAACAGGCAGAAATAAGGTGTTGCAATAACTGAATGAACTGAAAGAGCACACCACAAAAAAACTAAGATGGAGTACAGACTCAGTTCTGTAAAAAAAGCTCACTTCCTGCTGTTGTTATGAACTTAATGATGGTTATTTTACACTTCAGCTATTTTCTCCATGGATGGAATATGATTCAAACTTTGAAGTCTTAGTGAAAAAAGCAGTATTTTTAAAATACCAGTGGATGTGGCCCACCGTTTTTTCCCTGATGCTGGATTTCTGAAGCAGGAATCTATAGGAAGCATGTTATTCAAAGCAATATTCTACTGTTATGAAAGGAAAGAGCCAAACCTAAATGCTTCCTCCAAGAACATAAACAAAATTATACCCACAACAAGCAGACATCTAATATGTTTGGTTATATGTTAAGATTTTCTTGCCAAGTTTAGTTCCTCCAGGAGACAACAAAATAATTGCTGCACATCAGCTTTCTAGTGCTGCTCAAACACAAATATCCCTGCAGCATGCTACTGTACAAATGATTTTGCAAACATTTGATGTATTTCTAACCATTAAAAAATCCTAATTAATCAAGGAGAATTTTTGGATCAAAATTAGTGTAATTTAGAAAAGATATTTTTTTATATATGTGTCCTGTTCCAGTTCTTTAAAAATACTTATTTTATTGTATTCAAATCAGTATATGCAAATATTTGCTTTAATTAAAGTAGCATTATATCTGTGTTCTGAAATTTCTGTGATGGTTGCTGCTGTAAAACTACCCTTCCATACAGAGCACCAAGGGCATTTCAAGTTTATTGAGTGAACAGGCTCATTTCAATACATTGTTTTTACCCTTGTGAGGGAAGACATTACTTAAATTAAATGATGCTGACTGTCAATACTATGCCACAGATCCTACATTTGTGTCAATGAATAATAATGTTTTGTGCAGGGTGGATAATCTTCAGCGTTGATTCTAGTTACTGCAATTATTACCTTAAAAAATTATGCTCGAGTTCTGCTCAATCAAATTTTATGGCTATCCTCGCTTGCCCTGTGGCTGCTGCTCTGCCTCTATAAAGGTGTCGGGGTAGTCCAGGCATATCTTCCTAAAGTTTGGTGTACAGGGACATCTAGCGGCACAAGGATTACAGACCTGATAACAGGCTGATTATCCCTGTGACTCCTTCAGGACACCCAGAGAGGGGCGACCAAGCAAAGGGATGTGAATGAATCCTTCCCGCTTTCAGGGATTGTACGGGAGAACAGGAGCCACTTGTACTATTAGCTGCAGATTCCCATTCAACAAACGACACTTGCTAAGAAGGTCACAGGGCAGAACCTTGCTAGCATTTCAACCTGCCATGTTGCTCTAGTTTCTTGTATCAGTGAGCAATTCAACACATGGCACTGCTGAGACTGCAATCCAGGAGTGGTGTTATTTATTCTAGTGACAAGTGTCTGCTTTTCATTATTTTATGTCCTTTTCTACACAGGTTCATATTATCAAAATAACTGAACAACTTCCCTGAATTAATTTTAAAATACGACTAACATTTGTCATGCTTTGTTTTTTTCCTTTTTTCTTTTGGAGAGAGACATTGACAGTGAAATGACTTCCAAGCAGGAAAAGTTTGTTTATGACTCTCTGTTTGAATATATGTGTTACTAAACAATTGCACTACATGAAGCATAAAGGGGTGATTCATTTATCCTTAGTTTGTCAAGGTAGAAAAAGGTGAGAATTTGCTCCTTTGAACTAGACTTTTAAGATAGTTCTGACTTCTCAAAGGCAGTACTTGATTTTACTGCAGATAGTTCTGTTATGCTGAAAGAAGAGAACTGTCATTTGTGGACATCAGTGGCTGCACATTTTCTACATCTGATTGCAGCTTACTGCAAACAAACCTCACTGACATAAGGTGTCTTTCTGACTTTAGTGATAACCTGGTTTTAAATGAATATGGAACATACCCTGGGGCGTCAAATTATGCTAAGCCTTTTCACTGTAGGAAATTGTAGGAACAAAAAGGAAAAATTTGACATAATATATATTCATGTGAGCATATCAAATATTTGGACTGATTTGAAAAAAAAATGTTCAGCAATGAAATATTCATTATAAGCACACAGAGAGTGTGTGAAAGAGAGAGAACACATAGTTGTGTTATGACCAGCTCCTTTATGTGTACCAAATAATTTAGGCTACATCAAAATATACTACTAAAGATATGATTTTGAAAGTCTATTTATATTATTAACATACTTTCCTTCTGCCATGCAAAATTTTCTGTAATCACAAAAGTTCCGGAATGTTAGAATGTAAAATTACAGGAAACAAAAAGACTTAAAATGGAGATAAGAACCTGCACAACCTGTACTGATTTCTTATAAATTTATAGAGGTTATTTTACTGAGTTAAGAAAATCAGGAAAAGAAAATAATTTGGGTTTTGTTGGGTTTTTTAAGTTTTATTTTCCAATTACAAAAAATATAATGACCATTGTCCTGTAGAGGTTAATTCTCATATTACATAGTAAAAGACTTCCAATCAAATTATTTCTATCACTTCTGATTGTCACATTTTCAAAATGGTGATATTATTTGGGAAGATACATCAGAAATTATCTTCAAAATATGAATCATGAAAACCAGTTGCTGATAAATTTACAGTTCATGAAAATCCATAGCATCTCCAGCTTCCAATATTTCACTTTTTCTGTAACATTCCTGTGTTGGTTTTGCACAGCCTGGTTTTCGGTAGCGGGGGGGTCACAGAGGTGGCTTCTGTGAGAGGATGATGCAAGCTTCCATCAGGTCTGGCAGAGCCAATCCCTGATGGCTCTGAAGATGGACATGCCTCCGGCCAAGGCTGGGCCAATTAGAGATGGTAACATCAATGTGAAAACATATTTAAGAAGAAAGCAAAACAAAAGTAGTAGTGCAGTTTTAATTCTAGCCAGAGAAGAGGAGGAGGTGAGAACATGTGAGGAAAACAACATGGAGACACCAACTTCAGTGGAGAAGGAGGGGAGGAGGTGCTCTGGGCACCAGAGCTGAGATTCCTTTGCAGGCCATGATGAAGACCATGGTGAGGCAGCTGTGCCCCTGCAGCCATGGGGATGCACGGGGGATACAGAGATTCACCCTCAGCCCATGGGGAAGGTGCCCATGCCGGAGAGGGTGGATGCCTGGAGGAGGCTGTGGTCCAGTGGGAGACCTGGTGGAGAGAAAGGGCCCTTGCTCCTAGGCTGGAGCAGCCTGTCCTTGGAGGAGTGCACCCCATGGAAAGACAGACCCGTGTCATGGCAATTTTGGGAGAACTGTCTGCCTGTGGGAGGGACTCACGTTGCAACTTGTGCAGTAACGCTGCTGCTTGTGAGAGTGGACCCACGCTGGGGAAGTTCACAGAACACTGTCTCCTGTGAGAGGGACCCAACAGTGCAGCAGGGGAAGGACTCCTCTCCCAGAGCAGTGGAAGGAAACCTCGGTGATGAACTGACCAAACCCCCATACCCTGTCTCCCTGTACTGTCGGTGGGAAGGAGGGTAGGGGAAAAAATGTGTTCTTTAAGGGCTTATTTTTACTTCTCATTATCCTTCTTTGATTTTGTTACTAATAAACTCACTTTATATCTCTAAGGTGAGGCTGTTTTGCCCTTGGAGGGTTTTCTCCAAGTCCTTATCTCAAATCATTAACCCTTTTTTCTCCTCTGCCCAGGTTTGGCAGGGGAGAGTGAGTAAGCGGCATTCGTGGGTGCCTGGCATTTGGCCAGTGTCAAACCATGACAATTCTTAATATTTCTTTGTTGACTTTGCTTGTGAAAAAAATTCATCCTCTAATTTTAATACAATAATGAATATTTGAGAGCTCCATCTTTCATATTAAACAGCCATCTTTCTCCTTGACAATTCATGATATACCTGACATCAAAAAGCAAATGTTTTATTCACATGCAGAAGAAATGTCTCTGACAGCTGATTATGCTGTCATATTTTCCCCTGTAACTCAACTTATCAAAACATTAGCCAGCATTCTTGTGAATCACCAAGGCAATATTCACCAGATGTAGTATCTGTAATAAACTAATTTTGGATAACAAACTAGAAAATACTTCAGGGGAATTAGGATTGTGACTGCTGTTTCACTCGTATGAGTGATATTCATATCACTCATATGAATAGTCTGTATACCCAAATCTAGTTTTTAGAACTATAGGAAAAAAAGTGGGTAATGGCCAAGAAATCCAAATGAATATGATATGAATATGAATGGTATTATATATGAATATGAAGTTCAAATGAATATGATCAAGAACTGTACCTCATGTAGTTTAGCAAATTATTTAACTACATTCATTAAACCTTCTACACATATGCAATTGAGCAGAGAGCTCCAATGCGTAAAGTATAAAACAGATTCTCTTCTGATGCTTGGAGCTGAGAATCACCACTTTTGTCCACAGTACTGGGAAGAGAGGATAATACAAAACACTGAAAATTTTATTTCTGCTTTAGTAACATTTTAATTTGTACAGCAATGTGAAGATTTAACAGTCATTTGCACTACTATGTGATTGAGTAACTGAGATCATATGCAATATTCAGATAATGGACAGGTGTTGGGTGAAAACAGCTCTGTTGCAGGAAAATGAACAAGTTGTAACCAAGAGTTCTTCCTCCATACTTGAGAGAGGAAAAGCAGCCATTTATTCTAGCTATCATGTACAAATATTTATAAGATCACTAGGGCTCTGTGTGCAACAAGTACTGCGGTGTCCATCCTATCCCACCCCTCTTCCTTCCCCTTGTGGGCCTGGGCAGGGAGGTCAGAGCCACTTCTGCTGCCATTTGGCAGTGACCGGATAAGGTCTGGGATCAGCCTCCATGGGTCTCCTCCTCCCATGAGGGCTGTGCTGGAGCTCAGCCCCTTAGCCTTGGCCCTTGCCTGGGCTGTGCTGTAGGGATATATGTAGGGATACACAACCAACCCTATGCGATCCTTGCCTTCGTGACTTGTCCTCAGACATCCCTTGGATAGTCATCTGGGACAGCTCTGTTTGGACCTGCTCTACTATCCTTGATAAGGGCTGCAGGACTATATTCCATGTCAGGACTCTGCAGCACCACATGCAAGGTGTGTAAATGTGTATGCGCCTGTGAGAGTGTAGATGATACAGAAATACTGCTGGTAGCAATACTCTTTACCTCTACTGAACAAACCTGAGCCACTGGGAGGAACTGTGGTAATTTCTGTCAGCAGCTGCTGGGGAAAGTGAAAAATTACTTGTTTCTCCTGTCTCTGCAGAAGCCCATGGGCAAATGGCTAAAGAGTCATAAATGGAGAAACTAGGAGTGGAAATTTTCAAACCTTCCAAAATTCCTGTTTTGAATTGTGTTACAAGATTTTTTCTCTATTAAGGAACAATAATTTAAAATTGCTTCCTCCCCATGGAGCAAATTCCTGCACAGCTTTACTCTTTACCTAATTGTTATTAAAAAAAAAAAACAAACCACATACTCTGAAATTCAAACCCAGACCTCTGAATACAGTCGCCATAGCTCTTTGCTTTTTGATTAAATGAATCATGGCTCTTGTTTCAGTGTGAAGTATGTATAATGAATATTTATTTCCTAACATCATAAGTTATGTAAAATAACTTAAGGGTGTGGATGGTGTGGGAGAAGGGTATCCCAAGAGACTCAGCACTGGCCTGGTTTTACTCTGACTGAAGTTAGTGAGAATTTTCCAGAGTTTAACAGGAGCATCAGCAAGCTAATATAACTTCCTTTTAAAAATATTGTCCTTAGTACTTCTAAGCTGCTTTGAAAGCCTGAAATGAAAAAGCCCTTAGAAGTGAAAAACTGCTGTATTATCATTATATTGAAATTAGTTTCCTTTTTTTAAAAAACTGTTTAAAAGAAACTCTGTTTTCAATGCATTGGAAGAGTTAGGGCTTCCTGAGAAGAATGGTATAAGTAAAGTTTAATTTAAAAGTCACAGGTTAGTATTTCTGGTTTTAGAGAAAATGAGGTTATACACATTATTCTTTATTTTGCACACAGAAAAAAACTTGCAATCTGATATAAACTCCCAAACATAAATGCTGCTCCTTTTTTCCAAACCAAGAAATTAATTTACCTCAACAATAATAATATTTTTTTCTATGAGAATTAGAATAAATGTCATGCTGTAATTTCAGAGATGATCAAAATGTTAATATTAATACATAATGTCAAAAACACCATTTGGATTTCTGAATAATGTCTAAAGAAATCACAATGAAATATTTCTTTCATCTGTAATGAGCCTTAGAGAAAATATTTTTAAAAATCTAGGAAGATGGTTGAAGTTCAAAAGAAATTGAACCTGAACTTTGAGATACTGCAGGTTAATATGATTGGATAATAAAACTCTCTTAAATATAAGAAAAATATTAATCTGAGGTGCACTTCCTTGGGCTTTTTCTCAAGTTATAGCTATTTTCTATAACACCATTTCCAAGCTAAATTAAAATCTGCTGTTAAATTTGTGTTTTCTAATATGATATCCAGTAACCTTAGGGCTGGATGGGAAGGAGAAAATTGCATAATTCCAGGGCTGCTCCCTTTTATGTGAAAGGGAACTATTTTAGAGGGCTGCTGGGTGTAATCCTCTCTTAAAACACTTTCATTTGGGCATCCTTAATTGCACTTCAACACCGCAAGCAGTTATTTATACTCAATTTTTGTGAACACGTAGTTTAATCATGAGCTAACAGCCATAATAGATAGCTTAGACTAGCATGCCACAAAGTTAAACATGAGTATGCTCACTGCTTGTAGTGCGGGCACCTAATGAGAGTCCAAAGAGGTCATGAAGATGCAGGTGTCTGTAGTTCCACAGTATAGACAGGTCATCAGTATTGCTGAGTTGCTGTCTTCCAACTCTGACTTTTACTGAGGATTGCGTAATAGCACAGATATATCAAAAATGGCTTTTTTTTTTTCTGAAATCCTGGTGTTACTAATACCAGCTTAGCAATTTCACTTGTGTCACTAGGTTGGCTTTCTTTGTTTTTTTCTCTTATCTTGAATGTTTTTAATTTAGGAACAGTCAATATCATAACTCATTATTTATTCTAGAATTCAGATCATTCACAATTAAGGCACCTACATCTTTCCAGATTCCAGTTAAGTAGGGAGAGTATCAGGAGAGGGACACAAGTTTTGAAAACCAAAGTCACTTATTTAGTAGGATAACTTTAATGAGAATCCCAAGAAAATTGTACAAAAGAGGAGGAATAAGCACTTGCTGTACTTCCTCAGGAAATCCGAGTTCCTTCTCAAGCTTGAATGACCATCACTCTCTGCAGAGCATGGGAAGATGCAAAAGCAGATAATGGGAGAGGATTACATCTTTGTTAATATAGCTCTTACATTTTTAATTAGCAGCAGTAGAAATGTCTCTAAAGTTATCTGTTATCTCTTACCCCTCCTTTTCTTCCCTAGTAGCAGGAATGAGAGTTGTCTTCTTGCCTCCACAGAAATTTTAGAAGACACTACAGGTTATTAAAAATATGCCTGTCTCCTCACAGTCCTCTTCTGCCACCCACAGCTATTGCCACTTGTACCCTGTACTTTCCATTGTTCCCTACTAATTACTCTTACCACACTGGAAATCAGCTGATCTTCCTCCCACCCATAGACATTTCCTGTGAATTGCATTTTCCCTCTGTAACTGATCAGCTGTTGTAAGGACCAAACACAGATCATAAAAAGGGAGCAATCAGGGCTTGTGAATATATTTCCAAGTTACAATAACTGATCAAAAGTAAGTAAATAAGATGTCATTGTGCTGCCAAGACTTTGTTCAATCAATCAAAGGTAAAGTTAAGTATGATGGAACCCAGTAACACAAAATCTAAGATTTATTTACTAAGTAGGATGAATACAAGAGTTAGACAACGATTCCTATTCTATCTCATATATGCACACACATAAGGCTGCATAGGCTGCCCACATCAGACAAGGTGTCCAATCCAGCTGTGATCAGCACCATAGTCTCAGGGGCACAGGACATATGTTCTACCTGCCTGAGATGTCCAAACCCTGGATCACAAAGTGAGTTCAGTCTTTGGCAGTGATGAACACATTCATGGGTGTTCTTTCCCCAAAAGGAGCTACTGTCTTCACGATTTATTGCTTTCTATTCTAAAAATTCTGTGTAAGCCACCAGAGGCACAACCCAAGGCCAATCTCTTGACTTTCTCATGTCATAAGTGTCACAACCCATTGATAGGGAGTGTGATGTTTGTTATGAATTCTCATCAGACTGAACAAAGATACCAGATGCATGTTGGGGAGCTCTTATATTCTATTGTACTGTCACCTTAATTCTGGCAACCAGTCCACTTTTTATACTCAAGAGGTATTCGCTAACAATCCCTCAAATTCTTACGATACACTTTAGCAAGAATGGTACCAAAAAAACCCTTTATTTTTTTATAGTACCCATCTATAAGTTCTTAACTCTCACAAAAAACTCCTCAAAGGTACTGGCTAAAAAGCCACAACACACTTCTACATTTCCCCCATTCCCACAACAGACTTCAGTAAGGGGTAGAAAATTATGGTTGTGCTCTGCCCAGGCAAAGGAAGGGGGAAAAGAAATACAGACAGAAGAGAGAGAGACAGAACAAAAAACCAAAAAATATCACCAGTCTTTAAGGTGCCATATTGGTCCTGCACATGGATGGTCTGGAGCTGGGGCATCGAGACAAAGAAAGAGAAAGAGGAAAAAGAGAGTGGGAGGTCCCAATCCACTTCCCTTTGTAGTTAACCTGGTGTGCACCTCTTACGTAAACTAGATTTTTTTTGTGCTGTTTTTTTCATGCATACACAGCCAGCTCTTTGTGCCCTCCTCCAGGGCAGAGGACTGAGTCCAGGCAGAGGACTGAGTCTCGAGATGGAGCAGGAAGTTGACTCAGAACAGTGTTGCCCCAGTTTAACAGGACCCTCTCTTCCAATCTCATCTGTCCAGTTGTGACAGTGAGGCTGAATGGCAGAAAATACAAAGTCCTTAGGCTAAGTCAATTGCCTATTGATAGCTAAATCACTGCCATCTTCTGGGGCCCTACCCTAAATGTATTACATGGATGAAAAGCTGTTAGCACTTTATCTATGCATCTTTCTTTCCTAAATTATTAGAGAAAGGTGGATATAGTCCACCTCTTTAGGGTAAACCTTCTCCATAATATCATCTGTGCTTTGTTAGTGATCCCAGCCCAATAATTTAAGGCGATAGAGCTGGGCAGACATAGCCAAGGTCCTATTTAAATGATTTTTTTATAGGCTTCACCCTCTGACATTCCTTGTCTAATTAATATTATCTCCATTTAACATATCTGTAATTTACCTTCTTCCTCTTCACACAATGAGCTACATCTGGAAGCATAATAGGTGTCATAGGTGGTAGATTTTGTTTCATTTTTTTTAAGAATAAATTCAAACAATATAGAGAAAGCCTTTGTTTTGTATTTTGTTTTGTTTTGTTTTTGATTGGTTGTTGTTTGGTTTTATTTAAGCTTGGAATTGTATATTATTGATGTACAAAAAGAATAATTCATATGCTACATGGAAGCTAGAAGAAATAATGAGGAGACAGGGCTTCAGCTGCTATGATTAAGGATTTAGGAAAGAATTTAGGAAAAATCATGTGACTGTAACCTCTAGTCTGCTGATAGTTTCTTTGTTGGTGGTGATTTTTTTTTCCTTATTCCTAAGACCTCTCTTAATTTTAATCCATGTCTGGGAAAGCAATCTGGGGTTCAACTGGCAAAATAGTTTAAAAAGTTTGTTCTTCCTATTTATACCCATATAAATTCTATTTTGCACCTTTCTTAACATTCCTTCTCATTTCAGAAGGCAGTAACTGTTCATAGGCATGCATGACATGTGGGTAATCTCTTCTGAAATTAACTCTTTGAATTCACTGCAACATAAAATTATCGTTTATAACAGCTAACTCACGGTTAAATTTCATTAACTTCTGTTTTAATAAATTTCTTAATACAATTTTCATAAACTTCAGAAATGTTAATCTAACATGTCTAGCTGGTTTTTTTTTCATGGCAACAGGAAGTTTGTTTTGCTTCATCTACTGTACAACTACTCTACTCTGTACATGCAGGAGAAAAGAGATTCTCTATTGCAGCACTCATAGTAGTTGAAATGTTCCAAATTTGCAAGTGTATCTATTCAAGTGGAAATTAGTCCAAGTTATTCTGTACTCAGTGACTCCTGTCACTGATATCTTGAAATTCAACTAGTCCTTCTCTGACTAATCTATGTTAAGATAATCAGTTTCCTATTTTTCTTCTTATTTTTTGTTTGTTTTACAAACTTTACTTCAAAAAAAGAAAAATAGGAAAAAACACAAGAAAGTAGCATCAGATACCAACAATGATGAAACAAAAACAGGTTAATTTGTTTTTCTCTTCAGTATAATTTAACTCATTTTATGTAGAAATTTTTTCTCCTTTTTTAAGCATTAGACATCTTCACATGTATTCTTCATTTTGAAATCTCTACTAGCAGAGGCATCCCACAACGCAAAGGGACAATACCACATTGATTTTCCAATTTTGAGATTTAAGAAGCCTAAATATTGTTTTGAACCCAACTGTTTATTTCAGGGAGCCCATACTGACAAATGGAAGCCTTCAATTTGTACTTCAATTAGAAAATTCCAGAGAAAGCAAGCTGAATTTCAAGGTTATGACTGCAGTGTTGTTGCAATCCAAATGAATCTCATAGAAACTCCTAAGTACTACTTTCCAATAGGTATAAAAATATATAATTCATATATATTAATATGATTTAATATTTAATNGTTGCAAGTATTAAAATTTATTTGAGACATGCTGCCTTCATACTCCCACAGAGACTTGAGTGTATTTATTTAATTCTTCCATTCACTTAAGACTACCTGAGAACTCTCACTCTGTATGTTTTGCAGAGGGTATAGTGATAATACATTTTTAAATCTCAGTAGTGACTACAAACAGTTTATAGGACTTTGAAATTAATGACCTGAAGCTGAAATTCTTAGATCCAACCATGTTAATATTTATTCATACCTTTCATGCCATCATTAATGCAGTGGAGTACAGTCAAACAGATACCAAGATTCAACTCATGAAGAACTAACAAGAAAGTCAGACTTGTTCTCATTGGAAATGAAGAAACCTTTTGATCTTAATTAAAGTACTGCTGTTTCAAAGATGGTAAATAACACTGATTCAAGTAAGGATTAATAGTTGCAAAGAACATAATGATCTCAAAAAGTAGTAAAAATCCATAAATCATTTCTCATAAAATATTTTCTTCCTTTGTATTACAATGTTGTACTTAGGAAACAAATGAAAGATGTATTTTTTACATCTATATTCAGAAAATGTTCAAGAGTTAAAATGATCAAAAATTCAGGTCAGGTTTAATTTGTTTGTTGGTTTTTTTCACATAAGCAATAACAAAAAGAAAGTTGTGAAGCTTAGTTATGTACTGAAAATTGTATAAGCAGATTCTGGTGCTCCTTTAAGGTTTTGCTGAAGACAGCATTCCAGGGCTGGTGCAGACTGAGCAGATGATTGTGAGAAGACCCACTGTTCAAAAAGGTATCAAAGTATTTTTGATTTAGCTCAGATCTTTTTGTAATAATGGATTTCAGGTACCTAAAATATGATAAAAACTTTCCTTTCATGTTTTTCTCCCCGTAAGTCTAAGAAACAAGTCTTGGGATTTTTATATCTTAAAAGCCTTGGGATAGGAATGAGGGATTGTTGGCACATCTTGGATGTTGTTATGAAATTTTTAGATTGGAAAGATAGCTCGGTGTTCTTTCAAGAGTTTAATGAGATTGCAAATTCTTCCAGGTAGTGCTCTTAACATGTTAATGACCATATTTTTTAAAAAATCATTAATTAATTATCAATACAAATGCCCCTAAATTGTAGAGAGGTTGCTGGTCCCAGTCATTTCAAAGAGCTGAAAGAAAAAAAATATCAGCTAGGGTGTACAAGTTCAAAATGGTCCTAAACCAGGAAATTATTTCAGTATCACACAAACCACCTTAATACCTTTTTATTTTATAGGTGAGAAAGTTCAACATTAATTTTAGATGGAATTAGCTTTTTCAGCAATAAGAATACTGCAGATTACTTCACCTGGACAACTTTGGCAAGGACTTCAATAGTAAACCTGGTGGGTCAATTAAATATAAGTGCTACACTGAACCTGTCCTTTGAGAGAGGAAATCCTATTGAAGAGCAATTTCTCCAATACAATGAAAATGGAAAATTGATTTACAGTCTAAATGTGTCAGTTCTTATAAACAGAGTTATAATGAGGGTCTATAGAATGTCAGATAAAGAAACAGAGGACTGAATGGGGGAACAGATAACACTTCAGTATAAATGAAGTATAATTGTTCAATCAATAGTTTGCTTTAAAGGTTTAGGTAAGATTTCATTAGACATAGATCAAACAGGTGTCTCTTTGTACACAGAGCAATTAACTGCAGGTTTATGGTGGGAAAACACTCACTCAGAAAAGAGATAAAACGATTAAAAGCAACTAAAATGCACTGAAGCAGATCATGGTAATGAATAGTTTTTAATGCCAGCTAAATAGTATCCTTTATCTTTCTTTCCCTCTCCCTCCCTGCCCTACTTCTGTGTCAGCAAAGGTAGCCACTGAAGTAGGTTGGTTGCTGCAAAAAGCTTTCCATTTCAAGTATTGTTGCAACATGGCAGGTGTCATTCTTTAGGTATGAAGCAGCTGCTGCTAAGATTAAAATCCATAAAATGAGTAGAATCACATTCAGGCTCAATGCACTGCATACAAATAGATATTTGCCTACAGGGCCATTCCCCAGGTATTGATGCAAACATTTTTAACTGGTTTAAATAGCCCTCCTCCTGCTTTTAAGAGGTTCAGCGATCTAATCAGGGAGCAACAGCAACACTGTGATTTACAGCACACTTCAAAAAGCAAATACTCAGACAAATAACAGGAACAGACATGATTGCTCTCTATAAATACTCCAGGAATGAGCAGGGTAGTAAAATGCCCAGGAGGAGAAAGAACTTCTTAAACTAAAGGACAACATTAGCAATTGGCAATAAATTAATTTAGACTGAAAATTAGGAGATTTCTAACTATTAGAAGAGTCAGACTATGGAACAGACTCCCAGAGGGAGTAGTGAAGGAAAAATATCTGCTATATTTAAAGACACTCACAAAAATTTTGTGAAAGCTATTAGAGAATAGAGAAATATAATAGAGAAAACTGGAGATTAGGCCAGTTTGCCCAGATTCTTTGCAACCTTCTGTCATTCTTTAATAAGCATGATGAAGAGAGGAACAGCAATTCATAGGGCAATACCAATTTCCATCTCTTTCAGTTGGCTGGAAACAGTATTTTAACTTGGAAAAATTGCTATATTCATTGAATGTATTGCATATAGTTTGAAAATCTAAAGTGAAGAATAATTTGATTTCATAGGCCTATTTCCCATATACACCCATCATATATTTCAGAACAGGATGTGTAAATGAACTGAACTGGCTAGATGGTATGATTTACTGAGGGCATAAACCCACATAGTCCCCCAAGAGCATCCCTTAAGTCCCCTAAGTACAGCATTGCTTAACCTCCTTACCATTCTCTAAAAGAAATCAGCTGCAAGATATGTATTAGAAATCCTGACACAAACTTAAGTCACTGCTGGAATACCCACAGACTTGAATGGAGTTTCCATTCCACTTGGAGCTTCCCAGGACAGTAGTTTAATTGCATATCAAGGTTTTCAAGCTACTGAAGCAAGGTTTTGCCGGTTGGATTCAACAACCACATAGTGCTGTGCTATGTTTACTTGTCTAGAAGTCAAGCCTTCCTTTTTAGTTGATTTATGTTTCAGCACAAAATCAAAAAAAATCAAAAAGAAAAGCATTTAAAATGCTTAGTTTTTCAATATAGAAATTGAAGTTTGAAAGATAGTGGTAGTCCGTCAACAAAGGATGCTACTCCAAAATCAACTTCAATAGCAAAAAAATATATCCAATGTGATAGATTGAAATCCAACACTAATGAAATTATTATAATGTGCTTTGCAGAAAATGCCAGTAAGTGATCACAAAGCAATTTTGCTGACAGTGCAATAAAGAGCACTGATATTTTAAATGCTCATTGGCATTTCATTTAGAAAGTTTTAAGACATAACAATGAGCCTTATTAGAAGAACAAGCAGCTAATCATTATCCAGTGACACAAGACTGCTTTTCTCCATCTGTATCCTTACAGTCTTTTATGTACTCTACCTTTTTTCTTGAAGTTTGTCTTAAACCCACAAATACTTATCCTGTGAAGAAAGGAAAGGGAGATTGTTCTTGAATTACTGCTTCTAAAAGCCACATCCCTTTGGTAAAGTGTAGCAGTCTAATGGTCCCTTATACCCTTGAAAAACCTTGAATGGATTTCATTGCTGTCAAAAAAACTTTGATGACTGCAGAGAGTATTTGTGAAAAAAAAAAAAAAAACAGAAAAAAAATAAGGCTGAACCGGTAACCAAGGAAGAGGATAGATATCATCATTCCAGTGAGAAGAGAAGTATTCTGTTCAGTTACTTAAAGGGAATTATTAGGCTGAGATTTTCCAGGCTGAGAACCTCCTGTTATAAAGGAAAAGGTGGTGATGAGGAAAATAAACATTTCCTTCGTTCTGTAAAATAGGATATGCATGATCGACACTCACAGTCCAGAAACACTTCTCAGAACCCAAGTATTTCCTTTGGTTGGTGAATAAGCTAACAAGTAAGCTATGAAACTGTGCTCTTTTTTCTTTCTTCCATCTGTTCTGATTCTTATGTTTTACTACATCACAATTATGTAAGAGAATCAAAGGAGAATAATATTACCTGGAGCAGCCTAGATAGAATTGCCGAAGATTTCTTCCAGGGCAATGAAAAAACTCTGAATTTTGGGGCCATTAGGACTGAGTCTTTCTATTTGGTAAATATCTAACCCATCAGAGGACTAAAAAAAAAAAAAAGATCTATGTAAAAGATAGATTATCATGATAATTTAAACCTTTAAACCCATTCAAAGGGTTTTGCATTAGTTTTTGACTGGTTTATGTAAGTTTTAAGATGAGCAGTCTACCTCTATTTTTGAGAGGTTCTGTCCTGTGCATTACTAGATACAATCCCTTGTAATATTTAGTTAGAAGAACACAGGAGGTTCTCTATCACCACAGTTCTTAGCAGAAGATAAATGTTTCTAAGATTCTGAGAATGTGGAATTTGAGATATATATATTTTAAAACTCAGACTACAAGTCGAAGTTAAATAGAAATGGGCTTAACATAGTTTAAGTAGTGGTAAGAAAATGAGAGAGTATGGAAAACTAGGATTTAGACAAATTATTTTATCAACCATAGCTTTAAACTTATCATATGCAAACTCTTTTAGATTAGGATTTACAGTACTTAAATCCTTTCTAGATCTTTTCACTTATTCTCTTGTCAAGTACTTGTTCAGTGCTTAACCAAATAACCAGGGTAGAAAACATGGTCAAGCTGAATGTAATTGAAATATTTTCTTAACAGAAAAGAGTGCTAGTTCAAATTCTGGGAAAAGACTGAACCTTTATCTCCCACAACCTTGGTGACAGCCTAATTTTCAAATTGCTGGGTACTATTAGATATTGTCTGTTCTATCACTACCATTTTGTGGTGTCTTGACTACTAGATGTCTGTGGAAAAATCTTTTGATCAGACAAAATAAATATTCAAGTGTTACTCTTTAGAGGAACAAGAATGTCTTTTTAAAAGTCTGAGCATTTTCCGGGGCTGGGTAGGCTCTAAAAAGTAGTTATGGGAAATTGTCTTTTTCTTAACATTGGCAACTTTATAATTACTTATACTAAAGGATGTCTTAGAATTATTTAAATGATATCATTGGAAAAATCATACCAGACATTTATAGTCAGTGTGCCAGGTGCTTCTTGCAAACACATGAATGCAATCCCCACCTGTGAAGAATTTCTGAGAACTTGTTAGGAAAAATGAAGATGAGTTGTTCCTCTAATTAAGTTATATTGTGGATATGTAAAAACTACAACAATTTGTTCCTCTAATTAAGTTATATTGTGGATATGTAAAAACTACAACAATTTGGCAACTAAAGAAAACAATGATTTTGTTTTGACACTGCACATTACTAGGAAGAACATCTATGTATCTAATTTTCTGCAATGAGCAGTTAATGGCTAAAACATAAATCATCTAATTTTAAAAAGTGATAATTATGATAATACTTGGCTTCCAACTTATTTTAGTCATTCTTTAGAGGTTTTTTCCTTCAATACTGATTACAAAGGTGCACTATATTGCTGCTGAGTTATAATCAGTTTAGCATTTTTAGTTTTTAATAACAGTTTCTGTATTCATTTGTTTGTGATGATGATCCCAGCATGCTATAATAATTTGCATCACACTTCTAAATGAGAATTGATTTTGTTTGCATGGGTAATTTCTCAGCAATTCCCCTTAATTTCAAGATGAATGTGTTTTTCAATTTTTCCAATTATGTAAAAAACAAACAAACAGCCCCTCCCCCCCACCATGGAATCTCTCAGCATTCCTAAGACCTTTATACCAGTCTGTTTTCAATTAATTGTCTTTAACTCTGTGGGAGATTGTTAAACACCAGCAGGATGCACTGAGGCTGTGGAGTCTCTTTCTTTGGGGATTTTAAAAATTTGGTTAGACACAGCCCTAGTCAACCTGCTCCTGCTTTGAACCAGATCTACAGCAGGATGACCTCAAGATCCCCCACCCAAACTAAATTTTTCCATGGCTTTATGAAAACAGTCATTAATCAGATTACATATTGGCACCATTGTACATTGAAATTTACAGGGAAGTAATTTGCACAATTCAGTCAAACAAGAAAACAGAAATAAACATTTTAAAATATCTACATTTTTTAAAATTTTAAAGTCTATGTCACATTTGCGCATGCGTGGTTTTTTTGCATACAAATATATATACATGTATGTATATTTCTTTCTATCGATACATGTATTTGTACACGCTCTATTATGTTAAAACAGCCCTTTTTATACACCGGATTTTTGTGCTTAATACACTGACATTTTTGAAAAAATCTTGATATTTGTATTTTATTTCTAGTTCATTCTAATTATATTTCAGTGTGGTTTAATTAATGTAAACATCATCACCATCATCATCAAAAGTAAAGGCTGACACAACAAAGACTGAAACTAGAGCTAGTCCACAAATGAATAGTTTTGATTAAGAAAAATAAATAGGCTATCCAAAAATAATAATATTTTATTTCCTTTAGAAAAGGCACTCAGTTGATTGATTTCTTTTTTAAATGCTTTTGACTTCTTAGTTATTCTAAATAAAATTATCAGGAAATTATGGTTCCCATAATACCTGTATAAATTGAATGTAAAACTATGATATATACAGAGTTACAGCTGCTGGTGTATTTATTCAAAATAGAATATGACTCATTTATATAACTAATTATAGAGAAAATAATGTTGTTTTTGTAGTGAATTTTATCCTATCCCCATCTGTTACATATTTCAGAACAGGTTTTTAATCCAGAAGGTGCTTTTTCTTGGAATGATGACAAATGAATCTATGTCTTTATTACAGGACATATTAATTGCATTACAGCCTTAATGCATTAGAATATCGTATAATGTCAAATTCTTCTTTCTTGCTTACATAAAATCCATACTGACTTTAATTTCATTACAACCAAAATGCCTTTGGAAATCACACCAGCACATATCATACAACCTATAGTATTGAAAGCACAATCTGTTCCTAGAAATCGTCATATGAAATATTTCCTAAAAGTTAATTTTGAACTACAGGAATAGATGTTTTTACATGAAGTGGGGCACTTAATGGGGCACTCTCAATTCTAAGCAGCCTTAATACCCAAAAATATTTTTTTTAAAAAAGTATTTTCCATTCTTCCATCATCCCTGGGGATAATTGTTATGTTTAAGGATGAAATGATACTTGTGTCTGTCAAACTATCTGCCTAAGTACTATCAGAAATTAATATTCATGTATTGAATATACATTCAATGTACATTGTACGTGTACATTTTACACATGAACATACATGTACAAGGTACAATTCATCTGCTGTCTGTAGGATAGCACTTTCATTCTTTTCTTTCTTCTTTCTTTTATTAACAACTAAACAATAATACAAATCCATTTTAAAATAATTTGTTACTTGGGATACATTTTGCATAGTTTTTCCAGGGGAAGCTCTGATTTCAGGCTGGAACTTTCCCAGCTTCAAGCTGATGAAGAAACTGTGCTCCTCAGAATGTGAACCTACACTGTCCTGTTTTTTTCTAGAGTTAATTTCCAGCTCAAGGTCTTTGGGGGGAGGGCAGGGAGGGAAACTCTAAGGGATGTAGATTATTTTAGATGTTAGAGATAATCATAGTCTGCTTGACTTGTGAAAATATTTGCTTAAAACATGTTAAGACACGCTTAATTTAAAAGTGGAAGAGAGAATCGTACGTGAGCCTGATAAGGCCTGAAGTCTTTATCAGCTACATTGCTGGTAGAGAGCTCTGGGATGGAAAGGATTAACTGACCTGCTTCATTTCAAGCAAACTAAGCTTGCAAAAGAGCCTTTAAGAGTATCCAATCACATAATTGTGTAGTGGACTTCTGTCAGCTGTGCCACATTTTTCAGCACCTACAGCATTAGTCCAGGCAGCACAGCTAGAATCAAATGGATGCTGCAGAGGTAATATTTTGTCATGTTCTGCTCTAAGCATCTGCTTAGCATTTCAGGTACATCGATCCTACATTCTAGAGAGACTGCTTTCCTTCTCGTTCAACATAAATTTAAGAAAAAAACATTGGTTGCTGTAAACATGTCACTGCAAATAAGAAGGACTCTCTTCCTCTCTCACACACATCTAGGTATGCATTTGAATGTAAGATGAATTATTGAATTTAGCACCTAAAACATCAACCTTTGATAAAGCTTCAAAAGAATTTAAACTGTGTCGCCCAAAGACTTCAGTATAATAATAAATAAATCTGTGCCACAAACCTAAGGTCTGGTCCATACACTTTCTTATTCCAATCTCTAAAGAAGACATAGGTCTTCTCACACAGCTGTTATATCCATATATTTTTAATTTTTGCCATATCCCTTACCCTTGCCCTTCATGGAATAGAATACACTCAGACATGCTCACGTCCATGCCCCCTCAGCTACTGTAAAAAATTAATTCTGTAACAGGCTCACAAGGTCACTTTCTGTATCCCTTCTAGAATGTACAACATGAGAAAAGCAAGAATAATGCTAAGGATTTAAATTTTTAGAGTATCAAGTAGGAATAAACAGTTTCATGCTCTTAGTAACCAGATTAGAGCCTGTTCTTAAGACAAAGGCAGAAGTTCACAGAAATTCCTTTTTGACTAGAGAAAAATCCTTTTCCTACTTCTAACTTTGAAGCTTCCTGAACCACAAACATGAGAGAGACCTATCAGTCACCTCAGAGATTCTGCAGACTATTTGAGGTACTGCATTAGTTCTACTGACCATAACCTCCTTGGACTGTGGGGTTTGGGAGAAAGGCTTTCCTATAATTTCCTATAATTTCCACCATTAATCCTTTACTTAATTCATGCACTGACCTTCTGGCAGGACATGTAGATAAATAAAAAAATTAATTCAGACATTGATCAAATGAATTAAATCTAAAGCATTATATTGGCACTGCACCAAAGAGCATCAGCTGAGAAATTGCACAACATAATAAAACAGTCAGAAATAAAAATATTCTATCACAATTCATTTAGAATTACTCTGGGTTTTTAAAGGACAATTATGTCCAAGAAAAAAAAGAAAGGTAGAAAAAAATCTCAAAGAGATATTATTATTCCCATGATCTGGGGAAAAGATTAAAGAACGTGGAAAACAATCACAAAATTTTGCAAAAATTTTGGCAAAAATTGTCTAACAAAGGAGATAGACAAAACCAGAAGTCAATCTATACTTGATTTAGCATATATACTTATTGTTATATCACTTGCATTCATGTTCTTTGTAAATTCCAGTCCCCTCCAGCTCCATAACAGATTTTCTACTTACTTAGGGAGGCAAGTACCAGTTTTCCCATAAGTTTTATCTACCCCTTAGGCTTCAATCTCCTTGAGACACTTTGCAATTTTAAGATCACAGCCAGAATAGCATGAGGCAATTTGGCAAAAATAAAAAAAGTCATCAGTTGTAATACTTGCATAAAGAAGTGTTATAAAAGTAAATTGTTTGAAAGATGTTGAGGAGAGTTTGCATTTGCACAGCAAGAATGAAATAAATAGTATTCTTGAAGGGAAACTTTTGTGTGGTACAAATTGTTATTGTTTAATGATAATTGTTATTATTATTATTATTATTATTATTATCTTGTTAGTCTTTATTCACTTAAGGAGTAAGTGGATTAGTGGACAAAAATAATTTCCCAAAACTCTAACTATGTCTTCAGTAAAGTAGGCAATCCTTTTGAGACTGACATCACTGCTATCAAAAATTACAAAACTGTGGGCAGTCTTCACTTATCTCACATAGATGAAGGAAAGAGAGAGGAGGAAAAAATAAGTTACAAACTTTTGGCTTAGGATTTTGTTTTATTTCTCTTCTCTTCTCTCTCTCACACTCTGGGAAGTTACATCTATGTCCTTTGGCACAGACTCACAGAGTTGCAAAAAAAACCAACAAGGCTGGGGAAGGTTCTGGAACATAACGCCTATGAGGAGTGGCTGAGGGAGCTGGGGTTGTTCAGTCTGGAGAAAGGAGGTTCAGGGGAGAGAGACCTTGTTGCTCTCTACACCTAATTGACAGGAGGCTGTAGTGAGGTGGTGGTCAGCTTCTTTCTTAGGGACCTACTAATAGGACAAAGGGAAATGGAATCAAGCTGAACCAGGGGAGGTTTAGGTTGGGTATTAGGAAGAATTTCTTCACTGAAAGAATGGTAAAGCATTGGAAGAGGCTCCCAGAGAAGTGACAGTAATCATCCCTGTGTTTAAGAGTTAAAAAAAAAACAGTGGATGTGGAACTTTGCAATGTTTCAGTGGGTATGGTGGTATGAAGTCAAAGGTTGTACTTGATTCTCTGCAGGTCTTTTCCAGCCTTAGTGATTCTATGACTCTATGAAAAGTGAGTGCTGACCCCAAGTGACACCCAGTGACCTGCAAGACAAACCTTTAGAAATATAACATTAACAAGGACAAAGCTGGAACCTAGGTAAGAGTTTTGGGAACATTTGTTTCACTGAAATTCCTAGAAAGTCTCAACGGAGCCACAAAAAGTTACAATAACAAGGAGAGGTTTTTCAAAAGTTCAATTGGCATGTAAATTTTAAAGCCAGGTTTGGAAAGGTATTTATCTGGAAAGAGACAGAGATTTTGTATGTGTCACTACAACTCATAAAAGAGTTGTATGCTTGACATTTAATAAGCACCCACTAAGTGCTTTCATGTAATTTTGATGAGTAGATATTACTGGTCTGATTTTTAAAAAAAATACCTCCCCCAAACCCAAAGTCAGATGATCTTATATTTACAGCTGCACAAAATACACAGGCTAGATTTTCCTGTCCTATATGTGCATGCATGACTGATTATATATGCAAAAATTCTGCACTTAGAATATAGTACTGAATACCTTTTGTTGCGGTTGGCCTGTGCGGGGAAGAGATGATGCTGAGTCCAATTCAGAAGGCTGAATATTTTATTATTATTATAACTAATTTCAATACATTAGTATATATTTAAAGAGGAGCTCCTAAAACTACATCCTAACTTCTAGNCACCCCAGGCAAACAATTCTCCAATGCATTCCACATGGAAAAACAAGGGACAGGAATAGAAATTGTTTTCTTTTCCATCCTCTTTCTGCTCTTCTATGAAACTTTCTTCAGGGAGCAGAGATGTGGGCACTACACCTTTCACTGGTATATTTCTTTTAAAGTCAAAGATGATCTTCCTTAATCTCAAAAATATTTTTTATGTTCAACAGCGTGTGCCATAAACACATAGATAATGACTATTTTTCTCCCTCAGCAGCCATTAATATTAACCTTAACATTCTGCAACAGAAAATTTTAATTGAACAGATTACTAAATCTTATGTGTCTGTATGCTTATATACATTAATTTATTTTCATAAATATTTTGCAATGCATCCACAGGAAAACTGGAAGATGGCATTTTTCTTTTTTTTCAACAAATGGGTAAAATGAATTAATAAAGGACCTAAAAGCCTGAGTTCTGAAATCCAATATTTCAGTGTATATTTAAAAATATTAGTAATTCAATTGACAATACTTCTGTCATCTCCTGTATTAAAAAAAAATCTTCACCAGACATTATGTCCCATGGCTCTTATTTCCCAACAATTTTAACTCTAATATTTCTTATTAATGTGATGTATGTCGTAACAAATTTATCCCTACCTGTTCAAAACTTCAACAAGGAAAACTTTCAACAGGAAATTTATTAAATTATGCCTTTCACAATCATTTCTCTGAAGGGGAAAAAGGAATGTGCTGTAGGCTTCTCTTTCTTCCACAAGATGGAGCTCAATCCCCATATTACAGTTCTGCAACACCTTGAGAGGTAACTTTTGTCCTTTTGCCATTCTCTTATAGGAATAAGAGACAACCAGAACAAGTAGCGTGATGCAATAGCCCTCTATTTATAGCTGACAGAAATGTCTGCAGAACACAGTGTTGTGATCCTACAGTGATGTATCCACAACCAAGTATGCAGTTTATACACTTAAGATTTAAAGATAAAATGCTATTTTACAGGAGTAACAATATATTATTAACTAAACAACATTTAGATCCAGAGTCCAGCACTTATTCAATAGAAAAACACAATGATTTGCCATACAGGGAGTTTTATGCTGGGTAAACATAATGATTGCATCTTTGATACAAAAAAAGAACTTGACTCTCTGCAGGAAACTGAAGTCCAGAACACGAATTACGTCCTCTAACATGTATCAGCTAGAGTTTTTCACTGAATATCATGTTTCATTAAGATATACTCAAGGGTTACCACATTATTCTGCACACACAAATCAAAGTGTTCTTTCACAGTGATACCTGAGAACCACAGAAGCACTGGAAAGGACCTTTAGAGTTTATCTAGTCCACCTGCTACAGCAAATCAGACCAGAGACAATTTCATATAGTTATTTTTAACAATGTCCAGCTTTCTGAAAAGTGATGACAATCTGTAATCCTGACTGTTCAGTTAAAAATGTGAGCTTTGTACTTCCAGTATTTAAATGTAACATTTTGGTGGAAACATCCATCTTCCAGTTACATGGTAAAGTGTTGGCACACTGTTGAATTACTGAGCACATGTAAAATGAGTGGAAGTAGATCAAACTGAGACAGAAAGCTTTTAGTTTTCATTCAAGAACACATCTAAAAGCCTACTCAATGATGTATGCTGCTTCAGTACCCCTTCAGTGCAAAGAAATCACATAGACAAGAAGGTTTTTAATCTTGACAATTATGTCAGTAAGAACAGCTTTAGAATCCAGAAACCTCATTCAACTGACATAGAACTAAGGCAACCTCATTCAACATTACAACTAATTTTGCAAATTTTATATTCTTTCAGAGAACTTTCATGCATTCCCAGTTGTTGGATTACCAATCACTTTTGCTTCTGTGAGCACAGTGGGTGAGATCCAGAAAAAAAACAATTTCAGAAGCATGGAAAGAAATAAACTGTCAACATTTTGTTTTCCGTGAAAGCTTTTGATGGCTCACAGATGCTACAGTAATGTCTACCTATTCCACAGTATTTTTGTACATCTTTCACCTTTTCCACATCCATGTTCAGAATAAATATACCATATAAACTTCTCACACTGTAATACTATACCCAGCACCTTTATCTTTCTACAGACTCAAGATATGTCATTTTTTTCTTTGTTGTTCTCCTTTTCAAACTAGTACAAATCCAGATTCCCACATCCATATTTTTTCAACCAGCACTCTGATATACTCTTTAAAAAAGTGCCATCCTGCATGCCTGTTATTCCCATCACACTTACCTATCCTCCTCTAAACCTTCATCACTCGTGGGCTGTTTTGTCATTTCTATGGCCATTTCTATTCTTATGCTTTTCCTTTCTCTGGGACATTTCCTCCACCCTTAGAACAAAATAAAATAAAATGGAACAAAAATACAGCCATTCACAGCACTTTTACTGACATACAACCTTCTAATTTATGGAAACCTGAAATATTTTATCTTTTCATTTCCCCTACTCACTGTAGACCAGATCAGGTTGTTGGCACTGGGTATCCCTCATCATTCCCTTCAAATCCTTTCAATTCTCCTTTCATTTTCAGCACTTGCAGGAAGTCCCCTGTCTTCTTTGCAGCTGCTGTCATGTCCTATCACTGCCAATCATCTCACTACATCTCAGCTTTCCTCTCTAATTTCAGCCTCAATCTCTCTGCCCCCCTCAGCAACCTGCACATTTCTTTGGCTTCTTTGTTAAATGATCCATTTGATCACTTTCACTTCCTTTGCCCTGATGCTTTACTTCAGCTCCCTGACTTGCCAAAATGTTCATCCTTTACATTTCATACTTTCATTAAGCGCCTTCCTCTTTTTCTGTCTGACTTTTCTTTTGCTGTGTTTTCCTCATTCTAGCTACCAGCTATTCTGTCTCATCACTGATCATCAGGCTTCACCATCTTCCCTTGTGACATTGAATGCAGTTCCTTTTGACAGCACTGATATGTGCCTTATGATTACATCCTGTTGGATTTTTCTTTTTCATTTCCTGGGATGGCACTGATGGGCAGTTTTTGAATATGCCTAATCATTTAGGTTCTTCAAAATAGTCCCCCTCTTTCAGCCCCAGAGTTCAGAAAAGAGTGTGTTCACTTGGAATACATGGAACATTTTTTTCAATTTTTCTTTTGATGTTTATCATTTTATAGATCATTCTCTTCTCTTTGCCTTAGATGTCAGATTCTGAAAAGAATGTCCATGTCAATCCAAATGAGAAAGATTGTGCAGACAATTTTTACAGCTTTTGGCCTTGATGTATGCACTATGTAATGGTGAAAAATATTATTAGATCAAAGCAATAAAGTTTCCTTCGTACTGAGGTGAGTATCCCACTTTGTGGATTACACAGCATTTTTTTCCTGACTTTCTCACATCCACAGTGGTTTATTTAATTTCCCAATGCTAAGTTGAGCAGCCTTGAAATGTACATGGAGATATCATCTATAAATAAAACCAGCACATCCCAAAGTATCTTTCTCTGTGTTACTTCACGAAACATTTAATGAGATAATTAGAAATTTCCTGTAGAAAGTGAGAAATCTGGGTATACAATAACTCAAGAGAGAAAGGAAATAAATTAAGGACTCGGTGGATATGAGGATAAAAAGGGAGTCCTGAACTGAGTAATACTGTCCTTAGATTCCTAATTCCCAGGGAATGTTACAGAGTGAGCTAGACTCAGTTCAACTAATTGCACTAAGTGGGTGCCATAAAGTGAAGCAGTCAAATGCTTTCTGTCAATCTGACAGCTATCTTTTGATATTCAAACTTCTTCCAAACAAGGAAATTCTTCAATAGACATAATTGAAGGTGGTGTCTGATTGCTTCCACATGCAGTTAATGAAAGAAAAATTTATATTATGAACATTAAAAAATGAGAATAGGGATCCATTCTCTTATAGTGAGAATTGGAATAGACTCTGAGTCATATAGTCAGGAAGGTTTCATACTGCTACTGCTGCTTCACTTCACCTGCCCAAGTAGCATTTGATGCTGTTCACACTGTCACATAACTGGCATATTTGCTTGCTATGGGAAGACATGAATAAAAAAGAGGAAAATAGATAATAGTATTTCAAAATAGTCTAAATAACCTTTTAATATCCATGTCTTAAAGCGAAAGGAAAATAAACTTATGCAACAGAACAAGTCAGAAGAAAATTATTCAAGTAGTAAATTAAGCCCATATTTGCCGACATAGTATTGGTTACCTTAACAGCTGCAGAACTCTTGTGTGTAGTATCACTGTACACTGTTATCTGGTTTAGCCACTTTTCTTGCAGTCTTAAAAAAAATATAGTTCCAAATAGTGCCAGAGTGAAAAATAATTTGATTTTTTTCATTATTTCTCTCTCTTGAATTCATTGTCTTTTTGTGATTTTTTTTTTCTCGAAGTCGAGAAGCATCAGAAAATGGAATAAAGGGGTTTGAAATAGCTTGCTTGTAATTCTTGGGATTTCATTCATTACTAAATACAAATTGAATTTTAACATGTCTTGATACAAACAGAAAGATTCTCAAATCTATGGCAAAGATTTTAATTATGAGTGGGATTAGGCATCTCTTAAATGGAAGAAGGCTTGTTTGGAGGCAACTCAGTAGCAGATATGTGTCATATCTCACATTTCTGCATAAAAAACTGACTTGTCTTAATTCCATTTCATATTCACCAAAGCAAAACAAACAAGCAAAAGATGTCTTTGGCAGCATGCCTTAGCTCTAGTTCATACCTAGACAGTGCAGTGAAAAGCTGTCTTAGGCATAGGACTGAACAGATCCAACCTTCAGTCCTCTGTTCTCTCTCATAAGCACACCTAGATTTTGTTTTGCCTGAAGTATTGATCATATCTGTCATTGCACTCATGCAAAACACTGACTTGGGGGAAAGAGTGGAGGAAAGCACGGGAGAGGAAAGAGGCAAGAGGGTGCAGTCCTTACTTCAGGGGCCTCTACTATACCCCACTATTATGGTGTTTAAACAGCATGACAGTTCCCCAACATTTTTCACCCAAAAAAAGTGTTGCCTCAGAATTAATTTGATTAACAAGAACATACTAAGATCCTTCTAGAGCTGAAACACTCCAAAATGGTGGTGACTGCTTGCTTTACTCATTAGATTCACAATGCCTCAAGGTGTGCCCTTTGATCCAGTTTTATACTTCTCAGCAGGCCTCCAACTGCTTTTGCTGCAACTGTATGAATAGAAATGAGCAGAAACCACAATGAATGACCTTTTTTTGGTCACTGTTTATAATGACTTTATATGCTTGAAAAATTTCAGAATCATCCACAGCTGAACTTAAACCACACATCAGAAAAGGGCAGGGACAGGAAAAAAAAGAAAAAAAAAGAAAACACTTTTGATGCGAATGGGACTCTTTTTTCCAAAGTTACCAAAGTCATGACAGTCAAGATAATAATTGCAAATTTTAATTGAGTATTCTGAGATTAAAATGAGGTGAAAAAACCCTAATAAATTGTGCCACTGCCTTCAAGATCACAGTAGGGAATTCAAAAGCTGTAGAAGCTTTTGGAGAATTGATATATTTATATTCTCATATGGTAATAACCCTTCCCTTCTTTTTTTTTTTCCTTTTCTCAGGCAGAATTTCAAATTTTCATCTCAGTCCTATTAAATAACATAAAAATCCAGATTTTGTTCCTCTAAATAAAGTATGATGGTGCTAAGAATGTAGAAATGGCATTCATTATTTAGTAATTTAAAAAAATCTGGCATTTCAGAAAGTCTACTTCAAAGTTTTTAAGCATTTTCAATAATTTACTTAAAATCAAATAAAAGAAGTATGAATCGAGATACTGTCAAGTCAAAGTTGGGCTGTTCAGAAACTCTGGCATCAGACTGTCTCATAGCTGGATTTATATCACAGAGCCCAGAAAAAAATACTTGTCACCACAAGGAAATATTAAAAGGTTTTTCACCTTAACTCATCTTTCAGCTCTCAGACAGACAAACAGGTGAAAACACAAGGCCTCCCCTACTGTGTGTTTGCAAAACCAAGGTCACTTTTTTTTCTACTGTGAATCCCTATGAATGAGATGAAGAAAGAGAAGAAAGATAAATAAAAATATACACGAATGAGTAAGAAAAAAATAATAAGGAATTTGACTGTATATGCAAACATATAATGAATATTGATGTTCCTGTGTGAAGGAAACAGAAAATTCCTTCTCAGTTTTATGATCATTTTATTGGACCTAGGTTTCTTGCTTCTCAGGAACTCAAAATATATGAATCGGGCTTTTTTGTTTGTTTTCCTGGTTTACTTTTAAATGTGGATTTTCTGTGGTGCAGGGACAGGCCCTTGTATGGAGGATGGAAGGTAAATTGGACTCTTATAAATAATGAACAAAGAACAGATTTTGAAAAATATTTTTATATTTAAATTTTATATATTTACCTATTTGAATGGAAGTCAAATACACAAACATCTTTGAAAATCTGTCCCAGAAATACTGTACTCTATAATCAGGTGTAGCTAAGAGGAATTAATTAAGAGATTTGCTTGATTGAATTCTCAGTTGCTGTTAAGCTGAGCACTGTGCCAGCCAATGTTTTTAATGAACCTGGGATTTAAAATACAAAGGGGAGATATAAGGAAAAATAAAGTAATATGTTAAAGGAAAAATAATTAATAACACACAAACGCAGTACTCAGTTTGATTTAAGGCATGACCTGTCTCCTAAGCTTCCTTTCCATCTACTGGCTCTTTAGGCAGCACATAGGGATCAGATGGCCAGGGTGGATAACTCCAGTACAGCAGCCAGTCTGTAAGCCAGCATGGCAAAAGGTGGGATGTGCTCCAGCCAGTGCTAGTCCCAGGTTTTATAATTGTTTTAAAAAAATTCAGAGCTTCATCATACTTTGTTCTTAGTAAATGCTAAAGTATCTTCAGACCATATTTGAAAAGAATGCATCTCATCCATTACCATACACACTTATCTTAACTTCTTCATTTTCCACTGTCACTGAGTTTCTTGGTGGTTTATTGTTATGATACTTATAAAATGCATATTTAATTCTTAATAAAACTTCCTTATGTTAACTTTTTTTCCTCTTTTGAATGATTTCCTTCACAGCTCTTTCTCCTTTCTCTGATGCAAGGATCTTTTCCTCATGCTTTTACTTCTCCGCCTCTCAAACTCTTTTCCCTTTTCCTCCTATTGCATTTTCATACATATTCACTGCCATGCTCTTTTCCTTTTTTTTTTCTCCAGTTCATTAATGGTTTCTGTTCCTCAGAAGCTGATTAGAACCAAAGATCTGCCAAATACCTATTTTCATAACTTACACATGTGTGTGTATATATATATGTGTGTGTGTATATATATGTCTTATACTCTGTGCCTCTAGATAATTTGGTTTCTCTATTCCCGTCTCCTTTTTCTACTGCTATATAGAAATTGTACACTATTTGATTAATTCTGTGATTAACTGATGGGTTAGGAACACAGTTACTTCTGAGATCCCTTCCCAGTAATTTAGGGAAAAGGTGTGACTCGGAAACTACTGTTCAAAGGCACATATATAGCTCATGTTAATTTTACTCTAAGTTTTCCTATAACATAGGGGATCCAGATAATTCATGAGACAAAATATGGAAATCAGATGGAATTCTGAAAATACTGGAATCTGAAAGAAATTGTAAGAACCTGCGGAATTTGTCCTCTTTTAGGGTCAGAGAGGCAGCATTTGATTGGACAGCTATGTTAGTTCTTGCAACTATTCTTATTTTCTTCTTATAGGAATGTATTAACAGATTAGTTTCTTACAGTAAGTTTCTTATTACTTGAAGAAATATCTATAGAGGGTTGAATTTTTTTCATGATTTTAAAATGAGAAGACACACATCTCCATGTTTTTCCTCCTCAAAATTATTCATGTCTATGCATACATTTGTTCTTTATTTGTAATGTAAATGGTTTGCTACAATAAAAATGCAGACATTTAACTCTGTATCACTTAATTAAGGATTCACAGTACTGGTAATTAATGCATTAATCGACTTTCTTGTCAATTTATCTCATGTAATTTAACATTTATGATCCAAAACATTAGTAATACTGCCTCACCCCTAGGAATTTGCCAATTTAACCCCTGCCAGCATGAGCTCATTTCAATAACTATTAAAAAGAAAAAAATTAAGGAGAATTTCTCACACACTTGGTGGTTCATAATACAATTTGATGCCATTCAAAAGAAATCAAATATGCAATTATTTAATTACCGTAATATATTTAATTGTATTCCTAATACTGAACTATTTTAGGTTAGACACGAGAGTCCATAAAGATAACAGCATTAGTGTCAGGAAACAAAAGATCCTAATACTGATCACAATAATTGTCATTTCAAAATGGTTCAAATTAAATTCCAGAGTGAGGAAAATCACTATTTCAAAAAAATAGGCTTATACAGGGGAGGTAAGAGTAGCCATCTGACAGAAATTACTTTCCTGCATTCCATTATTTGTCACAAAAGAGCAGATTCTTGGAAGCTACTTGGAAGAAATTTATTGCCAAAGGAGTATTAAAAAAAAAATAATCTCTTCCACTTCGTAATTAGATGAAAAGTTAAAAATTAAAGTATTCAATGTGGTAATGTTTCACTAGCATTTTTAGTTCACAAGAGCAAAATGTTGGAAAGCAAAAATGGAATAATCACATTTTATACCACTGTGATTCCACTATTTTATCTCTAGAATTTTTTTCTTAAAAATCCCTACTGAACCCTCACACTTTCGCCTATTAAATCTCTTTGAACATATGTGCTTTAGGACAAGAAGAAAAAAGGCATATGTGAACACTTCAAGCAGAAAAGCTCATTTGGAGCCACAATTAGATGCATACACTTTTAATTGGGATGATGATAATTAGAAATGTTTGCATTGAGAAAAGCAAAATATGAAAAAGGTATTGAATCTTTGACTTAGACCTTATCTGCTGGCATAGCTGTGACCTTTAGATGGCTTTTAGAGTCTGTGCATATATTATTGGTGCATAGTCTTTTATCATATTACCAGAAAGGCTTTTAAGGTAGATCAAAGAGATGGCACCATAAGAGGTGACCAAGGATGCACATATGCCTTAAACCCACACCAAATGCATCTAAACGATCTCTGATGTACTTACCTGGATGGATTCAGAGGATTCAAAACTAGAACAGCATCACTGGTTTGATTTTCAGACTTTTTTGAGTTAATTGAGTAATACAGGAGGCTCTCAGAAGGCTGAACATAGATATTAGCTCAGTGACCTACACAAACTTTACAACAAAATTCGAGGTAAACCAGCTCACAACTTCAGAAGTAAGCCATTATTTATTGATTATTTTTATAGTTGTATTTTATCCAACTCAGCTGATGCAGGAATCTGCACTTCTGAACTAAGAAATCATTAACAAATCACCATATTGGTAATGGAAATACTGGAATGTGTTACTCGCTGCTGTAAGCAAGTACTTGAAATTACTCAGCATTTACACTATACTAAAATCAGGACAGTTCCTCATCTCAGGAGGACAGGAAATATTTGATTTTGGTCTCCCAATATCTTTTTTAGATTCTTGTAAGACTGCCTATCTAACTTCAGTCTTTTGTGTGTTTGTTTTATCCTACTTCACTTAATGTCCATTTTCCTTCTTATAATTATAACTTATCATCTTTCATTCTTCTGAAGAGTACTCAACATTCAGAAAGAAAATTCTTTTTTTTTCCTCAAGATCAGTTAAGAAATGGATAAACATGTTAGCATAAAACAGGGAACACGATGTACTAACATTTTATTTTCAGCCTTCTATTTTCCAGTAATTATTTGCCAAGGAATTGGCATTTTATCCAACAACATAATGTAAGTTTTTAACCTCAGAGTAATACTGATACAAATATTTACATATTAAGCATCAAGCTTATCTTGCAACATAGAAATGTTTCAACATAAACCATTTAAATATCTTTTTCTGGGAGAGTAGGATAGGGGATGGCATGCAAACTGAAGAGAAGCAAACAGCAACAGAAAATTGAAATCTTGTTTTGATACCAAAGAAACAAATAATTTTTCCCTAATTCTAAAATGTGTCTCACAATTATCTGTTCTCCTGTGTAAACAGCTTAGTCTTTTAAATAAAAACAATAATTTCCTCCTTTGCCAACATTTCTCTCCTTTGATCAGTGGTTTATACGAATTTGAACTTTTTAATTTCCAGTGTACCATTCTGTCATCATTCCTGCTTGATCTTCATAAGAACATGCTGTGGTTTGAAAATAATGACCTTGGATTAAATAAAGAAAGTAGAGCCATATCCAAAAGCACGCAGAACAATGATGCTTTTACCTCCAGGCAATGTCACATTAGTTGCTCTATGCTCAGCAGGAGCTGAAGGCTTATCCAACATATTTGCTTTGAAAATTTCACAGATAACATTAATTTGAAAAACTGCTAGTAAGCATGCAGGAAGGCAATAACAGAATGATAGTAAATGGCATACTTAAGTATGTGAATAAGCATTTTAAAAAATAGTCTTTTTTTCCTGTTCCCACTAGGTTATACGTTTGGATCTGCATCTGCTTTGGCCAATAATTTATACTGACTTCTAACTGACATTTTTGTTTATTCCATGGAGTAAAAGCTTCCAAATTATATTCTTCTTCTGAGAAACCCCTACTGCATATCTTTTCAGTTAGAACCATTGCTAAATCACTGTTCCTTCCTTCAAAAATCATCTTTTTATTGACTCCAATATACATTAAGATCGCCAGGATTAATTTCCTGTAAACATCAGGGACATCTGTAATACTGACAAAATGTAATGGAAATTAAATGTGGATACAACTTAAGCATGCATGTGAAAAGTATTGCCTGTTTTAATGTAACAATCACAGCTTATAAGGAAAGATGCCACATCATTAATTCATGAACAAATCACAAACAGAAAAATGTATATCTGAGAAAAGTGTGATCTGCTAATGTGTGTTACAGGATCAGCCTGAGAGTCTGAACTTGCTTGAGTGAAATATGGACTGGGAATGTTTATTTTAATTTCTGTCCAGTTCTTTTTCAGCTGTCTGACAATCTTACTATCCTATACATTATATCATGGTTGTTTAGTTGGCTTTCGACAAGATACATGCCACAAAAGGAAACATCTTGTTCTACTTTGTTAAAAACAATTTCTGGACCTAGAGATAAAAGAGCTTTTAAAATAAGTTTTAAAAAATAATTTTATTACAATTTTCAATAAACCACATAATTATACTACATAATTATGTGAGCATAATTATACTATTATACTATACTACTACTAAATTATAATTTTTCATTTTCTCAGGGTATCAAATATTTCTCAAATGTTTCTGTTACATTTGTGGATAATAGTATGATGGAAATGAGCCAGAGAAAGGGCCTGGCACAAAGTATCTTCCAGCTTTGTATTTCCTAATGCAAATGTTGAAAATCGACAAATGGATGATCTGACACAGTAAGTCTTTTGTTCGAATGTACTCTTGCAGAGCTGCTGCTTGTATTTCCCTCTAGTTACCACTCTGTCCATCCTGTCCAAGACTGTTACAACAGGTTACAGTAGAAATTTCAGTAAAGCTTTTACTCCTTCTATCGTATTGTTTCAATAATATACTTTTGTATAATTGACAAACAAAGGATGATACTATATTTGAGAAGCACAGTATTTTTTTCTATATTTGTCAGAATATATGTAGGGTCATTCAAGAAATACCTAAAAATGCAGAAAGTTATTTGCAATCTACTGCTACAAGAAAACTTAGGAGCAAACACAATCTTGTAAGTTTAAAAATCACAGATTTAACAGGTATTTTTTGGGTGTGGTGTTTATATGCGGTTGTTGTTTTTTAGTGTGACTTTTATCCCTGTAAGTAAATATTCTTACCTCTCAGGGTATGAATCATCTTTTCCACATAATTATGACCACACTTTTCAACGATTCTCTGTGTTATGTGGAAACCAGATTAATGACTGTGCTGATGTCACAGACATCAGATCATGTTAAATCCTAACATTGTCTTAGTATTGAACACTGCCTGCATGACTTTTAAAGGAAACAATCAGATTAAGGAAAAAAAAAAGAGTTGCAGATCAGTCACTGAATTGAACAAAATTTATCATCAAATCTGAAATGTATACTTAGGCCACAAAGTTTTTAGAGGACTTTTTCCAATAACATGCAAATATTTCATTCCCAAATTCTCCTGATTCTTGTCTTGAAATAAGTACTGTCAGGGACACTCAGTTCCAGCTTTTGTACATTAATGAGCACCTTGAAAAGCAGTTTTCATCTAATCTAAATTTAGATACCTAGCTTAGATACTGTAGGAAAACAAGCTTCTTAAATAGTCATCTTACTTTTTTATTTCTCTGTGCCAGAAAGATTGGAAAAAATTACAATATTTTATATTTTAATTCATTTTCTTACAATGAAAACTTCAATTAAGACGTTTCTGCTAGAAAGGCTTTCACCTGGCAATTAGAGGGAAAGAGAGAGAGATTGAGAGTTCCTCTAAATTTCCTAAGGATTTTTAAGTTGAAAGCTGTGGTGGTGCGTTCTGTTAAGTTGTATTAATTTAGTATTGATAATAGTAGATTTGGTACACTCCCAGTTTCCCCCTATGTTCTCCCCTCAAGATGGTTTCGTCCAAGTTGTTTTTCCCCGATTTCCCGCCACTCAGCCTGTCCGTTACATGTCTGTCTCCCTTACCCCTCCCCGTTGTTACCTTATAAGACTGTATTCCCCCTTGTCCATCAATTTACCCCGCCTAGTTCTTTCTAGATTGTTCGCTGTCAGTCTTCCTAGTTTAGTGTTCCCATTTGTGTTAAAAGCCTGTTCCCACCCCATGCTGACCCCTATTGGTTGTACTCCCTGATGTCATCCTTATTTGTTGTACCCCATTGGTTGAGGGAGAGACTGCCTCTCCCCACCTCCTTTCATATATAAGTTGCTCCCCAACCCCTCCTTTTTGACTTCTGTCCCTGCACCCCTCCAAGGAAGTTCCTCGTTCCCTCGGGAATAAAGCTTTCTTTGGAACTGCAAACCGGAGTCCCTCCTTGCCTCTTCATTCGGGCTGAGTAGTTCTCCAAGATCCACTGCTGCGTTACCCACGCCGCAGCAATTAGCCTGAGCAGGGCGGCAATAGCCTAGCTCTGCCAGGCCCACTCTCGTGGCACCCTCTGGGGTGGTGAGCCGAGCTAGCCGCCGGGAGAAAGCTCACGACCAGCCGGACTCGCAGAGTGCTACAGAAAGCATTACTTATATCTATTTTCATACATAGGCTGGATTGACCTTGACTGGATGCCAGGTGCCCACAAAGATGTTTTACCACTCATCCTCCATCAAAAGGGCAAGAGGAAAAAAGTACCATTAAAAGCTTGTGGATGAAGATAAGGACAGGAAGACAATTTACCAATTGCCATCAAGGACAGAACAGACTTGAATTAGGGATAGTAATGTATTTTATTTCAAGTAATTGCAACAAAATAGGGTGGTGGGAAGTAAAACTAAATAAAAAGCACCTTTTCCCCACCCCTCCCTTCTTTCCAAGCTCAGCTTCACTCTGACTCTTCTACCTCCTAAGCAATACTGGAGGATGGGGAATGGGGGTTGCAGTCAGTTCCTACCTTTGTGTCTATGACTCTTCTTCCTCATCACACTCAGGCTGCAGTCCTTCAAGAACTGCTCCAGAATGGGTCCTTTCCATGGGGTACAATTCTACAGGATAAGGCTGATCCAGTGTAGGATCCTGCAGGTACTGCAGGTGGATATCAGCTTCACCTTGGACCTCCTTGGGCTGCAGGGGGACAGCCTTCCTCACCACAGCCTGCACCCCAGTCTGCAAGGGAATCTCTGCACCTCCTCCCCCTCCTTCTTCATGGCCCTTGGTGTCTCTGAGGCTGCTTCTCTCACATATTGTCATTCCCCTTTCCCAGCTGTTCTGGCACAGAGTTTTTTTACACTGTCTTAAATATATTATCACAGAGATGCTACCAATGTTGCTGAGAGACTCAGCTTCAGCCAGCAGGGCGTCCTTGGAGCCAGCTGTAATCTGCCCTACATGGGGGCAACTTCTGGTGTCTTTTCACAGAAGCCACACCTGCCACCTCCAGTGTTATCAAAATCTAGCCACATAAACCCAATACAATACTTAAATCCAGGACTACATTTTTTTCTTGTGTTTTACTTTTTTCTAATAAATTTATAATAAAAAGTAATAGTATTTGCTATTTTTACTTTATTTTGACTCTTGATTAGTCAGGAAATGTTAGAAATATCTTTGCATTATAATATTTGTCACTTGGATCTGAATGATAAAAATACAATGATTTGGGGGGCAAGATACGTTTCAGGTTTTATTTGGAAAAAAAGACTGCAAATAATATTAAAATAGAATGTGTGGGAAGTAAATGATGAGTTGAATGTCAAACCAAATTAATCACATACTCAGGAAAACTGAAATAGATACACAGTAAATTTGCTAATTGTTAATTTCAACTACAAATTATCAGTGCTCAGGGGAAAGGGAAAAATGAGAGATAACAGTAAATTGGGTCTGCAGGCTAAAAGTCAAATGATGAAAGAAGAGTGGAGCAAGAATGGTAAACTGAACCAGTGGTAAATAAACAGGGAATAACAAAAGCAAGATTTGCTTTTGCAAAAAAAAGCTTTTTCTTCTGTATACTTTTTGTAGAGCTTTTTATTTTGTATACTAAGATGAAGGGAGACTCTAGAAATAGGAAAAGGAACAATATACTCTGTAAAACATTGGCCACTCCTGCAATCAGGAATCACTTAACTATAATGTAAAACAGTATGGGGATGGCTATAGAATACTTTGAGAAACAAGAAAAGCTAAGTTTAAAATAGTATATTGTCTCTCATCTGTTTGAAGGTACGTATTGGCTTTTCAATTACTTGTATCTGAATTCCGAGTGGAAATTCTTTATTACTACCGCTTAACAAAATGTGCTTTTGTAGCAAAGCTTTGCACTAACCACCATTAATCCAGCAATATTTAATGTCTTGAAAGGATTACAATACATTAGAGGATCAGAATTAAGAGAGGATTTCTCATTTAATGATTTGACCCTTGGAAAAGGGAAAACTCCTATGCCTATATTCTGATTTAGTGATTTCTGTAAAATTCAGACAATAATTACCCATGGCTTCCAATAAAAACTAGATAAGGTCCAACTTTGTCTTCCTCATCTCCCATCTCTCTTTCACATTCCAATAAAAAACCTTGGTTTAGGATAGTCCCTTTCTTGCTGATGTAAAGAAAGGCATGTAAAATTATTTGCGGTCTGATATGTGGCAAATAACTACAAGGAATATAAAATCAGTGCCTCTTACTTGTAAAACAAAGCCTAAGACATAAAACAACAGCCAAATATTATATCTACTATTAAAAATATTATACTGCAAAGAAGCATAGGCAGACTTAATCCATTATGTATTTAGTACCAAAAGGCCTATGAAAAATTACCTAATTTCATGACACCTGGAAGTTATTTGTTTTGTTACTAATTATACTGGATCACCATAATAGCAGGCAGTATGACACATAGACAGAACTTACGCAAACACCTTATTTTAAATGTAGTGCTTCAATGCCAATTTTCTGGAATAAAGGATGCATTTTAGTCTTTTTTATTTTTTTTTTTTGGTGGCTTTTGCAAGAGTGGTTCAAAAGCTGAATTTATACTCTTTAGGTACATCTGAAATTCCATACAAGAAATGTCAAAACCCTTACACAAACAGTAAAAAAGGTCACTTTAGCCCTCTTGCACAAAAGTGAATAGTTTCTGCATCTGAACAAGAAACTGATGGGAAGACTGATGGAAGAGTCCCTCTCAGATTGGCCTTCCATCAGAGGCCAGTGGTGAAATTTACTGTCACAGAAGGCAGACAATCCTTTCATGGACCTACAAGTCAGGCAGGTTGCATTCTCATGAATTGTCATTCATGTCAGCACATTTTCTCTTCCACAGAACATGAAGAAGCAGTTAGAACCAATTTTGATGCAAATTACAGAAACAAATGTCCAAACTTGGATTTATGTTCATTACTATCTGCTTTTATTGCATCTCTGTTTCTGTCTTCCAGTATGCTCGATACTTTCAGATCTTCCTAGAAACAAATAATTTTAATGTGAAGAACCTACTGTTAATATGATCTTGCCTATTATATGAGCTATGAAGATGTGAGAATTTTCACAGAAATACATTGTACTATAAATACTGGTGTAGATTGCAAATATCAGTGGGTAACACAAAGAGTGATTTATTATGTTTAAAACCATTTCAGTAATTTTACCCAGGAAATAAGCTTGGAAATGTTAAGAGCTTCTTTAGGCAGATGATTGTTATGGCACGGTACACACTATATGCCAAAACAATCAGCATCAGCAATTGTACTCTTTTCTTGGCCTGAGTCAGAACACTTCCAAAACCATATAAATTAAACCAGACTATCCCTAGAAACATTTAACTTTAAATCACTCTCTGATTTACAGAGAAACAACTCTTTCCAGTATGAAAACTTACAGTTCTTTAACTGCAGCTTTGAGAGACACTGTGAGACTATGCCAGGCTTAGTGGTCCAGAAGTTTTGTACTTCAGAAGCACAGGAACTACTTTGAGCAGTTTAAGAGAATTTTTATAGTAGTTCTATAAAAGTTATTTCTTACCTCTGAATTACCCAGAACACCAAATTAAAAACATGTTTCCATTGTACCTTTATGTAATCTGAAGAATTTAATTTTGTTCCTTTATTTTGAGTTGACCTTTCCTGGCATGCCTCATGATAAAATTGAAACACTTCATCTTCATTCAGCATATAAGCATCACCCTCTGTCCAGAAAGGGAAAAAGATCAAGAGCCTTAATATTAGCGATGTTAGCTATATGAGAAACAAAAATCAAATTTAGCTACAAAGAAATAATAGCTGCTGTCTCAAAGAAATGGCTGTTTCATTCTCTCATTCACTTGTTTGTCTCTCAGCCTCTTTCTTACCTACAATTTAAAGGAAAAAGTTTTTAAAAATGGGCTAGAATTTAGACCCTCCTGAAGATTATGGGTCTTTCATTTTTCTTCCAACTTCAAAACTAAGATGTCACCCTTTTTTGGTTTTAGAGAAGAAATTGCTGAAACGTTAAGACAGGACCCTAAACCCAGTTTGAGTTACGGGCTAATAAATGGTTGGATCACACAAGCTTATCTGGGTCTTGGCAATAAGATTCTAGTTTAGCAAAATTGAGGTCAGAAAATTGAACTTGTAAAATGGATCACTCATGCAGAACAGAGAGATGACACAGATATTGACATGCCACATTTTCTTCTTTCACTCTTTTCTTTCTTTCTTTTTTCTTTTCTTTTTTTTTTAACTGAAGCCTCCATGCTTTAATTTTTTTATAAATTACCTAAGATCAGAGTTTGCAGGTCAAGAAATCAACAATTTTTTTTAATCTAAAGATGAATTAGAAGAGCCAGAAGACTTTATAATTTTGTGCAATAATGCAAAGCAATATCTGTAGTAAATTCCTACTAAACAGACAGTATTTAAATTTCTAAAGGATAAAATATAAATGGTTTAAACATATTGATGCAATTGGCTGTTAATAAAGATGCAGTAGGAGGTAAAACTCTAAAAGGCCCTTTTCTTCTGATTTCTGGAATGATGTGATGAAGTAGTAAATTTTATTCTTAGGCTTTATTCAAGTGTTTGTTCTTCCTATACTGTCTAACAGTATATAGGGCTAGTGCTAGAGCAATCTTTAGTCTGGCTCAGCACAGCCATGAAAATACTTTTATACTTACTCATAATCATCATATCCCATATAACTAAACCATGAAAGCAAAGAACAACAAAATCTATAATGCCTTCACTAAGTGTGTCTTGTAGAAGAATGATGTATGGCTGACAAAAAAACTATCTCAGGAAAACTATGTGGGACTGGAAAAGGGCTTGTTTGTCTAAGCAGGAATAGAGACATTTGAATAAAGATTAATCTCTAGAACAGTGAAACCTATGGGAGAACAAGTGGGGAACAGAACAGAAAGCAAAGTGGAGCTTATAGATCGAGGTATCATGGCCTTGGTGGGATACAGGCCATGGGATAAGCAACCACAGATATGAGAAGAACTGGGAAAGTACAGCATATGCAGATATCAATGTTTTTGAAACTATGTAGTTTTGTAAGGCTGCCAAATAGCACAAACAATAGGCTGATTCTCTAACTAGTGGGAAAATTCTTGCTCAAGGATGTGACTGCTTAGAGCTGTAACCCCTTGGAGCTGCAACAGTATATAAAACTAAACTGTGAAAACAATAAACAACTTCAATGACTTCAACTCCAACTTCGACTTCAACTTCTTTTTACTCAAACTTCAAGTTCTTTTTGCTTTAACTTTTTACTTAGACTACTTTTTACACCCTTCCTTTGAAATCCCATCCCTCAGTCACACAGACCTGGGTAACTCACAGCATCACTGTCAGTGATGATCCACAATGACCTCATAAGTTAAGAACACTGTTATGAAGATAAACCAACACTCCCTAAGGAAATTTAGTATCTTCACAGGCAGACCGTTTATGCTTTGAAGATACTGTAAACAACATGATTTGGTGCAATTCATCCATAACATATAGAGCATGTAACTTGGGACCAGGAGCTGCCCTCCATGCTGGAGACAGACAGCTCCAATGGTTCTACCACAGGACATTGCTGAGCCCCTCAGACAAGATGATGCCCCTGGGAAATCATATTTACAAAATGACAAAATGCCACTGCAGCTTCCCCTGCAGCTGTTGCAGACACCACAAAGGAGCAGACATTTGAGCTTGTAGAGAAATCCATGCTGGAGTGGGTTTACCCTGAAGGACTGCAGTCCATGGACAGGATCCACTATGGAGCAGAGGAGAAGGAAGGAAGAAGAGGAAGAAGCTGGTACAGGGTGACCATAACCCACTTCTTCATCTTTCCATTCCAGTCAAGGGATAATAGGTAACAAAGTTAGGAATAGATGTGTGAAGTTGAGCTTGAAAAGGAAAAGGAACAGGGAAGAGTGATCTTTTGATTTTTGTATTTGTTTCTCACCATTCAAATAGTTTTTAACTGGTAAAAAAACAACTAAGTTTCCCCAAGCTGAGTCTGTTTTGCATGTGAAGGTAATTAGCAAGTGATTTCTCTGTCTTTATCCTCAGCCATCTGCTTTTTCATCTCATTTTCTCCCCCTGACCTGTTAAGAAGAGGGAGTGAGAGAGTGTCTGGAGGGGAGTTTTACCTTCAGTCAACTCACCACAGGTTGGAAGTCACAGCTCTTATGTTATTACCAGAGCAGAGGGACACAATTCTAGGCTGGTGTCTATTCAGGGAGCTGCTCACCTCTAAATGAGACTGGTGGATATATAAAACCTTTCATACATGACTAAACTGCTTGGCCATGTGATTTCTGTTGAAGATCTTCCAAGTAAGCTTACCCTTGTACTTGTACTCTTAACTGCAGAGTGACAAGGACAGTCTTTCACTGCAGCTGAATTCAGCTGCTGAAAGGTCCTGTTTGCCATGTACACACTTCTATCTTTTCCCTTGCAATCTTGAGCCCACAGGATGAGTTGGCTGACACATTCACTTGATAGAAAATTAATCCTCTCTACCCTCCCACATGCTGAGAGGTGTACTTTCTGCCGTCAGTGAGCTGAACCAACTCATCCTTCTGGGAAGTTGCATAAAGATAGATGATACAGGGGAAGGGGAGGAAAAAAGACTGGGCAACATGTCAAAGTTTTATCAGATTATGTATGAAAGGAAAATGTACCTTGGTAAAAGTCTGTAGAAATGCTTGGTGAACTTGCAGTTGAATATTTTGTGATTTTTTTCTATCTTTCAAAATTAGTGTCTACGTGATATTTCTATGTTTTTTCACATTCATTTGGAATGGAAATCTATCTGTAGGTGATATAAAAAAACAAACATCAATTGCTGCCTATGGGTAGTAGTGAAACCACATTTTTCTATTCCTGCAGTTACACTCAGAATCATTTTGCTTATTTACAAGTCTTTCAGACCTAGTATTGCAATAAGTACACAGGCAGACTTTTACATCTCCAAGTGGGGAGAGGAGTTACATCTGTTTGTAGCAGGTACTAAGTGGATAAAACACCCTGTGGGATCCACTCTTGTTAAAAATGTGGGATGGCCTCAGTGCTTCCAGATTCCTTATTAGATGGCAAACACTAAATGATGTGATCAGTGACAGTTCTAACTTGAAATGGAGTTAACTCCAGGAAAAAGCAGTATTTTCATCCAAAGCAATATAGTAATAGTGAAATTCATAATTTAAGAAAATTAACCATTTATCTAGTTCATTTATGACCAGATTTTCTTCAAAATAACTTTCTGAATCTAATATAATTTAATCTTATGTCAATAAGATTGATATATCAAATAAATATTGAAGCTTAGTAAAATTTCATTGATGCTTCCAGCAATAAGAGCACTAAGAGATAATAAAAAAATTGTCAGTTCCAAAAGCTGCTGATATAACTAATCTGTTAGTCATGCATATGAGCATTGATTTAAAGTAAAACTTAAAATTTAAAAAGAAGGCTGATGATACAACACCTTTTTGTTTGCCAACATTTTCTGGAAGAAACACTATCCTGAAATTTAAAATTAGGGGCCCTGGTTTGTTAGCTGAAGTTTTATTTATGCCTCTGGAAAGGCATTGCCTGTGAGAATACCAAAGCTTCTTGGATGAATAAAGGGCTCTAACTGGAATGGCCATGGCTACTAAGTCTTTAAAAATGGTGGGGTTTTCTAAGGATCAGGAAATTATTGTTTTTCTCAAAGAGTAAAGAATCAGGGAGGCTAGAAGAACAGGTTAAGTTTCCTGATGTCATGCTGTCAACACCAGATCATCTAACACTGTTACATACCTTTTCTTATTTTGTAGGACACATCAGGGAACAGACTAGGAGGTAGGAAATGTTGCCTTGGAGATTCTGTAAAGGATAAAGAGGTGGAACTCACACATCATGCACATATGTTGCACCACCTGCTCTTTGTGTAAAAAAGAAGCTGCACAAGAACTGACATTTCTGGGAAATTATCTTTTTTAATTTCTTTATAAATAATCCTCTTAAGTGGAACATGCTGTGACAAATCAAATATTTACACTTCTGTCTTCATATCTCTTATTTTTTCATATATCACTAGAAAACTGAATATGAATTTGGTTCACTAGAAGTTAAGTTTGGCTTTTGTTGAGGTCTTGAATACACCAAGAGGCTCTGCAGCCACCAGCCTTGTCCCTTCTCTGTGCTGTGCCGTGGGTATTCCTGAGTCATTTGTTCCCTTACCTTGCTGATTCTGACCTTGTTGATATGACTTACAGGCTTTGACTTGGACCTCTTTTGTCCCTGTGGATTCACATGGGCACCACGGGGATGTTACCCAAGCTTGTCTCCTCTGATGACTCCTGCCAGACTGCACCCTGGCTGGTGAGGACACCAGTTCCCCCTGCCTTGCTCTCACCATTGGCTTTAGCTTACATTTTGCTTCATGAAACTTCCTTCCAAACATGCCTTCCTATGCATTGGTTTATGCTTGTTGTCATTTTGTTTAGTTTTATTTATTTACAATTATTATTATTCAGTAGAGAGCTGCTCAGCTGAAGCTAAAAGGTCAATTTATGGAGATTGAGTTCTTCTTATTCCCAATTCAGCAACTTAGCAAAAAGCTTATTAGATGCTTAGTGAATAAAGTATTGCTCAGTGGGGTGTTGATCTGCATTAAGTCTCTTATTAAAATCAGCTTTAGGCAAGAATGGAAAAACTTGCTATTTTTCCACAGAAAACCAAAACTCAGAAACAGTCACACTGCAAAAATCTCCAAAGTTTGGTAGAGATGTAAAAATATACAAAGTGGGTGAAAAAAATCCACAAAAACCTAACATAGGATGATTTTGGAATGAATATAAATGTTTTTTACTCTCAAAGTACAAGTGCTCCATTGAAGATAAGGTAGTTGAAGTTTACTGTACAATAGGCATGAGCTGCACCAAGTCTAATATTTTACCCTAAATATTCTCAAAGAAGGAATAATCTTGATAAATCAAAACATTGGTTACTAAAAGCAGTTGCCCTCCTATCACTGGTTATAATGATATGTGGGGGCTTCTCCAAGCATCAGTACAGAACAGTGCAATGACAAACTTCAACTTTTAATTTTTTTTTCCAGAGTTTCTTATAAATAAACATATTTACAAGGATTGTGTTTTTGGACTGAACTTCTGGATAAAACAGAGAATTTCAGCTTTTGCTTTGTTTTATGGAACAGTTTGAAAAAGAAGCAGCTCAAAACCATTCTGACATACTGCCACTGAATGAGTATTCTGCCCATCTATGCTGTAAAACTATCTAAAAAAAAAAAAAAAAAACCCAAACCAAAAAACCAAAGCAACCCTTTTGATTTAAAAGGCAAAGAATTCTTTAAGGGTTAGATGCTTTCTTAAAAACTTTCGGAGCAACAGGATGTTCACATTACCTGTTTTCATAAGGATGTACAAGACAAGCTAAATAAATGAAGCTTGTGGGGCATTAACAACATGATGCTACTGCTCAGGGAATTCAGGCTAGCTAACATATGTTTCAAATCCAAAGAATATTCCATGCAGCCACTACAGAACTTAAATTACAGCAGTATTCCTGACCACAAGAAATTTGCCCAGCTCCTTGGCAAATGTGCCCTTATGGCTGTGGCTGATGTTTCACACTTTGTGCTGTACATCACAAAGAAATGCATATTCAGGGTTAGGCACTAGGTGGTGCAGAAGAGCTAGTTAGTAGGAAAATGTATTTGTGCAGCTCTTCAACTGACTAATACTCGACTTTTCTTGCAGCAGGATTCGTTCTTCAAAATAATTCATCTGGTTCCCTAGACCTAATCAGGTACCTTGATTTAGTTTTCCTATTTGTAAAAGCATACTGAGATGAAGTCTTAAGTTGTATTTCTCTCTCTTATGTTTGAAGTCACAAATATACTCCTGTAAGTAAAACATCCTTTTCATATTACTTTATCACTGAAGAGTTTCTACAACCTGACGTTGTCAAATTTGAAATAAATGTTTTTGCAAAGTATTGTATTTAATCTTAATGTGTCTTTGACACAGACTATAGAAGGATGATGTTATTTATTTTTTTCTTAATTGATTTTACATAACACAAGTGCAAGTAAACATTAGAGGAAAAGAATGTGTTAGTTCACCGTCACATCAAAGTATTTTAACCGTGGTAAATATACAGGTCTCAAACACAGAGACTAAGTAACAATTAAAAAAATAATTAACCTATTCAACATGTGTCATTTAAAATTACTGTGCTTAGAGTGATTTCACTAAATAAATGGCAATATTCTGCTTTAAAAGAAGAGAGCATTCAATAACAGCATTTGTAGATATTTACTCACTATCTTAAGCTCTAAGTAGTCTGAAAAGCTTTAGATTAGTCTGAAAATTGTATGCAGCTACACTTACAATTAACAGCTATCTATGTGTATATAACAGAAATAAAATCATTCTTATCTATCTATTACGCTTCCAGGTCAAGAACATTTTCTGTGTTTGCCTGAGGGTTAAATTATCTTCAGGATCTTCTCTTAATTTTAATTTTATTTCTAAGGATAGGTGGTCTTTAGTGTACTGATATCAAAAGTTTTGGAGTTTAATTTCCAGTGTCTGTTCAAAGCAAGATTTCTCAAAATATTCTCATTTTTATGACTTAGAAATCCATAACAAAAAGTATTACTACAAAATTGGCCTCTCCATAGACATCAAGAAACCAAATTTTCAGCTTCAACAAGCTCCTTTAGCAGTCATCTGTGTTCGGCTATATCAAGTGCCCTCCAGTCCCCAAATGCATAGAATGAATTAAAAGGACTAAAATTTATCTGATTCTTTAAAATATCTAACCACTTTAAGAAGCCTTTGTTTGTTAAAGGGAGAACTGGAGTGAATATTATCTGATCTAGTCACTTATCCCAAATTTAGAGCTATACCATAATGAAGACAATAAAATTAGTGACTCCCACACTTGCTTTGCATTGCAGACACTAGTGCTGAAATAGTCACCTCCACCAAGAGAGCTGAGACTTGGTCCAAGGAAAAGACTTTTAATAGAAAGCTGCCATAAAGCTGGGAGAAGCTGCAGCAGTAGCTCTCTATCCATGCATTCATATTAAGAGAAGCCCATGGATTGCACCAGTTATCAGAGTACTGCCACAGACACTAATAAAAAAAGATACAAGTCAAATAGAAAAAAACCCAGAAGAGTCAGAAGGAATATAATGAAAGCAAAAGTGGTAAACACTGTAATAAGTAAATAAAGAAATAAACATCTTTGTCTTTCCAAACCACAAAACATATATAGCAAACCAAAAAAAATAAGACTTCCAAAAAATATTTTTATCCAACTGTGCATACTTATTCCATTTGATATATTTAAAGTTGTTTAATTCTCTCCACTACCTAATACTATGCCTTTTAATATGTAAACTATAAACTACAGTACTTTGGGGTAATTAGCTAATCAATCAAAATAATTCTCATTTATACCCATATTCCTGTGGTCTAGGGAGGTCATTTTAATATTCTGCAAATACCTTCAAGTAAACCCCAGGGACAAATAAGGTAAAAAGCACTGTAAGCAGCTATTTTTCTGTAGCCATGTGCAGTGTTTATACTCTGCTGGTAAATACCGTAGGTTGATTTTATTGAGCCTTTTGAATATAGTGAGCATAAATGTGACATATACCACCATATGGTTTCTACACATGGACAGGCTGCAATTAATGCTGCAATCTATAATTTGTCCCTTACTTCTGTGATTATCTGTGTCAAAGCTAACTCATTTGCAAAGTGTATCTGTGTATATACATGTATGTGACTATAAACATAACAACTTTGATGTTTAACTACTGGTTGTGCAGATTAAAGCCTGTATGTATTATATGATCAGGAGCAGAATGCAGAAGAAATATTTCAAGAAAGTTGCAAAAATGCTGTGCTATAGTACTGTTATTTTTTTTCTTGGCCTTTAATGTTGACAACTACCAGAAAACCTAATAATATTCTAATTGAACAATCATGATTAAATTGCACCCTACTGTCATATATAAATGATATGTATATATATATATATATAGTATGTGTGTGTGTATATATATCCCTATCATATATATTCCACTCTATTATCAGATATATATTCCACTCTATTATCAGATATATATAGCATTTTTAAGACAATGGCCTAAATTCTTTAATTAAATCTTATGCTCTGACTCCAGTCATTGCATCTGCTGAAAAACTTCTGAAGTTATAACTACATTTTTTAACAAAAATCACATGAACCTTGCAACTTGAAAAATAAGGAACCTGTAGTATTTGTGATCTATGACTGGATAATTCGCAAAATAATTCTACAGGATCAGAACTGATTGTTTTGTCAAGTCATACTGAGATAAATATGCATGCCCACGGAATAGTTTTCTCTCTCTCTTTCACCTTATTTAGAGCATGATTAGACAAGTACTGTAAGCAAGGAAGCACTTCTCTCCCCTTTTCCCAGTAAAGAACACCCTGACATCCAGTACAAAAAAAATCAAGATAATTTCATTACAAATTTCTCTTTCATTACACTCTAAGTACAAAACCTTATTTTTTTATCTCCTTGGGTAATACTTTTGCATATATTCCTCATACAAAAATACCAGAAAAATCAGTTTGGCCAACAGAAATACTAGATCGTAAAATGGTAGGCAACCAACCTTCCTTAGATCTTTGAATAAAAGTTGTTTCAAAATAGCCTTTAATACTCACCAGTTATACTCAAACAAATATAAACAGAGCTACACAAGAGTAGTTTCACGTAATAAATTAGATTCTATTGCTTAAATGTAAATGCTTGTTTATGCTGTTCATCAACATGTATGATGCATTTATATGTCATTAAACTTCCACATGGTACTGGTGAAATAAGTCGTTTGATTTTAGCAGAGCAGTCGGAATCTGAAATCTTCTATATAATATCTTTTTCGCAAAAAATATACAGAACAGTAAATGCAGCATGGTATAATTGCATACATATGGGCTAAACTGTGATGAAAATTAAAATGTATGTGAAGTGCTTTCTTCTTGGGAATATTTGAAGATAGGTAAAAGTAGGTTTAATAAATTCCATTTTTGGACTATATATTATTTAATAATGTGGCATGAACAGAGTTTCCAACAAAGATACAGGTATAAAATGTATGACCTTGAGGAATGTTCTGTTTAACTTTGTTGTTTCAAATATTTTATGTCAAATGCAAACTTAGAATTTTTTTTCCCTTAGGACATGAAAACATTTGAGTCCTTTCAATGTTAATAGTAAAGAAATGTGCAACAAAACTGTGTTGGAAATGTACTTGGAAAGTATGAAGGTTGTATTAACTGAAAAAAATAATAAAATGGCTTGTACTAGAATCCACCTTCAACATAACTCTATTGGAGCTAATGAAGTTGTGCTGCATGGACCATGTTGTGTTTCCATAAGGCTGTTCTAAAATTATATTTCTGCTTCAAATATGAAAACCAGTGTCAATAGGGAAAGAAATGGAGACACATTCACCACTGTCATATCTCCCCTGCCACATGTGGAGAATTATGCTTACGTTTCTGTAAGATTACTAAAAAATTTTAAAAAGTAAGTTGTAGAACAGTAGGTTGTGGGTTAACTGAGTGGCAGCCAGGACAAATCCAAGTGCAAGAATAACTGGGTATTCTCCTTTGTGATCCAGCACTTCCTCCACTATTTGACTTTGCTTAATTTAAAGACAAAGATTTCACTGTCAGTATGCTGCATTTGGCCAATTTTGTTCAAAGTCTCCATACAGCAAAGATTTAAACCCACTTAATATACCTGCACATCCCATTCAGTTGCAGTGTTTCATTCATCCACTGAGTAAACATGCATAGGCTGGTGATTATTTTTTCCAAAACACCTAAAATTAATACTAAAGCACAGTTTTAAAGGTAATTTAAGGGTGTAGTATTGGATAGTGCTTGTATCATACAAGACAAGTTCATACTGTCTGCTTAATTGTCACTATAAATTTAACCAAATATACTTTTGGTCAATCAATTGCAATTGGTTTTAATTCTTATTGGTTTGTTTCCTAAGTATTGTATTTTTTAATTTCACAACCTAGATATCACTGATTGAATAATCCATATATCCATAACAACCTAGGTCTCTATCAGTGTCTTAGGTAACAAAAATATAAATCCAATAGCTCACTTGCAGCAACAATTTGGTTTGATGGCTAAGTAAATAATGTTTAAATCTAAAGTGAAATATCAGGATTGATAGATTCTAACAATTGTTTGGGCAAAGTAATGTGTAAATCATTAACATTGGCAATAGTTTTGAGCACCCTGCATTATAATTTCCCTAGCAAAGTTGGACTAATATGTAAACAGGGAAAAATAAAGATCTAGACTGCCAAACTTCCATATCAACTAAAAATATCAGGGTTTTTTTTTAATCAAAAAGCTGATGAAACCTGATGCAATAACTGAAGCATAATCCAGTTGGTCTGCAGGGCACCTGGAGCATGGCCTCCAGGGGACACATGCTAGCAACCCTCATAACAACAAAACATTTGCACCAAGGCCTTCAGTTCTGGGCATGGTCAAAAACACACCTCAAGATTGCACACTTTCCTTTCTAAATATATCTCTTCACTGAGGAGTTAGTCTATTGCAGAAATTCCACTGACACCCCTTCTGCAGGAGAAAAAAAACAAAAGTAAGAACAAAACAATCTTCACTTGCCATTCACGGGAGCCAAGGCTTCACAGCAGTCCAGGCTTAGAGATTGTTGTTTCCTACAACAGTAGAAAACTACCAGGAAAGAAGAAAACCCTTGTACAAAGTATCAAGTTGATTTACTGCAAATCAACAGAGCAAATAGAAAAGAACTCATTTTCAGCTGTTTCAGGGAATCAATTTTCCTCCATCTCATAAATGAAGATCACATATTATTTTTTTAATTCACTGATATGTACAAATAAATGTGGCAGATTATTAAAATATTCAGAGAGTGAATAGAGTATCAGTCCAAAATAATATTCCCTGAAGCTTTTAGATACAGAAAAACACCTCTGCATTGTAACTATATTAGCTCCCAGGAGTCTCCAGGGAAGCCAGGAAGTTATGACTACACGCAACATGCAGTCTGTCATTTACCTCTGTCTTGATTAGTCCTGGTCCAGTAAAATATTAAACAGTCTTTTATTTTTTTGTTCATTGAAATTCTCAAAAGAATGAGAAAATTGGAAGAAATTTTAGAAGGGTATTCCCTTGTTTGTTATAACAGTGTTCTCAGGGATTGAAGATTGTTGGGGTATTGGAAATTCTGTGAGTCTTCAGATGTAAACTTCACCACAATACTAATCAGCCAATTGAAAACTTGCTAAATATTCCACTTTGAAAAATAACCATAAATCTGTTTCACTTTGCAAGAACCATACTTTTGTTTTATTCACAAGCAGGTATCATTTAAATGTATGTGTACAAGAGCAGGTAATGCATGACAAGTATTGCCATATCCTTTTAATGTATCAGCTCCTGGAAGCAGCTCATTTTAGTCTGTGACGATTTCCTTTTGCCAAGAGACAAAGTCCTTATCTAACAAGTCTCTTGCACTTGCTGATTTTATTTTGGATAACTGTAACAGTGCCACAAGCTTCAGAGATGTGTCTGACACCTACTGCCACCTTTGTATTATATATCTCTCTTATATCTCTCAAGCATTGTTACATACCAAAGCTGAATGTGGCTGTGGTGTGACTTTTTACTTCTGTTACCAATTTATCTGCCATCTCTTTTTTATTTTTTTTTTCTCTCGTCTTCAGGTCCTTTAGTTTCCTATGAGCATAAAGCATCTATCTTTTTCAGACAGGATTATTTACAAATGGGTCACTGCCCATCAGAACAGCGCTTCCTCTCTTTTCAGGTCTTTTACAAAACTAACTCGTTTCTCTTCGAATTATTATATATAACCAGAATTTTAGAGCTCTGGTCTTTTTTATTCAGTTTCTCTTTTATAAATTTCCTTTTTTGGTGAAGTTTTGTTTTGGGGGGTTCTTTGGTGGATTTTTCACTTGAAAATGAAAAAATAGTCTAAATAAAATCCATGCAGAAATCTTGTTCACCGAAACTCTTCCCCATCTTTTAAATGCATATTTTGAGACATCTACACTAAGCAGGGGTTACTTCATTATTCTTCTTCAGGAGGACACAGAATTACAATGGCACACCAACTCTGTATAAGGGGTCAATATTCACACACCTTGCACTGCATGTTGCACAGTAGGGAAGGACACAGTGTACCAATTAAGAAGGTACAGAAACCAAAAATAAAAGCAATAACTTTATTTTTTTTCTTTATAATTGCCAGTATCAGGCTACGCTGTGAGAGATGTCCTACTGCTCAAGAAGAATATGTTTCATCCAAAGGAAAATCAAAGATAGTTCATTCAAATTTGCAAGTCATAAAGGAAAAAACAAAAAGGAAAGAGAAGAATGTTAGAAGTGATGATTTTGCATGTAAAAGAGGAAAAGATGACCAGGTTGTTAAATCATTATTTTTTTTCCTAAACTAAGGAACACATTAAGTCCAGAAATGTTGGCACATATTCCACTTATCTGCATCTTACAATACAAAACCTAAGGTCATTAACAAATGATCAGGTCCAATAATCCAAGACAATACAATATTTTATGTGAGAAGACTTGTGAGACTGCAAAGTTGCATATGATCTTCAGTTTTAAAACAACAGGCTTTTCATATTTAAAAGAAATGTAATAAAATGCATATATTTTCATATTGAAAATGTACAAGGAAGAAGGTAGAGGAATAATGAGAACTTTTACTTGTTCTTTTATTAAAAAAACCCCTGTTTAATGTAAGCTTCAAGTATACAGACAGAGGGAGCCCATGCTTTAAACACAGAATCCTTTCAAAACATCAATTTGTAGATTTTATACTACATAATAGAAAGAAAAGCCATACTGATACAATGTATCATTTTTCTAATCAGTCAACAGCTACAAAGAATGTAGTTCATGTAAGAAACATGATTTATGAATCTCACACAATTTAAACATCATGCACACTCAAAACTATTCTAATGGTTTTATGTCTGCCTGGATAGTAATAGACATGACATCTTCTTTTTATAGCCTGACCTCCAAATTACTGATTTCTTACCCTGACTTCTTTGGTCTCATCCTGGCTATCTGGTAGCATTTCAAGCATTTTTTAAAATAATGTCTTTTACAATTTGGAAAGACTTAATTATGTAGCACTTTATCTGCTTCTACTTTGAGTTATCATTCTGAACTAAATCCTTCATGTCTATTTTTTTCCTGGTGGTTTGTAAATTTAATGCTGCACTAATTCAGGCTTTTCTTGAGCTGTTATTTAAATCACAGGCTAGGAAGAGACAGTCTTTTGATGCTTAGCTTTTTCTCTCTAATCTCTATTTTCTTCTCTCTAATCTACATGTAGAAAACATGTTTATTACTTATTCATTTATTTATTCTTGCACATAAAATATTACAATAAGTGTATATATAGAGCTCCATTCCTCCAGTGTACTATCCTCTCCTACTACAGAGGATCCCGTGACCTTCTGCCTGTCAAGAGGCACATTTGCTTTTTTTTTTTCCTTTCTTTTATTTTTTTTTCTGATGTAGAACCATTCAAGCTTAAGTCACAGTAAACAATCATCTCTTTGCCCTCATTCTTGAGAGGTCCAATGTGATTTTATTACCACTGCCCAGAATTTGTTCCCCAAACCAGTTATCTGCAAGAGGAAAATTGATACCAGACTGTAAGCAAGACAATATTTTAATTTCATTTTTAATATGAAAAAATGGAGATTTAAAAATATTATTACTTAATTTGCATCACATGCAAACAGAGATGCTTGTCCTGTTTCTATATGAGTATTCAGGGACCATTTTGAAGTGTCTGGACAAAATTAATTGCAAGCCTAATCGATAGATGGCTGAGTAAACACCAGTTTTAACATTACTAGGGGTGCATATTGTTTGTTTGAATGCATTTATATTAAAAAAAATAGATTTTTCTGACCTTATGAATGAACCATTTGTTTAGCAAAAATTACCAATTACCATTATGAAATTATTTATACCCATAAGCAGATATATTCTCAAACTCTGAAGGCTGTATTATATAGGTTATTTGGTGGTGCTAAACTTTAGCTTCTACACTCAGTCTATGAGTAAAAGACAGAGACATTTTTGGGAGGAAACCATGAATCCATACAATATTTCACATTTTGATTTTTCTTTCATTCTAAAAGAGATAACATGGCAGAAATCACAATGCAAACATTTTTTATAAAGTCAAAATATTTGTGTATGAATGCAATATTTAAATAAGATATGAAAATAATATAGTATCAATATAAATAATTTTAATTAAAATTAAATTATTTTTCTTTTAAAATACATTATTTTAATACAAAAAAAATGCAGCCACTTTTCTTTAAAAACTGAAGTCACTGAATGCTTCTTTTACTATCAAAATATATTCATAAAAACAGCCACATTGTTGTTCACCTAAACCAGAATAACACTGCTTTTATGAAGTCATTTCAACATGATACTCTCTCATTTTCGAAAGAAAATATATCCAGGAACTGGAGAGTGAATTTCATTCTGATATATAATGATCTTTTTGTCTGGGGCAAAACTCAGCATAGCATTTTTATTGGTATAATATTTCTGGGGCAGAAATTCAATAACAGGGGAACCAAGTTACTCAGCTATGAAAGCTGTCTGTCTGGAGACATGCTATTAAACAACACTTGAGCTTTCTGTTTACTTTGGTGGTATTTATAATTATGGCTAAGCATTTGCAGCTTGCACTTGCTGGATATTTCTAAAATGCAGTTGCTGTAATAGAGAGCACAAATCATCATAGCTACAGTGGTATTGTTTTTCCAAGAAATAAAACGCAGAGGCAACAGAGGAATTTTGTTGCTGTTCACTTTGCGTCTACATCTTATTCTTCAGTGCCCTGTTGCTTTATAAATAATGCATTGATATTACTTTTTATAAAGGTGTATGTATTCCCCATTATTATAGTACCTGCACATCCCATACATGGAGGCTTTTGTGCTCATAGATCCCTTTGACGTGGAAAACAAACCCAATGCTGCCATAGAGCTGAGGGTATGTAGTTTGCAGTGGGGAATTTACTCAGGGTTTTTTTTTCTAAAAGCAGCACTACAGCTAATCTCAAAGCTCTCCTGCTCAAGTTCCTGTATTGCAAGTTCACAATTTAATTCAAGGACTGGTTAAAATGCCCTTCAGGCCATGCAAAAATCTGTATGTCCGTGTAGGCAATAGGGCAGGGCTGGGAAGGCAGGTGACAAAAGTCTTGAAGAAGAGGACATTACATTTCTGGTCATTCAGAGAGACATGGATATAACCCAGCAGATCTGTTGATGGTCAAGGACCACCACGAAGGGGTCAGTGGAAGACCAGGGAAATACTTTCAGACCTCCCTAATGCAGGCTGTCAGTTTTACTAAAGCTACTGGACACTACTGTATTTTTATCAAGATAATTAAAATAATAGAAATATTTGCACATGAACAAACAAAGAACCAAATTCCAAAGCTTGAAGCAGTATTGCTATGCAAAAAAATTGTCCAAATCAACCCATCCCACCTCTAAAATTACAAAATTAAAACCATAGGCTATGAAATTGATGTGGTTTAAACCCAGCTGGCAACTAAGTACCATGCAGCCACTTGCACACTGCCTCCCACCTCACCTCACCCCCCTCCTGGGGAGGAGAATCAGAAAGAAAAGGCAGAACTTCTGTGTTGAGATAAGAAAAATTTTAATAATGGAAGTACATATTATTATTATTATTATTATTATTATTGACAATAAATTANGGGAGGAGAATCAGAAAGAAAAGGCAGAACTTCTGTGTTGAGATAAGAAAAATTTTAATAATGGAAGTACATATTATTATTATTATTATTCTTATTGACAATAAACTATGTTAATAATGTTAATAATATTAATTTTATTGATAGAGAGAATGTAAGGTAACACAAGAGAAGTAAGAGGAGCACAACAGAATTGCTCACAATCCACTGACTGATGCACAGCCTGTCTCTGAGCAGGAACTGGCCCCATCTGGGTACCTCTCCTAGTTTATATACTGGGCTTTATGTCCTTTGGGAAGGAATATCCCTTTGGCCAGTTTGGTTCAGCTACCCCAGCTGTGCTTCCTCTCAGCTTCTTGTGCACCTGCTCACTGGCAAAGCAAGCACACTGAAAAGTCCTGGATTTAGAGCAAGCGCTACTTAGCAACAACCAAAGCAATATTCTAGTACTGAATCAAAAACACAGCANATTCTAATACTGAATCAAAAACACAGCACAGTACCAGCTACAAATAAATCTGTTCCAGCTGAAACCAGGACAATGACTTAAATCATTTAAGATAGTCACCTACAGATAGTCACTTAAGTGACCCCTGACATTTAAGTGATTATTTGCCTGAAATGCATCTTACCATTTGCAAGAAGACTCCTAGAGAAGAATTTCCTGGTTGAAAACCTATTTTAAAAGAGGATTGGGACAAAGCAAGGTAAAACCAGGGATACCTCTAAAAGGATTAAATGCCAGTGGAAGAAAATATTACTTGTATCATGTTTCGAAGCTGCTAAACATTGAAAACAAAAAAAAAAAATTAAGAATTCTACCTATATTGTTCAGTGCAGAGAGGGCCATATTTTACAGCATTGGGGCTGCTCCTAATTAAAATTTATTTTAGTCCTGAGATGCCCTTCCTTTGAGAAAAGAGAATGAAATCTTGCAATCAGAGAACAATGTGGAACAAACACTCTGGAAAAAAATTTTCAAAACCAACAATATTGAAAAAAAATGGGAAATTTGGAAATGGAGTAACTATAACCAAATGGACTGAGAGCAAAAAAATCTTAAAATGAAGAATTTCCTTTCAGGAAAGGGAATGAAACCTTGAAATCTGAGAACACAGTCAAACAAACACTCTGGAAAGGAGATATGATCAAAAACAAGGATATTGAAAAAAAACCGGGAAATTTGGAAATGGAGTGACTGCAACCAAATGGACTGAGAGGAAATGAGGTACAGTGAAAAGGACCAAAACTTGCCAAAATTACTCCAATTCAAATCCTGAAATCGGGGAAGAAATGTAAATAAAGACAGAGGAGAATACTTGGAAGAAATGAAATGCTAAAAAAACAAATGGGATCAATCCGAAACCAAGTGAAAACCATAAAAGTGCCCGGGATGACAAGAAGTGCCGGGAAATGGAACGAAGCTTGCCCAAATAATCTTCATTGAAATCACAAGATTTCATTCCCTTTCCTGAAAGGTAGTTCAAGTATCTGAGATGGCCACCTCCAAGGGCTACTCAGCTCCTTGTTGCAATGGATCGCTACAAAATGAGTATCAAAAACCTTTTCATACTGCTTGACCAAGAAGCTAGATGTCATAATCTAAGCAGGTGAATGTGATGTACTGAAACTCTGGGAAACACCAGTATTCCTGTATTTCTCCTAAAGCAGCCTCCATCAATTTGCAAGACAGAGTGATTCCTCCTAAGGACAGGATTTAGCTCTTCCTGCACAGCCAGCTCAGCTGCAGGACAAAAAATATTAGAAGTGTATAGGAAGAGTTAGACATCTGCTTTCAAGATTTACTGAACCTGAACTTTCAGGATTGTTTTCTAAATATTAAAACAGTACAGTAGAATATTGTGGCTTCTCACTGTTATTTTTTCTTTTATATTGTTATGGTGAAAGATGTGAATCTCATACATACGGGAATATTTTTTTCACTATTATTAAATCACTTATTAGCTTTTCTCTCTGAAATCCCTATAAAATATTCTTAATTAAAATTTGCCTTCTATATATAGTTGATAATACTATGATCAAAATAAAATTATTTATCTAATAAACATCTGGATGTGAGTGACAGTGAAAATGGACCTTGATGATAATTTGAAACATGAAGGCTCTCTTCAAGTTCTAGGCTACAAAACAGCTATCTCAAAGAGTTTCAACTAAATTTTTCTTTTCAATAAACTGAAGGGTTAAAGGTGGGCAGGTAAGAGGTCTTGTCAAAAACTGCAGTACACTTAGTTACCTTGTGTTGAATTTTACAACCTTGGAATTCCATATAAACACCAGGATATATCTGCTCAGCTGGGAGCATATTCCTCCTTTACCACTTAACTCTTCCAGGTAAGATCTTGGTTGTACACATGGTAAGGTAGGTGTGGCAGGGTAATAAAAGATTAAGGGACTTAAATCCATTTCTGTGCAAGGTAGGGGCTTCCATGTTTCAGATGGGCATATCTGGAAATCAGGTGGAAGATCCTGATGGCTGGGTTTTTGGTTTGTGGCTGTAAGGAGGAACGACTGGTGGGAAGCATTAACATCTGCAACCACAACACATGGTCACTCACATTTCCTCTCTTCTCTTGGGGTGCTGACCATAGGGTGTACCTTCCAAGCCTAGGGGTGTCTGGCTTCCAGGTCACCACAAAATGCCAAGGCCATTATGCAGGAGCAGAGCCTAAAGGGCAGACCAGTGGGATTTATGGGGATGAGTCATCTTCTATGGAAGAACTAGATGTGACTACTCACCCTGTGACTTTTAGTATTCAAAGTGACTAGCATCAAAGGAACAAATGCAAATAATAGAATGTGGTGGTTTTGGTTCACCAATCCTAGATTTCCCAGACAATGCACCAATTAATTTGGTGGTTTTCAGTGCTGGCCAAACGCCAGAGTATACTTACTTATTTCCTG
>VXBC01006307.1:611-22674 GCA_013399945.1 Ploceus nigricollis
GGGCGTTGGGGGTGGTGCCAGCCCCTTCCCCACGGCTCAGAGTTGTGTGGGGCGGGATGCTTGTGTGTGGGAGCACGGGGGAGCGCACTGGCTGCACGACGGCCCCGCAGGTCTTGCCGGTGCCACTGGCCCTTCAAGGTCCTGTGTGGTTCAGATGCGTGAGGGGTGCTGCGCTGAGCGGCGGGCAGGGTGTCACTGTCCCCTCCGGGATTTTGGGGCAGGCCACCAGAGCAAAGCAGCACCGCGGACATGGCACCACAGCGTGCCCCGGCATGGGTCCTTCCACCACTGGGGTTGCCGGGAATCACAGTCCCTCTCGCTGTCCTTACATTCACACTGCAGGTNGTGGGGATTCGCTTATGGAGGGATGGGGTGCGTGAGATGCCCGTGACAGGGAATGTGGGTGCGGCGGCACCCCGTGTGCGCGCGTGTGAGCCACCAGAGGGGGCCCGGCCACCGCCGCGGGGCCGCACACCCTCAGGGACACCGCAGGGACACACGATACACACACCGTACACACCCCATACACACCCCATACACACACTNGGCAAAACCCGAGACAAAGAGATTGCATTGCCGGCTACAAATACCTCGGTCCAGTGTGGTACGGAGCTGGCAGCGGAGCCTGAGCCGAAGGACAGTGAAATCCAACCGACAGCGATTACATCCAGAAATGAGAAGCTGGAAAGATCTGGAAGAGCTTCCCCATGGAGTGTGGGGCTGGACATGGTGGGGTNCATACATGATATACACACCATACATACCTCATACACACCTCATACACACCCCACACACACACCACACACACCCCATACACACCATACACACCCCACACACACCATATACACACCACATACCATATNACACAGAGGGGCTGGCAACAGACTCAGTGGGAATAGACTCCGCAGCGACCTCTCCGGGAGGTGGTGCTGCTCCCGCAGGACCTGCGGCAGGCGGGCTGCCGCCAGCGGAGGAACGACTCTGGTAAAACAAAATAGAGATACGGGGGAGAAAAGCAGAGGGGGTGGAGGGAACGAGGGANGATACACACCCCATACACAGCATATGCACATCATACACACCCCATACACACACCCCATACACAGATCATACACTCACCATACACTCACCATAGACACAGACTTATCATACCTTAGGGTTTTTCTAACTCCCTTGCACATTCCCTTTCCCATGGTCTCACACTGAGTTTTATTGGCATCCCACACCTTGTTCGACAATCTTCCCTTGCACTGGGCTGTACCCAGCACCCTGGTCCTGGTGGTCTGTAGTGGTCCATGGCTTCTGTGGTGGTCCATGGGAGCCCATGGTGACCCATTGTGGTGATGCATTTCTCCTTTTCCAGGCTGCACTGAGATCTGAGAAATGCTCGTTAGGCCTGAGCCTTGAAAAACAGCACCTGGGCTCAGCTCTTCTTGAGCTTATCAGAAATACTCCCTGCTTCCAGGAACTGCTGGAGCAGTGAGAGCTCCTGGGTTTTTGATGAGCAGTGTTGGCAACTGTTTTTTCTTCCCCTAACGCCAGAACAACGCTGTTCTCAGATATTCAAAGAAAATGCAGGCTGAAACTGTGGCAAAGAGGAAATATTGTTACAACTAAAGCCCACTCTTTTGTAAACAGCCCTGTAAACAGTGGTCCAAAATGAGATCCTTTGAGCTGCCCCGGACCACAGCAGGTTGTGGCCAGCACCTCCCTCTGAGTGGGGCCTCTCAGAGCCAGCAAACTCAAGTCTGCTGTACTTGAGGATCACCAAATGATGATGGATCCTGGGCTGATACCTTCACTCCATGAGGCTCAGCCCTTTGCCTGTTGAGGAAATGCAAAGGCATCATTTCACTGACGTCTGAGGGGAATTTTTCACAGGTACCTTGCTTGCACTGTCTTTCTGTCTGTATGCATGCCCCTATACATAGGCTATAGCAAATCTGGTAGAAATGCTGCTCTCTTAGGTGTTTAAGTACCTCAGATCTAAGTAACTTAGGCCTGTAATTAAGGTTAAGTCATAAGTTATAAGCTAAGTTAAAGGCTGCTAAAGTGTTGTTCTTTTGCTAAGTTGTTAAGTTTAAGTTAGGTAGGTTAGATGCTGTTAAATGTTATTCCTCTGTTAAATTGTTAAAGTTACAAGTTAAGTAGTGTCAAGTGTGAGTGCTGCTAAGCTTTTAGGCCATATTCCTTTTTATCCTGGCCCTCGCTGGCCTTTTGTCACACACACCTAAACACACACATACACACACACACACATATGCACAAACACAACCCTAGATGGTTCTTGGTTCATTTCTGTTTTGATTGCCTGGATTTTGTTTGTTGTTCCTTTTTTTCTCCTCAATGTGCCTTAACTGTCTAGTAAGTGAATCTTGCCAATGAACTTTGTCGCACTGCCACTTAGTATTAAATTTGGTTTTTGCTGATAACCTTGCCAGTGATTTTTTAAGTGATCTCAAACACTCGTTCATGACACACATGCTGGTCCTAGGGCTGCATCAGATCATGATGGGCACCGAGGACACAGCTACGCTTGTTTGCCCTGGGGAGCTCACGTCCCTGAGATCCCAGTCTTCTTTTCCATGTTCCCCTGGCAAGCATAACCAAGCCTCTGGTCCCCAGAGGTGACAACTGTTTTTCCACCTCCTGGCGTGCAGCAGCACAAGGCCATGGGCCTTGCCAAGCTCCTTCACCTCCATGCTGAAAGTGGAGCCAGAAACCTGCCAGCCTCAGGAGGTGACTGTAAAGAGCATGGCAGGCACCACAAGTGAGTGCCTGCAGCACGGTCGTCACTGCCAGGGCCAGGTGGAGTCGTGCAGACACTGCTGTGCCAGGGCACAAACAGCACTGGGTCACGGGGAGGTCTGGCATGGATGGGCAGCAGCCCCTTCCTGCTGGAGGCTGTGTGGAAAGAGGGCAGGGATGGAGAAGGCACTGCTGAGGACTCACATTTCTACTCAAGTGCAAGTCAGGCTTCTGCTGGGGTCTCTATTGCCAGTGGTCACACTGCCATCCCAAATGGGAGAGTAACACCTTCAGAAGGTCAGAGAGGCTTTGACCAGGTGGGCACAAAGCACCCAGGACTGGTGCAGATACATGGGGTGATCTTTTCACATGTGGGCTTCCTGTGCTCCTGCTGTCCAGGGAGTCTGAAGGGCTCCTTGTTTGGATTTGAAGTTTGTGTTCCAGTAATGGAAAAAATAGAGCAAAGGCAAATATTTTAAAGGGAACATTGTGGATAAATGTGGCAGCTGTGTCACCTCCCTGTTTCAGGACAAGGGTTGTCACTGTGTGTCTGTGGGGAGAGCCCCTAGAACCCACACCTCTCTGTGCCCCAGACCCATAGTGGGACCCTAGGAGTGTCCTTGCAGGGCACCAGGACAGGAAGTGTCACCCATGAACCCCTTCAGGTGGGTGCTGCCTGTGCCAAGCCAGAGACAGCTCCTTCAGTGCTTTCCCTTCCAACTTCTCTGGGATCCCAGGCTGAGTATGTGGGGTCCTGGTCCCATGCCTAGGTAGTCTCTTCCACCATGAGACCACCACCCATTCATGGCTTTTCCTGTAGAGTGTCCCTAGAGCAGGGTATCACCCCAGCATGGCCCTGTGGGTGCCAGTAAAACAGCCAATGCACTGTGCAGGGGGATCCCTCTTTCGGATACCACAGTGAGGCCAGAGATCTGCAGGATCCACCCAGGACACAGAAAGCCTCAGGGTATCCTGGGGCTCTCCCTGTCCCTGCATCCCAATGAAGCAACGTGTCCAGGACCAGTCTAGGAGTACCTTGTGAACCTCGTCATGTTCCAGGCCATTTATATGCTGAGGTCAGTGCTGGTGGCATGACACTGCCACGGCAAAGTCTCCTCCAAAACAAGGGGCCAGGACCATTGACCTCCCCGGCAAGTCCTCAGGCCAACAAGTGCCTGGCATTTTTTGGCTGGTGCAGTTTCTGCGTGGCCTAGGAATGATCTCCTAGGGTTATTTCTGACTCACAGGACAGGAAACATTTCGGGGTTTAAGCCAAGCTGAATAATATGCTCATTTCCTTGTGCCGACTACAAAGTACCTGCTCCAGGGGATTTATGGAGTGCCGGCCTCTTGCAGTCACTATGCAGCTGCCTGCCCAGATGTTTTTATTTTCCTGGTATGGCCAGCAAGTGCCAAGGCCTGTTTTCCTAAACACCCCGTGACCTCCTGGCACATTTCTTTGAGGGGAGCCCAGGCAGAGCCACGGGCTGCAGCACACCCATGCTGGGATACCCAGGGTGCTGGAGAGTCAGGGTGGGTGCCAGCAGCCTGCCAGGGCTGAGGGTAGCAGGAATGCGTGGCTGACCCACTGATGCCAAAACCTGGCCTGATGCAGAGCAGCCACAGCTATGATAAATGACCTGGGAAAGTCCCAAAGGAATGGAATATGGGCATGAGCAAGGGAGGATGAGACCATGTGAGAGAGGGCAAGAGGGCACGAGAGCCCAAGTGAGCCACAGCATGGGACTGCCCAGACATAAGAGCCCATCCCATGACTGGGGACCTGCAGACACCATCCCACAGCAGGTCCTGTCCCATGGCAGGGAACCCACACACCCCCTCCAACCAGGGTTGTAGAGCCCCTGTGAAATGCTGTGCCTAGTCACTAGGGTTAGAACACCTCTTCCCTGCAAGGAGGGTCAGGGTGTGGGTGCTGAGGCCAGGAATACCCATGGAAGACACAAGGCATGCCAGTAGGCCTTGCAGCCCATGCTTCTCCACTGGCATTGAGCTTCATACAGCAGGAAGCCAGTCTGCAGAGTGAGGTGACATCAATTTTTTCTCACATCCCCTCTATTTTGTCCACTTTTTGGAGCAACAGTCTCATTGCTGGTGGGGCTGTACTCCAGCCTCTGTGAGCTATCCCATCTGGCTTGCCAGCTGTGGGATGAAGGATGCCATGAGCCAGCTGTCATTCCCTGGCTAGCCCTTTGTCTTCCCTCTCCAGCTCCTGACTGCCTATCTCTTCCTCACCCCTCTGGTCACCTCTCCCCAGGTGAGGAGAGGTGAGCAGACCCCAGGGTCTGGCCATGCTGGTGAGCAGTGAGCATTCATGAATGGTCATCACATCTACCTGCACCTGCCCTGGTGCCCTGGGTACTATGATGCTTGAAGCATCCTCAGGGTGCTGGGTAAGGAAAGGTGCCCACATCCCAGAGTTGCTTCAGGGTCCACAGCAGCATCAATGGAGTTTGGTCCAGTGATAAACTAATGTTGTGGAATTTTTTTTGTTTGTTTTTGGATTTTTGTTTTGGTTTGGTTTTTGGTTTTTGGGTTTTTTTGGTTGTGGTTTTTTTTTTTCTTTTTTTCAGAGAGAAAATAAAATACCTTTGGGGACCAGGAGCCAAGCTCCCCAGTGCCTAAAACAGCAATCACAGCACTTCCTCAGATTTATGGTGTTTGCTTTCACAATGCCAGCCGGGATCCTGTTTGCTTCCTGCTCTGCAGCTGCAGCTCCAGCTGAAGGCTCAGGAGATTCAGGTTTTATAACCCTCCTGGATTCTGCTGATGGCAACTTGTCCAGCATCATTTACTACCCCCTGAGCCTCCTGTGGTGCTGGGGTGGGCTGTTGTCACGTCATCCCAGCACCACTGACTTGGGTGCTCTTCCTCCCCCATCCATGGGTTCCCATCCCTGGCACTGGGCATTCTGCTGCTCTGCAGAGAGATTGGTGGGAGAGGAGGCCAGCAAAGCTGTGTCCTTGTCGGGGTGCAGCACCCAGCTTTTCTCAGACACAGCTACAATCTGAGATCCAGGCCAGACAGCTCGGTCCTGCTGGTAGGATGCTGAGACAGGGATGTGACCTTCTGCGGGGTCCTGGGATACTCAGATGTGGTGACTGCTCCTCACTGGCACACACGTAGACAGGCAGTGATCCCTTCTGTTGGGCTATGCCTGGTAAATCAAAGTGACTGAACTTCTAGAGAGGCACTTTTTCCAGCTCCTTTATCCTTCCTGTGGTTCTTCCCAGGCCTCAGTCATTCCCCAAGATGTGAGACCAAAAGCAGCTGCTTTCTTTCAGTCTCTGCAGCAAAACCTCCTCCAGGCTGGCACAGCAAGAGAGGGTATCAGCTCCTCCTGCCACAGTACCCCTCAAGAGCCCAGGCAGAAGCTCTGAAGCACCAAGTCCAACTGCAAGTACTGCTTTCCAAATTATGAGCTCCCTCCTGTACAACCTGGACCAAAATGCTCCAGATTACCCGTGGGGTTGTGTGTGCTGGGGACAGGTGGGTGCCCAGGAATGCAGAAGTGGAGGAAGAAAAGTGGTCAGGAGGTGGAACAGCAGGATCAACAGGCTATGAGGGACCACCAGCCCTTTTCTTTTTGCACAGTCACAATGTGGATGGTGCTCCACTGCCCTGGTCCCTCTGCAATGTGCCAAGAGGTGTCCTGACACTCCTCTTTTTCTCTGCATTTTCCCAGCAAAGCACTTTGATGAAAAACCCAATGGCCATGAATGGACTTGTAGCTTTATCCCTCTATTTAATGAACCATAATGGCTACAGAAATCCTGAGAATGCCTCTCCATGCCCCTGATGGAGCAGGGGCAATGTCCTTCCCCACAGCCAAGAGATGCTCTCGCCCCAGGTTTTGAGCACTATTCTGGAAGCCTGTTCAAGTCCTGTGGGCCTCTGAGTGAAACCCACCACTTCTTTTTTTTTAACATTTGCTGCTCTTGTTGATGAAACAATGATGGATTATTTCATTGCAGTTACTAGCATGCCAGACTTCTTTTTCCAAACACACAATAGGAATATTAATTAACTGCTCTGACGATGAACACTTTTATCCTCCTTATATAGTAACAACTCTGCACCAAAGGTCAAGTTCCATTTGTCACTGATACACTCCACCATCCCAGCTCATGGCCCAGCAGTCAGCAGGGCATTCCCAGCATTTCTCTGATTTGTTATCAGCTTTTCCTAACAGGCCCCACACTTGCTGCCATCCAGCAACCCCACCAAGGAACACAGCATCATCCGTGGCACTACAACAGGGCTGGGGTAATTCTCTAAGGGGAAGAGAGGATGCAAAGCCAGGGCTTCTCCCTCAGCAGTGAAAGCACAAGCTGCAGGAGACAGATGCAATGGGATGGCAAAGGGGCCCAGAGCACCAAAGGGAAGGGATTATGCTTCAAATCTGAAGGTGGTGAATCCAAAGCGGATAAAGCGGATAAAAGGAAGCATTTTTCTTTCTCACTCTGCGCTTAATTAGACTGCCACAGGAAAATGCTTGGGCCAAAATTTAGCAGGATTCAATGAGGGATTGGGCACTTACAAGGATAAGAAAAATATCCAGCTATAATAGTGAATGCCAATACAAATTCTGGAAGGGATATTAAGCCTCACGCGTCAAGGTGTAAATTTGCCCCAAACTCTCAGAAACAGGGAGCTTAATGCAGGGGCAGATGACCCACATATGCCACCGCTGCTGATGCTGCCTCACTGCCAGCACAGCCCTGTGCTGGCTGAGCCCCCGGCTGGACCATCCCCAGAGCCCTGTTTCCTGCTGCTGGCAGCACCTCTGACGAGGGCTGCAAATTTCTTTTGGCAAGTCAGCCCTTTGCTTGTAGCTCTCCGGGGCCATGTGGCTCCCAGGGCTCCGACCTCCTCCCTCTTGCACATCAGCTCACTTTGCCAGCTGATAACAGCCTTATAATTCTATACAGAGGCAGTCCCTCTGGGTGAGGGTCTGCGAGGTCCACAGGCACAACCCTGGGTGATGTGGCACCTTCCCACAGGTCCTTGCTTCCAGCCAAGTCCCTCGTTTACCTCTCAGGTTACCTGCTGCCCGAAAGCACTTTTGCGTTCTGATTTTATCCGTCCTGTTTCCTACTTCTGCTGGGGCCAGTCTGCAGCCTCTGGAAGAGGATGCTCAGCTCCAGTACCCTGTGGGTGCTCCAGGTGCATAGGCACAGTCCCCTTTCATGGGCACTGCTCGATGAGCCCTAGTTCATTCTCTCCTGTTCTGCATCAGAGGCAGTTGCTGCACTGTCTGCTCTGGTCACAGCACCAAATATGTCAGAGCTCAGTAAGTGTTTGGACAACACTCTCAGGCACATGCTGGGATTCTTAGGGTGTCCTGCACAGGGGCAGGAGTTGGACATGGTGATCCTGATGGGCCCCTTCCAACTCAGCATATTCTATGATTCTACGATTCTGTGATTCTGTGATTCTGTGATTCTGTGATTCTGTGATTTTAAACCTGCTGTCCCGTCTCCAGCCCATGCATGGCTATGAACCTGGCACAGCTGTAGCTCTGTAGCTCAGGCTGGGGTGAAAGTGACATGATATGGTACTCAGGAGTGGGTGCAAGCACCTCCTTCCCCAAACGAGGATGGTGCCATTTGCATCTGGCACTGTTAGCAGAATGCCTGTGCCGCTCTGGTCACTGCGAGATGGGATGCTCCCAAAACCTTGGCTTGCTGTGAAGGAGAAGTGATGGCTCAGCATGACCAGAGGGGAGCCTGGAGCTCTCCTGGTCAGGAGCCAGGGTCTCCTGTGCTTGCTGCTTACGTGCTCACCACACTGCAGAGGGCAACGCTGCTGGGGACCTTTGGATCTCCCCTCGCTGTAGAACCTTGCACCCACAGGGGCTTCCAACTGGAGAAATTTCTGGAGGGCATGAATCAGCTTTTCACAGCTTGTTAAAAATCTTGATCCTACCTCTTGTTTTCATGCCTTTCAAATCAGGAAATGAGTTTTACAACTTTTCCAGTGGGGCACAGCTGGTGGCCAGGGTCATAAAGCTGAACTTTATAAATATCTCTCATTGGGATCAGGGGAAGAGCATTAAAAAGGCAGAGAGAGAGAAAGAGAAAGAGAAGGCAAAGGAGCAAAGGCAATAGAGAAGCAAAGCGAACAAGTCCAGCTCAACCATCTATGGCCATGCAAGCACAGAAGATGAGGTGTGCTTGGGGCAGGCTTTGCCTGCTTTTTTCTCTCCTCCTCCAGCTGCCGAGCTCCCAGGCCAAATGCTACTTCCAGGCTAAAGGTAAGTGGGGAGGTGAGATGGGAAGAGGCTGACGGAAAGAGGAGGCTTCAGCTTTCCTAGCATGGCAGGGCTCTTCCCTATGCCTGAAAAGTATGGAAGGGACTGTGCTGAGCTCAGTTATGGGATCATGGGCCAGTGGTGAGTGGAAGGAGCAGTCTATAAACCACAGAACAGCTCCCCAGGGCTCTGGCTGAGAAACAGCTTTCTGGGCCATGAAGGCTTCTGGCAGGCTGGGGCCGAGTATGCAGGACTAGCAGCAAAGGGAGGAGGGCAGCTCATCATCCCTCTGTTGTCTCCTCCCAGGGCTGCAGAAATGCCCAGACCCTAAGGGGGTGCTGGATTTGTCCTCTCCAGGGAAGCAAGAGCCACTTGCTTCTTGCTCTAGACCCACGGGGTAGTGGTGAGAGCCACAAGGCAGGGCCAGGAGAGGATGGATGGGTACATCACCCATGAGAAATGACAGGGCATTCTATACGTGCAGGATGGTGGATAGACCACCATATATCTTCCATAGCGCAAGGTGGGTGAGAGATCATCATGATACTTCTGCCCCTGTTCAGGGCACAGGACTGTCAAGGAGGCTTCCACTCGCCCTCAGCAGAGACTCATGTGTTCTCATCACCATTGTTTCCTTTGCAGCTCCCTGTGAGTATGAAGGGAAAAAGTTCTCTCTTGGGGAATCGTGGCTGAGCACCAACTGCCTGCTCTGCACCTGCCTGCACCCCATTGGCGTGGGCTGCTGTGAGACGTGAGTGAGGGGCCGGGCTGGGGTGGGCTGCACCTCCCACCACAGCACCCCTGCATCTGCAGTGGCGGGTGTCTGGTGGCTGCAAATGCAGCTGATATCAGAGCCTTGGGAGGGCAGTGGGCCACCAGGTCCTGAGGAAAAAGAGGCAGAGGTGGGCAGGACCCCACCAGAGCATTGAGGGTGGTGGGGTGAGTTGGGGCAGTTGGAAAGGGTGTTTCACCACAGCAAGATGCCCAGATGGGTCAGGAGCTGTGTCTCAGCCTGCCTGAGCTGGTCTGGAAGACACCCTGTGCAGGGGGCTGGCAACAGGAAGCCATCCAGCCCAGCCAGCAGCCCNCGAGCCGCTGGTGAACAAGGTGCTGGGTGCGGGGCTGAGCAGATAGAGTCTCCGCAGCGCCCTGCGCCCCTCGGCGCCGCCCTCCCCCCTCCAGAGCATATCGCCCGCTTGCTCCAGACCTGCCCCACCCACCCTGTAGAGGCATCACAGCCGGCACCTTCGAAGGAAACCACTATCCACACACCATGGTACCAAACTTTGCTTCTGCCTTCAGCTTCCTAAACCAGGGCGTCCTCCCTGTGAGGTGTTTTGCACACCGTGGGAATGCAGATTCTACAGGATCTCCTCCAGGTGGGCAGAAAACCTTCAGTGACTAAAAAAAGGCTACAGGACTAAATCAGCCTGCTCCATGGCAGTCCTGCATTCTGATATCCAGCCCCAAGCAAAGCAGCTCCCTACTCCCTCCCAGACCTGTACGCCTCTGCACAGCAGCCGTGGGCAGCTCACTGGGGTCACCATGGCACCTCGTGCAGGATCCCCACACCCTGTCCAGCCCCTTCTCTGCTCCTGGGGTGCAAGGGGCAAAACCCACCTCTGGAACCACTAATGCCCCTGCTCCAAAAGCTCCTGGGGTCCCTGGCACTGTGAGCCAGCCCTGGGCAACACTACAACAGAGCCAGCCCAGGGTGGGTGGCAGAACAGGATGTCCCCAGAGGAGACGCTCATCCCCATCGGCAAGGGAGCAGGGTGGGGAGGGTTCAGGAAGCAGAAGCAATCCAAGTGCCAGAGTGGAGGCAGCCACCCTGGCACCTGCCCCAGCTGGTGCCATGCCTGTGTTGTGCAGAGCCTTGTGTAGACGTTTCTGTTATTGCAATAAAGATACTGAACAGAGAGGTCTCCAGCCTGTGACTGCTGTGTAAGGTGGAATGTGTCCAGCACCGGGAACAATATAGGAATAAGGCTCTTGGGAAAGCCGAGTTTTGCACATTCAGATGTTTATTACATTTCCATGCAAAGAGGAAAGCTCATTGGAAAGTTCAGTAAAAATGGGGAGCTGGCTGTTGAGCAGGGAGATGCTCTTGGATGCACAGCATGCATTCCTTACAGCACCCCAAGGATCCAAAGACCAGCAGGATGTTTTCACACCAGGAGCCCAGGCAGACAACAGTCCAGGGGCTCAGTGCTGCTCAGTTTTGAATCATTGCGATTGTACTGACACAGCATGGGTCTGCATCCTGCTCACCAGCACATGCCAGCAGCACAGGGCTGGCCTGCCACGACCTGCCTCCTTCAGGTGGGGGTGGCTGGGACACTGGACTCTACATGTAGGACGACCCTCCAAGAGGCAGGACACGTGCCAGGGCAGGAGAGCAGGCTCTCACCCAGCCCAGGTGGCCACTGTGTTTCACCTGGATGCCAGACCTCTGCTTGTAGGATCTCTGTAAGGGCACAGCCTTCACCCAAGGGCGGTATAAAGCTTCACTGGAAGAGCTCCCCTCTCCCTTCCCTGGGCTGGGCCTTTCCTTCTTGGAAGCCCCATATGAAATAAAGGCACATCAGCCGTTCCCTGGGAAGGCAGATTCCTTTTTGCTGAGTGCTGGGATTTGCACCTTCACCCAGGCAGGAAGGGTCCAGCTCCAACTGGGGGCTGCAGCACAAGACACTGCATCAAGCAGTTTTTTTCCACCCATGGACAGGACAGACATGCCTGGTGCCCACCTGGGCATCACAGATGAATTCAAGGGGACATTGGGATGCGTGCATCACAGCACACTGGTGACAGTCCTGCCTGCCATTCCCATTGGTGGCACACACTTGCAGCTCTGCAAACCAACAACCTCTCCCTACATCAGATGGTGATGGAGTTAGTGCTAGAGAACTGAGATACATAGGAAGCCAAGATGGGGTTGGTGGGAAGAACTTTGATGGGCAAGTCCCAGCTGAAGGTGTCCACTTCCATCTGCTCCACCCCAGTCCAGGTGACAGCCTCCGATTGGCTCCCACGAACCAAGCAAGTCCCCGCTGACTCCCCAGAAGTCACAAACTCAAAGTGCAGCCTCCACTTCAGGGACACTGTGGACAAGAGAGTAGTCAGCAAATAACACCCACAAGAGCCATGGACAGCAGCTGTCTCAGCACAGTCTGTCCTGGCAAGGGGACAGCAAATGACCCCACTCACACAGGCCAGCTCCCTCCCAAGGGACACATCTCTGCTGAGCAAGGGCAGGGCTGGGGACATCACAGTCCTCCTGCAGAGACAAGCAGGGGTGGGTCCCTTCCCTGGTGGGTACTAACCAATGTTGGTGGTGAATCCTGGGGTTGAGCTGAGTGGGATGGGCAAGCTGAAGCTGCTCTGCGCTGTGTGCAGGCAGGACTCCTGATGGCGGGCGTGCATGGTGAAGGAGACAGGCTGCCCCCGCCGGCGCTGGAACTCCTCCTGGATGCTCTCCTCTGTCTGCAGGCTCACTGAGAACTGCAAGGCAATTGGCTGGTGCTTGCTCTTACAACCTCATATACACCTCATGCAAAGCCTTGGGGGGCCCATTGTCCACCTCACACTCCAAGAAGACCCTAGCTGGGTCCCACTAGAAGCCCTCACAGCCCAGTGCCACCCCAATCCCTTCTCCACATCCCTCACTCTAAACCCCTGCCTCTCCCCAGTAATCCCAGAGACAGCAATGACCTGCAGACATGGGATATCTCCTTCTGAGAAGTTGAAGGTACCAATGACATCCTCTCCAATCTTATACACAGTCTTAAAGATGCAGAACGTCCCCACCTTCCCACGGGTGTTGCTGATGTTATACAGGTCTGTGGAGCAAGAAGAGGGGTAAGGGTTGTGGCAGCACAAGGCTCTGCTCTGTGCAGCGCTCTGGGTTAATGACATGACCTCATGCCTCCTCTTTGGGTGTGAAGGACAGTCCCTAGAGGTGGTATTCCCTCCGGGAAATTTCTGCAGCGAGCAAGGGCAAACCCTACACTGGCTGCCATATGCTGGGCAGAGGGTCTCTTGGTCTGAAGTAGAAACAGGCTGAGACTGGCTAGGAGGCCCTGACCCAAGCAGGCCCTGATAGAGCTGCTCCACAGCTACAGTTGGAGCTTCACTTTATCAGTGAGAGATATTTTGCAGTTGGCCCTGAGATGTTCTCCATGCCTAGCTTCTTACGAAGGACAGCATGTTTGAGCAGGGAATATGACCTACGCAGGCTGCGTCGGGAGGTGGCCACCATGAGCAGTTCTGTCGCTAGGTCCGCCAGGCGAGAGTCTTTCTTCAAGCCCTCCTCCTCCTCCAGGAAGGGGTTTGAGGGTGCAACAGCCTCATCCTGTGGGAACTGGTAATCCTTGAGCCCTGGGAAGAAGGTGAGTGTATCAGCAGGGCACGGTGCAGCCCAGCCTGCCTGTGCAGGGAAGGCAACACGTGGCCTTACCGTGCAGCACGAGGACACGGAAGGGCACGCGCAGGAGCTTGATGGCGGAGTTAACGCGCTGGCAGCCAATGGTCAGCTTGTACACGTACTTCACGGACTGTCCCCGGAAAGAGGGGGGGCCATCGACCGGCAATGTCTCACAGTATGAATCTGCAATGAGTGCAGAAAATTTGCTTTCCAAAGCCAGAAGGAAGATCCTGCAGCTGTTGTGTGCAGGCTCCCTGCACCAAGTGTTACAACCAGCAGTGCTGAGGTAGGGACAGAGCCTGGTGCTTTCTGCTGTCTCCTCTTTCCTCCAGTGGCCAAGCACAACCCAGCTCCCCTGCACCAGGCACACTGCTCCCCACATCACATGCACCATCATCCAGATATTGCTTCCAGCACATACAACCACACACACAAACTCTGTCTCCAAAGAATGTGAAAGATGTAAAATCCAGGAATACAACCATGAGAGCTAAACTTACTCATCAACGAGTTCAGAATTTGCCTCTGTGCACTCCTTTGCCCAGTGCTCTCACAGCACAGCCTCTTCCAGGCCCTGCCCCAGGAGGATATTGATCAGTACTTCATGCCTCTTTTGCTTTTGCTTTACACAAACCCTCAAACTCAGCAACAAGTAAGTTTCCTCTTGTGTTTTTCTTTGAAGGACTGCAGCTAAATGATCAAGAAACAATTCCTGAGACCTTCAAAACAACCTGTGGTTTGTCCCCCTTGACAAGCTGATGACTTAGATCACAAAGTCTCTGACTCTGAGGGTTCTGAGATACTGGGGCCTGGTTTCACCACATTCACCCCTCCTAGAGCTCCTTGGCCACCACACAAACCCCAATGCCTCCTGACACAGTGTGAACATTTCTGCAGCTTTCCCAAACCACACGCTGTACAACAAGAAAGACACAAACAGTGAACTGTGGAAAGTCTCCACCTCTCTGGCTTGCCCACCGTAATGCAGATACGCCCTGCCAGAGGAAGGGCAGCATCCTGCTCTGAAACCACAGATCCTTCCCCATGTCTGGCACACACTGAATGTTGAGGCTTAGATTAAAAGTTAGGGTTACATTTTAAATATAACTTCTGGATTTCAAAAAACAGGACTGGAAGGAAGAAAAAAGCCTGTCCTAGTGTGTAGTGGTGACAGGATGTCACACCTTAAAACACAAGCCTCTCTTTCTGGATGAGGCTTGCAGATAAAGCAGAGAACTACCCTGACAGGGAGGAAAATCAGATATTTCCAAGGAAAGAAGCAGACTTCTGTAACCCCCTTACCAGACTCAACAAGAGGGCTCACAAAGACCTTCCCGCCCAGTGAGGATAATATGAGCAGAGACCACCACAATCAGAGAAGAATGGAGAGTTTGCTACCTGGCTCAGGAATGCCAAGACTCAGGAAGTCCCAGCTTCCGCGCATATCCCAGAAGGAAGCACATTCCTGGTGCTACAAATGCCTTCTCTACCCACCTGCTGTGCCCTCTGGCTGGCCTTCTGGCCTGTGTCCAGGCTGCTTCCATTTCCTCCCCTCTCTGTGATCTACCAAATTTTTAAAGGTATTACAAAACCAGAGTGGAAGCAAAACAGCCACAGAAATTATCTGAGGACTTGAGAAAAAGCTCTGTGGTGACAAATTTAAAGAGTTCAGCCTGGGCCATGTGTCAAAGGGCTGGGAGATGAGTCAACTTCAACATATAGGCACCATAACAAGAGTAAGGTATTGGGGAATAAGTTGGTCAGCAAATGAAAACAAGTCCTTTTATCAAGAGACAGTCTGACACAACGTCAGCTGTATGTGTCAGCTCTGGCTGCAGTTTAATAACAGGGTATATTGCTGAAGCAGAATTAAGATTTCTTGGGTTTTCTGGTTTGGCTTTTTTCCCCTTCCCAAACTGCGTAGCAAAACTCAAAACTTCTGAAAAACAGGAAATGAAGAATTAAGATACACACCCACACAGCCTTAACTCTTCCTCCATGGAGCTGGCAGGAGACCCCAGGAATCGTCTGCAAGTGTGCCAGCTGCAGTCTCACGTGACAGCAGAAGCACCACAGGCTGATGGGATTGGTGTGAACAGCCTGGCAGGAACGAGACCAGGGCTGTGATACAGGGATTTCAGTGCTAAAAAAGCAGCCACATCACATGTGATGCATGTAACAGGCAGGTGAATCGCACAGCGAAGGGGAAAGGCTGGACCATACAGCCAAAGAAACTCAAAGAAGAGAAGAGTTTGTGTCCTTCCAGAGGAGCTGCATCCGAGCACCAGCCAGATGCAGGCTGCTTGTGCCAGTGCCACCCAGAGGCAGAAAGGACACACACACATCAGGACGTCATTGGAAAGGGTAGACAATCCCCAGTTTAGCTGGGGGTTGAACAGCTTCTGCCTCTTAGGCCAGTGCACAGTCAATCCCTCAATCCATCCTAGCCACCTGGAACTTGGGCCATCGTCACTGATCTGTTATCCCAGAAACTGCCCAACCTGCCTAAAGTGTGCTAGGAAAAGGGCCTTCTCTCTGCTCCCAGGGAATGGATGCTCCAGCCCAAACCTGCAAGGAACACAGGAGAATCCAGGTGAGCCTCAGGCCAGCTAAGACATGTGCCTCCTCCTCCTTCCTGCTGGCATGGCCACCCCCCTTCCCCAATATGCTGCTGTAGAATATTAAGAAAAATAAGAATACTAAACGTCTTCAGACAGCAGGCTCTGCAGTTTAGGGGCACAGCCCCAAGATGGCACTGCCCCACCCCACTAACCACCAAGGCAAGCCAGCCTGGTTTCACCGGGTCCACCTTTCCCTCCAGTCAGGCCCCTCCAAAGCCAGAAAGGCAGGAGACACCAGCTTCACAACCAGCATGTCACAACCCCGCAGCTGCTTGGTCTCACTTGCAGCTTCACTCCCAGCTCTGCAGAGCTCAGTGATCCAGCAGAGCCTGCCCTAGCATAGGCACTCTCTCTCCACTCCCTGTGCTCTGCAGTGTGAGAGGTCTCCATCAACCATTCCCAGCAGATCCCTGGGACAACAACACAGCTCTCCATGCACAGCCTGAGAGGCCTAATATCACTGCTGCTAATCACAGGCCACTGGAATGCAAAGGAGATCTGACATGACCTGAACAGGCTGGGTCACACAGCCACAAACCAAGAGAGAACAGCTCATACTCAGCTGTTTTCACAGCTATCTACTCAGACATGGAGAGCTTTGAGAGAGAAGATGAGGAGTGCTCACTTTCACAGCAGGAAAACTAGAACATCCAGAAGATGGTTATTTCTGGGACAGCCACAACCTGAAGAGGAAGCACAAACCTTTGGAGGACATGAGCTTAAATTCCAAGAAAACACCAGTGTGACTGAAGAAATAAAGGCAAGGGAATGCAGGTATGTGTAGCCATTCCTCCTGCTGCAAGTAGGTACTTCAAAAGTTTTATGCCTTGCAGCTACACAGTGGACCTGCAACAAAGGCCGCAGGCCAGGGGCAGGACTGAGGGACACACTGCAGTACACAGCCCTAGCGCAGCAGAGAACAGACTCTGGATGATGCAGCAGCTCCTCAGCACTCATGCTCCAACCAAAGCACCCCAGCTTTTGTGAGCATCAGGATCTTACACTTGCAGCACTCAGGTCTGCAAAGCCACTTTTGAAAGCAGAGCTCCCCAGATATGAGCTCTGTGAGCAGTGGAAGAGAAGACAGGACTCACAGGACTTGGTCTCCCCAGGATCCAGTCGCAAGTCACAGAAGAGGATCTTTGGTGGGGTGGACAGGATACACTGACCCCGCTCTCCTGGAAGAGAATAAGAAACATGTGAATGTTTCACAGCCTCAGGCTGTGTCCAGGTCAGTCAAGCTTTATCCCCATGGGGAGGAACAGGGAGAAGAGAGCCAGAGAGGAAGCATCTCTTGCCTTGGTCATATTATGAGACATTGTCACTGCAGCTGGACAAACAACTGTCATGTTTCAATCCAAGATACTGTCACTGTGATTTCAGTATTAACAAGGTCCCACAACATCCATCACCAGGAAAGTGATACAAACTTCACACTCACTTCTATGCACGCTGCATCAAGACACACACATTATGGTCTTCTTGACTCCTGCTCACTGTGCCCTCATTGTCCCTACCCAGGTGACAGACAGGAGTGGCGCTCACCTCTGTTGGGGACAAAGACGGTTTCATTCTCTGCCTGCACATCGTGCTTGCTGCCATCAGAGGGAGGGAGTGCCACCCGGTTCTCACTGGCGTGAAACTGGCAATGGATCTGGGCACTGGCCCATGCCAGCATCTCACTGAAAGCAAAGAGCAACAATCATATCTCTGCTTTAAACCTGAATTACAGCAGGCAGGAACTGGGAGAAGAGCAGCTCTGTCGGCTCAGCTCCATGCAGGACTGCTTGTCTGGAAGGAAGAAGACTGTGAGAGTAGCTTCACTGTCACTGAAGCTACTCTCACAGACCCCTTCCAAGCAAGCCTTGGGAGTAAGCTCAAGCTGGGATGCTGACTCAAAGCCACTTCCACCCCAGCTGCTGACAACAGCTTCACCCAAAGCCTGGCTCTGCAGCCCAAGGACTCTTTTTAAGCAGCAATAATTGCAGTCTGAGCCACAACAACATCGGCACAGCACTGACATGGCATGAGAAAACACATCTGCCCCAAGAAACATGCTGTACACTCGTGACAGAGGACAACATGCAGCAGAGGTCAGCAGCCCCTGTCCCCTACCATGAGGACAAGAGACAAGGTGGCTTGTGCAAAACTTCACAGGGATCTTTCAGCCAACATGCTGAGATCAAGTGTTCCAAGATACAGTCCAAAGCCTTACTCATTTGTTCATCTTTCTCATCATCCACAGATTGGGACTGGCCACTCACTGCACTCTTGGGAGGACACCTTGAGCTGCGGCATGTGGGCCCTAGCAGAGGACTCTCAGCCATGAGGACTTAAATCCCAAGCCAGAGGTGACACACAGAGCAGCACTCTGGTAACAACACAACCATTAGGGAAGTGAGCAAATTCTAAAGCAACAAATTCCTGTAACCTGGGCTCAGCTGCCCCTGCCCACAGCACAGAGATGCCCCAAGCGCAACACTCCTCAGGGCAGGTAGGCACAGACGTGATCCCTCTGGCCCCATAGCACCAGCCCCAACAAGAACATCAGCTCCTGTTTGTGCCAGACCAAAGGAGGATGCTTCTAGGTCTTTCATTAGGACCTACTTAGTCCTCCTTATGCAAGGACTTTGCTGGCAGCAATAGGGGAGGCAAAGGTGTCATTTTGACCCCTCTCTGTACAGCCCCAGGAATTAATGTAGGGCCACACATCCAGCACAAAAAACAGTCCCATGTTTTGGAATCTGCTGTGATGTCAGCCATTTCATAGGGCACTTCCCATGGTACTAGTGACACCTTTCAGTTTCCAAATCAGTCCTCTATTTTTATTTCAATAGCAGTCTCTATAGTTTAGCCAGTGAATAGTTCCTCTGGTGTTTTCTAACATCACGATCTGATTAGTAAGCACCAACAACAGAGCTTTAGGTGGCAGAGGGATTTTTTGTGGCACACGAGTGTCCCTCCATGTGACACATCAGAGCAGTTAAAGGTCTAGATGAACCAGGGAAAAAGTTGCGCTGTATTTGTGTCAGCTGACTAATGATGTGCTATTTGATCTTTTGCATGTGCTGGCTGCCCTTACCCAAACACACCCCAGTTACTATATCTAATTGCTTTGAGCCCGATAGTTGTAATTCTGCATTTTCAAAAGTATCAGCATGGCTTTTCCATCAGGGCTGCCATATGTTTTTTTGTTGTAAGGTACCTGCTGTTTGGAAGCACAGAACTGCTCTTGCTCGAGGCAATGTTTACTAGTTTTATGTAAGCTTAGAGTGATTACAGTACCTTCAAACACCATATTTTGAGTATTTTTTTCTTTCTTTTTTAGTATAGCTTTACAACATGCCACTGGATTGTTTTCATTTTTTCTAGCCACATGTCCCAACAAAATTTGCATGTCCCTTCCTGCCAGCAGAGCTGGCTTGCTCAGCTAGTGCTTGTTCAGCAGTGGAGGATCCTGCACTGGTGCTGAGGTCACTTCCTTCCAGTCTCACCTTCCCCCACAACTCCTGTAGCCTACAAGGGACATGATCCATGCAGCCTCTGGGTAGAAGAGATTTGTTTCCGGCCTTTCTTTCAATTCTGTCCCTGTGCTCAATTATGTGGCCTCTCTGTCCCTCCACCTGTCAGCCCCAATACATTCCAGGCTCTGACAGGCCTCTCTGCCTGTTGCAGTCACGGTGCTTTGCTCTGGCTCTGCCTTTACGCAACCCACAACTTCATTTTCCAAACCACCAATCTATTTGCTGCTGCCACTCGTTTGACTTAGCCAGGTCTCATCCAATTGATCACCTGGGGCTTTTTTTATTATTTCAAAAACTTTTCTTTTTCAAGAGGCAGTCTTCTACAGATCACAACACATCTGAAGTTTTAAATGAAGCTCTCATAAATGCACTGAAACCCCCCCAAACCATGCCACCTGGTACCCTTGCAGTCCCACATGTTTCAGAAGCAGACAAAACACAGGACATCTTGTCATCACAGAGGACAAAACTCTGAGAAGCTGGATGCTTATGCCACAGCTGAATTTGAAACCTGATCTCAGCAGTCAAAAGGAAACAGGAAGAAAAGATGGTAAGTTAAGGAAGGCAATAAATACAGAAGCCCTCTGCTGCTGAGACTGCAGGCACTGAGTGAGTGGGCCCACCAAAACAATCACATGTGAACGTCATACTGGTGATGAAAACATGCTGAACCTGACAGGGCTGGAAACAGACACTTCCCAGGAAGGACTCAAGATGAGAAAGCACTCTCCACTCCCTAAAGAATCAGACAAGGCCACACACTCAGCGGACATGAAGGCTTTGGGTGATAACTTGTGACACAGAGTCACCCCCTGTGAGCCAATATGGGAAGCTCCCATCTTCTCACATTTCCTCAGCACTGAGAAGGGGAGATGCAGGGCTCAAGGGCTGGGCCACACAAGATGTGCCCCTTTCAGACCCGACCCTTTGTCTGCCATCTCTGGAGGCAGGGATCACATTGATCTGTCCAGCACTGCTGGATAAAAGAGAGCTCCTTCCGCAAATGCAGGAAATAATGATGTTGCCTGGATGTTGCTCTGTGGGACTGTCACCCTGGTGTGACCAGATAGCCCACTTTGACAGCCAGTTTGGCTTCATTTTCTGCCAGTCACTGTCACTGAGGGCTCACCTGAGCGACAGAGAATCTCTAACTGCATACCTCCTTCCTTGCCTACTTCTTGGGGGCACAAAACCAGCATAATTACCTCAGCTTCGCCCCCAAAATTGAGAGATGATGCAAGGCTTCCTTAAGGGAGTGCCTTGAGTAGGGAAGTCACAAGGGGCTGAGCTGGCACCGTTGCCCTACAATGCAGCCATGACTACTACCCCAGAGAGGGGAGAGAGGGTGGGCCATTCCCTCTGGAGGGACCCAGGAAGCTCCAACATTTCGAGGCTCTGTGCATGGAGTAGCACAGGCTCCTGTACCTGCTGGCGGAGGTTGACGAGGCTGATAATGGGTTGGTGAAGGTGATCACACACTCCAGCACCTCCCCTGCCAGGAACACAGGCCCACGGCTCAGCTTGGCCAATACTTCAATCATGGCGTGGACAATCCTGCTGTACACCTGCCAAAAAAAGCCAACATTGGGCATGTTATCACAGAATCATAGATTCAAGGAATCACCGAATGGTTTGGGGTGGAAGATTCCTTAAAGATCATCTTGTTCCAGCTCCCCTGCCATGGGGCAGGGACACCTCCCACCAGAACATATTGCTCAGGACCCCATCCTGCCTGGCACTGAACATTTCCAGGGATAAAGCAACCACAGTTTCTCTGGGCAACCTGTGCCAGTGCCTCACCACCCTCACCGTAAAGAATTTCCTCTTAATATTTAATCTAAACGTAGTCTCTTTTCTGCTTAAAGCCATTCCCCCTTGCGCTGTCATGGAGACACGGAGAGAGGGCTGGGCCATGTAACTGAGGGGGAATGGGGACACCGATACATACACAGGAGGTGTGGGGGAAACACGCACAGACTCGTCTTTACAAACACACATACATCTTCCTCCCAGGTCCACACAGGTAAGGAAGTGGGGTCAGGACACACCGCGACGGTGAGAACGACAGCCCTGATACCCCAGCCCTGCGGGGTGTAAACACGCACACGGATAGCTCTACCCGAGAGATCAGGGACACAGGGCCGCAAACTTTCCGCAGCTCCAGCCTCGGGCCCACTCACCACCCGCACAGGCCGCGCTCGCCGTCCGGCACCACTGCAGGCCCGGCTCCCCTCAGCCGATCGGCAGCGCTCGGGCGTAGTTCGGCAAGGCTCGGGCCTAGTTCGGCAAGGCTCGGGCCTAGTTCGGCAAGGCTCGGGCAGCGCTCGGCAACTCTCGGGCAGAATTCGGGCACCCTCGTCGGCTCACGGGCAGCTCCCGGACAACGCTCGGCAACTCTCGCACGCCCCTCAGGAGCGCTCGCTCAGCGCTCGGCTACTCTCGGAATCTGCTCGGCGGCGCTCGGCCACGCTCGGCC
>VXBC01006307.1:23988-34057 GCA_013399945.1 Ploceus nigricollis
TGTGGTTTTGATTTAAAATTTTTTGGAAAAAAAAAAAAAGCCAACGTAGTTCGCTGAAAGGGCAGCCCATTCAGGGATGCGAGGATATATGGGGGGCTGCATGCTCCAGGCATTGGTGGGCGTCTCAGCATCTGCCTGACTGGGGCAGCCAGCTCATGGAAACCTGGGTGCTGGTGCTGCGAGAGGAACCCAGAGTTCAGTTCTGTGTCATGGTGCAGGGATCTGTGAAGCCCTGCAGACTGGCCTGCCCTTTCCTGAGTGACCCATGGTGAGTGGCCCCTGTGCCAGGGATGTTCTCAAAACTTGGCATGGCTTGGTGCATCAGGTGCAAAGTCACCTGGTGCTGGTGCTTGTAGCCATGGGGAGCGCCTTGGGGTCACTGGACGTCTTTGGCTCAGGAGGTCCAGGACCAGCAGAGGAGCCACAACATCCTGGGTTGACGTTGTTGCGTCAAATTAAACATGATGATGGGTGCCTTCTTCTGCAGCACCAGCCCTAGGTGCAGGTGGCATGGCTGGGGGTGTTGACAGCAGGATTTTTTATTAATCAGGGCTCATCAGGGTAACTATGGGGGACATGTGCGTCTGGAAAGAAAGGGCTGTGCAGAGGCCTCAGCTGGGGCTGGTGAGGCAGGAGAAGAGGTGCAGGTAGGTTTCTGCAGAGGTGGCTTATGTGTCCTGAGAGGGGTTACAACATGAATCCAGATCAGCTAAGTAATGTTCAGCTAGATTTGAACTCCATTGCCAATTTGAAGGGGAAGAAATGCCTTCCAGCCCTGGCAGGGCTTTTGGTACTACAGAACACAAAGTCTTTTTCCTTGTTATTCTTCAGCCCTGGCAGAGCTGTTAATAGCCAGCAATTGGGCATCAATCATGGGGCTTCTCCTCCTGGCTTGCATGATTTTGGGAGAAGCTGGTAGGAGAAGAGTTTGAGTGTTGAGATGGTAGAATGACTTTGGCAGTGGCAATAAATCCCAAATCACAGTTTTTCTACGGTGTTCTCCTGTAAAAACTGCTCCCTGAAATCCATCTCCTGCCTCCTTTCCAAGAAGTCAGGATGCCCCGCTAGGCTGTGCTGCAGCCACTCTGCCTGGGCACCTTATTTCCTGTTGCCAGAAGCTTGCTGGGGAAGCAGCTGGGTTGGTTCCCTGATGCTGGGTTGAAAAAGAATAATAATCATTTCCTTGAGAGAGAGAGAGCACTACAAAGACCTCGCCTTGGTGGGGTAAGGCTGGGACTGTCCTGTCTGGAGAAGAGCAGTTGCAGCAGATATAGCTGGAAGATAGTGGCAGGCCCTGGTTCAGGGCAGTCAAGCAGGACGGGCTGGTTCTCATCATGCCCTGAACCTCTGTGAGCAAAACATCCACAGACAGTCAAACACAAAGCTGGGTCTGTAGGAGTGGAGAGCAGGCTGCAGTTAGGTCCTGTGAGATCACAACCCAGAAAATCTCACCCTGAGAGGGATTTGGGGGCCTTAGATGTGGGTGAATAAAGGTGAATGCCCAGTGAGCAGCCAAAAAGTCAGCTGTGGGTTGTTTCTGTTTGGAAAACGTAGTAGTAGAGGTGTCATGGAAGAGCCTCTCCCCCTTGCTCTTGGGTGTCCATGTCCCAGGCGATTATTGCTCATTGCCCATCGCCTGTGCTCTGCATCCTGTGCAACCAGGGGCAGGACAGGCTGTGTGCTCCTGATTGGAGTGTGTTCTGCTCAGCAATATGGCACAGGTGTCTCCAGGTAGCTCAGACACTGTGGGGGCTCCTGTGTCCCCCCTGCCCACCTGGCACCTAGGGCCATGGAGCTGTCACCTGGGTCTTACCCTGACTGTTTGCTGGGCAAGGTTCAGCAGCTTCTGGTCCGGTAGCTGATTTCCATGTGCTAATTGTCTCTGTATAGAAGGCTTAACTTGGGGCAGTTTATTAGCCAAAGCCAGTACTTTACAAGCATTGACTCGGAGCCCAGCCCTGCTCCTCTTGCCTGGAGTGGTGCTGGCACACCCAGCTGCAGGTGTGCCCCTGTTTGGGTGTCTTGATTCCCAGACCATTGGGTGAGAAATTATCTGATGGGCAGTGCTGGTCTGCGCAGCTGGTGTGCGAGTGGAGGCAAGTCCCCAGGATCCTGCCAGCTGTAGACAGCAATCATCACCACTTCCAGGGCAAGGCTGCCCTGTGCCCTCTGCCCCGATGATGTGGCACAGGGATGTGGTAGTGTATGGCAATGGGGAAGTGGAGGTAGAAGAGCAAAGCTCGTGTCCCTGGAGCAATGTGTGTCTCCTCTGGGCTTGCACCTCTGCTTGCAGGCCTTCCTTAGCAGGACACTGTGTACCAGGCATGGAGGTGGTGGTGGCCCTTGTGTGCATTCCCACTTCTCCATGAACATCTGGGAAATCCTGTGCTATGTGAGCTGGGAGTCCTGCTCTTGAGTTGCCCCTGCAGTCAGTCCTGAGTTGCCTGAACTCTACCTGCTTGTGCTTGCTGAGTGATGCAGGCTCCAGATGGGTGATAGAGCCTTATCACCCCTAGTGCCATGGGCATGGGGACACGGGTTCCTGTTGTACATCTCTACAAGGAGGGAAAGCTCAACCTATGCTCATCCTGCCCAGTGACACTGGAGGGATGGTGTTGCCTGCTCCTGACTTCTTCAATACTTCTCTCTTGCAGATACTTCAGGTGGTGGGTCAAGAAGACCCACATAGAGAAGAAAACTGCCTTCATTGACCTCTTGTGTGCTGTTCCTCTGCAGCAGATCTATGGTCAGCCTCCACTTTGGGCACTGGGGTGGGCAGGGATTCACATGGGGCCGTCAAGGTGCTAGATGGAGCAATGAGTCAAGGAGCTTTTGTGATTTGGGCGATACTGAGTGGCTCTCCCCTGCAGAGAGGCATGGGGAGAGTTCTTGAGCCAGGTGCCACGTGAGGGGAGGAATGGGGGTGCTAACTATTGGTGTCTTTGCCAGGGTGCCCGCTGGGCGGCATCGGGGGAGGCACCATCACCCGTGGCTGGCGGGGAGAATTCTGCCGCTGGCAGCTGAACCCTGGCCTTTACCACTACCAAACGGTCATCACCAATCAGGTAGGGTCTGTGAGGGGAGTGAGAGTCACTGCAGCAGCCTGGGTGGTTGGGACATCTGCCACAGGGCTCATCTCATCCCCTGCACGTGCTCCTCTCCTCCACAGTTCACAGTGTGCCTGCGGTGCAAGGGGCAGACCATTTACCAGCAGGTTTTGTCCGTGGAGAGACCCAGCAACCTGCAGGGCTGGAACTGGGGCTACTGCGGCCACTACGCCTTTTACCATGCCCTGTACCCCCGTGCCTGGCTGGTCTACGAGCTGCCGGGGCAGCAGGTGGTGCTCACCTGCCGGCAGGTCTCTCCCGTCATCCCCCATGACTATGAGGTAAGGCGGTGACGGTGACGGCATCCCCGAGGGCAGAGCTGCTTGTTAGCCGGCTTTCCCAGCATTTCCCCAGGGCTGCACTCAGCAGTGCTCCGGGCGGGGGAAGCCCCGCAGCCGTGCGGGAGCTCGGGATTGCAGCAAGGGATGGCTCAGCGCTGCCCGAGCCGGCTGCCCGCCCCAGGCGAGGGTGGCAGCTGTGCTGCTGACACGTCTGACCTTCCTCTTACCCCGGCACAGCACGTGAGCCTGTATCAGCCTGCCGAGCAGATGAGTGATGAGACACTCGGCTGAGCCCTAAAGGTCGCTTTCCGTCTCTCTGCTGCCCGGCACGCTGTTTGCCAGCCCAGGGCTGCTTCTCTTTTGAATTTTGTCTTGCCTGCCTCCCAAATTCCTCTGCTCCTGCTGCTGCTCCTCAGCTTGGCACCAGACTCCAAGACCAAGTTATTGTTCCCAGTGCTCCCGCTGCATCCTGCATGGTGTCGCCAGCAGTGGGGGAAATGGTGCTGGGGCAGCTGCCTGTGGAGCAGCAGCCCTGTAGACAGCATTCTGTGTCTCTGCCAGGACTCCAGCTTGCCAGTGGGAGTGTTCATCTGGGAGGTGGAGAACGGGAGGGATGAGGACGTGGAAGTGTCCATCATGTTCAGCCTGCAGAACGGCACAGGAGCGAAGGAGGACGGGAGCGGCGGGCATTGGAACGAGCCCTTCACCTTCCAGAAGGATGGCGAGCGGGTTGCTGGGGTCCTGCTGCACCACTGCCTGCCCGTGAACCCCTTCACCCTGGCCATCTCTGCCCGGGAGAAGGTAAAGGGCTGGCCCTGCTACTGTGGCTCCTGCTGGGGAGGTTGTGCAGCCCTGCTGGATGTGGGGGAGCTGCCTGCAGGCAGCTGGTAAGGATGGGGCTGCAAGGGCTTGGGGTTGGCACCGTTACTCAGCGCTTGCCTGACGCCAGGAGTGGGGACACGATTTCCCTGAGGACACTCTCTTTGGGGATGGTGTCAGGAGAGCGGCTGAGGCAACAAGTTGGGAGTTGCTGGGCAGCACATGAGAAGTGAATGTGATGTCCTGGTGGTGGTACTGGGGAGGGGAGATCATTAATCTTCTCCTCCAAAGTAGCAGCCCCTGATGATGCTCCTCCCTTGCTCAGGCTGGCACGGGAGTCACCCATGTTACGGCATTCAATCCCACGGGATTGGGTGGAGAGGTGTGGCAGGACCTCCTGCAGGATGGCAGGCTGGATTCACCCACTGGTGAGTGCCTCCATCCTCTGTGGGATGGGTGGAGGGGGAGCAGGGGAAGTGGGTGGCCATGCTGTTCTGGGCACCCAGGCCAGGGCAGAGCTCTTTCCTCCAGCCTCCTTGGCTGTTAAAAATCTCTCCCGGATGCTGTGGCTTGTTCCCAAATTTAGGCTGTATCCAAACTTCCCATTGCTTGTCCTTGCTGTGGTTCTTCAAAAGCTGTTCATACCACTTGCAGACTGTTCTTGACAATTAGTGATGCCTTGACACACTATGAGTCACGGGACAGGGAGATGGAAGTGTGGCAGAATCCCATCCTGGAGAGNGTTATTGGTTACACATGCCAGTATCTCATTATTCTGTGTGTGGTTGCGCACTGAATTGAGATTTGTGCTAGGAAGCCAGCGTGCTGCCCAGCCCCCTTCCCTTAGTTCCTGTTTCCAGATAAATGAGCTGTGTCCTGTCAGAATTGTTACCGCTAGCATTTAACAGTGCTTGGGGTTTAGTGCTGCTGTCACTTTCTGTCCTCTTCCTACTGTAACAGTTCTCTGAACGTCTCTGGTATTCTTCTCATAATTCTGCATCCATTCTCAGGTCTCTGCTCACTCCCTTGGGAGGAGCCTTGAAGCAGGGTGGCATCTCCAGCCTTTGGTACTCACCTCCTATTGCCATAAAAGGTGACCATTTCCCTAATGTCTGTCAGTTTTTAAAGAAGGATGGTGCGGACAAACTAGTGATGCTGGGTCTTTGCAAGGTTTCTTGAGGCTTAAATTATGTAAATGAAGGGTTTACTATGTAATTTTTTCCAGAAAAATAAGCTTCCTGCCTAGATGCACTTAGAGCTCTCCAGGCTATTGGGATGTGGTTTTTCTTCATGCATGCCAGACATTATCATAGTCAGGATCTGTGCTTATGTCGCTCTAATGAGTTTACCTTGTACACATGTCAGAACCAGCATATAATTATCCAGCCACCTCAGGGCTTTTCTTAAATACCAGCATGGCTCAAGCATCCTGCAAAAAGCTGGAAACAATGACTGTCGCTAGAAAGTCACAGTGTCTCTGACTGCAGTGCAGATACAGAGTCATGGGATACTCTGTAGCTTCCATTCATGCCTGGTGGCTTTTCCTGACTGATCTGTTCCTGTTCTTAGATGACTGAATCCTTTTAACCACTCCTCCCATGGAAGGTTTTTTTTTCCTGCGGCAACATCATCCCTTAAAGCCCTAGGCTGTACCTTCCAGGTTGTACAGGAGCTTTGGTATGCCCACTCTCATCTCCCTCGAGCTGTGTGTGAACTTCAGTTACCCTCTCCCTTTGATCTTCCTTGGTTGCTTAAGAATATCTTAATTTTTCCTGGCAGGTAAAAGCAGGCCGACAGAGAAGGGGGAGGTGACAGCAGCAGCAGTGTGTGCCAGCTGTAGGGTGCCTGCCCATGGGCACAAGACGCTGGAGTTGGCCCTGGCTTGGGACATGCCCTGTGTTCACTTTGGTTCCAAGGAGAAGCTGCACCTCAGGTAGGTGGATTTTCTCCAGTGGTGTTTGGCTCATGCCCTCAGAGCCCCATTTTCCCTCCTCCCTGACTTGTGTACTATGAGGGGACCTTTTGCCACCCACTCCTTGTGTCCGTGGCCCTGCTGGCTCAGGGAGAGGACGCTGTGTCCAGCCCCTGCTCCCCAGTGCCCCTGCAGTAGCAGTTGAGTTCTGCTGTTCTCTGTAGTCCAGTGCCCCTCTGTGGTGTCCGTGTGGGTTTCCCAGGTGGAGCCCAGAGGATGCTCAACAAACCCTCACTTGGCAGGCGGTACACCCGGTTTTTTGGCAGCAAAGGCAATGCGGCTCCTGCCCTGTCCCATTACGCCCTGACGCACTGTGAGGAGTGGGAGAGGAAGATCGAAGCGTGGCAGAATCCCATCCTGGAGAGCAGGTAGGGCAGATGAGAGCACCTTCCCAGTGGCCTCCTGGGCTTGGCTGCCACAGGAGCATCACCACCTCAGCCTCTGAGGGTGAGCTTCCCTCTTTCCCGCAGCCAGCTGCCTTCCTGGTACAAGTCAGCCCTCTTCAATGAGCTCTACTTCATGACGGATGGAGGGACCATCTGGATGGAGGTGCCCCCTGACTGCTGTGCCGAGGACCTGCAGGGGCCGGCGGGGGCGGGGCTCTCCCACCTCCTCCCTGTCCTGCGGGAGTACGGAAGGTTTGCTTATTTGGAAGGTAACTCACAAAGATGTGAGGGGTTCTCCAACCTCAAGCCCTCCCATTACTGTAGCCATGTGTTTTTAACCTGCCATGCGGATGTTTTTCACACTCCAGTGTGTAGGGAGCAGTGCTATTCCCAGGAAAAGCCCCTTGCAGCCCTGAAGGATAGGGCAGGAAGGGTTGCCCACATCCCTGGTGCTCTGTGTAGAGAATTAAACCCTCTTTGAACGGGAGCCCCTGCCTGTGCTGGGAAAGATCCCCCTGTCCTGAGCCATGTGGGGGGAGGACCTTTCCCCCTTTTCCCCTCCCCATGGCAGTCTCCTTTCCCTCACCACCCACCCTGTCCTGCCAGGCCAGGAGTATCGGATGTACAACACCTACGATGTCCATTTCTACGCCTCCTTCGCTCTCATCATGCTGTGGCCCAAGCTGCAGATCAGCCTGCAGTATGACATTGGTGAGTGTCCCCGGAGCCCTGCCTTGGTGTCTGCTCAGGGCTTCCCCTCGGGAAGAGACGGAGCCTTTGGGACAGCTGCTGCTGCAGAGATGTGTGCCATGGCGCCAGCATCCCCCTCCAGCTGCTCTGCTGTGCCCAGGACTTGCAGCCCTGGAATGTTGCTGCCCCAGCAGCTCTGTGTCCAGCCCTGGGGATGCCTTCTTGCCATGCTGGGGGTGCAGAGCTGGCTCTGCCTGCCCTGGGGGAGCCCCTGGTCTTCCCAGCTCTGTCCTTACTCCTTGCAGAGGAGACATGGAGCTGTTTGCAGACTCCCAGTGCTCTGGCTGGGTTTGGTGGCTGCTTGGTGGTGGCCTGGGTAGGGGTATGGAGCACAGCCCTTTGCTGGGCTCTGGTAGAGCTGAGCCCACTGGGTTCCCTTCCCAGCCCTCTCTTAAGGGGGTAGTGACAGTTGCATGTCCCCTGCTGAGTGGGGGATGAAGGGCAGCCTCTCCCCTCAGCTCTTTATAGAGAGCTGTGATCTTGGAGCTCCAAAGGGCAGCCTGGCATGCTGGTGGCCCTGCCTGTGCTTATGCTTGGACCTTTCTGCATCAGTTTCTGCTGCTCTTCTTACATGTCCTGCTTTGTGTCCTCCACAGCTGTCACTGTGGTGAATGAGGATGTCCAACCCCGGCAGTACCTGATGTGTGGTCAGACAGCCCAGGTGAAGATGAAGAATGTGGTGCCACATGACATTGGGGACCCAGGTGAGGGGTTTGTTGGGCCTGTGGGGGAGCAGAGGGGACACCAAACTGTGGGAAATGGGTATGGTGCATGAAATACATGTTTATTGTTGTCAAGCACTGGAACTGGCTGCCTGGGAAGTTGTGGTGCCACCATCCCTGGTGTATTTAAAAGAAGTTTAGATGTGGCACTTAGGCATGTGGTTCAGTGCTGGACTTAGCAGTGCTGAGAGGTCATTTCCAACTTAAATGATTCTGTGATTCTATATTTTCTGGGATTGAAAAGCTGGATGGTGTGGGGTGGTGATGAAGATTGTTCTGCATGGATCTTTTACAAGGGAGCCGGAGGGAAGTAGCAGGAAGGCTGTTGTTGCTAGAGATGGCACAGGGTACAACATATTATTTCAGTGTTGTTTGATCACAGCACCCTTGGGTCCTTGCTCCTGTGTAGGAGGAGGGATGTTTGTTGCTTGCTGCCCTGCTGCATCTGGTCTGTCCTGGTTTAGGTGATGAGCCATGGCAGCGTGTCAATGCCTACCTGATGCACGACACTGCTGACTGGAAGGACCTCAACCTGAAGTTTGTGCTGCAGGTGTACCGTGACTATTACCTGACACATGACTCCCTGTACCTGCAGGACATGTGGCCAGTGTGCCAGGTACTGGGAGATCAGACCGTGGGGCATCACCCTATCCCACTTCCCACTTCAGGAGCCAAGCAGCTTCCTGAGAGGATGGATGCTCCCGAGCAGAGTATGAGGAGCTTCCAGGATGTGAGGACTGCATGACCATCTTCTGCCTCTCCTATAGGCTGTGATGGAGTCGGAGCTAAAGTTTGACACGGATAACGATGGGCTCATTGAAAACGGTGGCTTTGCTGACCAGACGTACGACGCGTGGGTGGTGCATGGAGCCAGGTGAGCAAGAGAGGCAGGTGGGGGTTGGAGATGGGGGCTGTGGGGAAGGGACATAGCTCAGAGCTGGGCCTTTGTATCCCATTTGTCACGGAACCCTTGAGGTGTCCCACATTCCTGATGCTTCTCTTGTTTGGCTCCGGCAGTGCCTACTGTGGCGGACTGTGGCTGGCTGCCGTCTGCATGATGTGCAAAATGGCAGAGGTGCTTGGGGATACAGAGATCCGGCAGAAATACTTGGACATCCTGAACAAGGGCAAGGAGGCGTTTGAGAGGATGCTCTGGAATGGTGGGTACTCAGCAGTGGGGAACCACACTTAGTTGGCTATGTGTCCCTTGGGCGGGAGTGGCTTCTCCTTGGATCATGGAGCCTTATGAGGAATGGGGGAAGGAAGGGACGATACTGTCCCTGCAAGCTGGGGGGAAGGAAGGGAGATGCTGCCCCTCTAAATGGAGGGGAAGGAGCAGGTGTCTAGGAGGGAACAGGTGTGGGAAAGGAAGAAGAATCTTGTGGAAAAAGCAGCTATGCTCCTGCCACACAGGGAGGTGTGTAGGGACAGCTCACACAAGCCAGTATCTTAATCTATTGATTTTAAACTGTTTCTTGCCTTTTCCAGGGAAATACTACAACTATGATAGCAGTGGAAGTGACACGTCCAGCAGCATCATGTCAGACCAGTGTGCTGGGCAGTGGTTTCTCGGAGCTTGTGGTCTGGACCAGGGGGAGTTTGAGGTAGGAGAAGGGGCTGCCTGATGTGTTTGTAGCGAGATGGGACCTATGACAGGAGGGAAGCAGCAGTAGGGCTGGCACGTGTTGGGGTTACACTTTAGGGCGAGTATGGGGGGCACCTGCCTGCTCTCTCACTCTGCACACCATAGTGGAGGCTATTGGATGGGTACAGGTGAATCTTAAACTAAAACCCTCTCACAGAGAGGCTATGCAAGCAGGGATGTGTAACTGCAGCTAGCTTTGGCCCCAGTGGCGTTTGCTGTGGGTAAGGTGCTATTTGTTTAAAAACGGTAGAAAAAAGTATATGACACTTTCCGTGTTACTTGCTGCCCTAAAAAGTCCAAAATTAATATCAGAGGAAACTATGGCTTGTTCCAAGTCCTGAAGTCATGGCTCTTCAGTTGCAAGAGAAGAATTGGCTACAGACTCCT
>VXBC01006335.1:556-15997 GCA_013399945.1 Ploceus nigricollis
TCGCAGGCGGTGAGGGAAGACAAGCACACAATCAATATGATTGATAAGCAAGCTCCGATTTATTGAATATTCTGAGGGTTCTTATAGGGTTTTCTATAGGCGGTTTCTCAATAACAGCTCTGATTGGTTAAAGATCATAGTTACATTTCTCTTACTTGCAGTTACAGCTTAAACAAAGCAAAGCCTTAACAAAGCTCTAACACAGCAATATCTCTTAAAGGTACATCTTCTTTTAGGGACATCTAGTCTCTACATCCTGTTCCTGCCAAGTTCTTCAGCTCTGCCAAGTTCTTCATATCTCAAGGATAGGCTGTGCTATCTATGTATGCGTGCAAGCTACAGTGTACTGTCTTTCCCAGGACTGAACAGAGTATTGTTCTCAGGCCTGACAGTCTCAGGCCTGACAGGGATTTTCTCAGGCTACACATGATTTTAGGGTCTCATACAGAGGAATCACAGAATAGCTGGTCTATCGATCCATGACCCTTCTCCTGAAGCCATTCCCCAACAACTGGGCAGTTACACACTGCTGCCCGAGGATTACAGTGCTCTAGCTGGATTTCCACAGGTAAGCCAGTTCTTGGAGCCCACAGACCATTTCTGTAGATACCTTTCCTCTCTCTGGGACAGAATTCAGCTTTTTGGGATGAGGTTAGACTTCTACATCTGTCTTACAAAATACACTGGCAGGATGGAGACAGAGGAGCACCTTAACTTTGACACATGGCTGCCTAGGCAGGCACACAATGCTCAGGGGAAAACACAAGTTAGGAGGCTGAGACACAGCAGGGCTCTCAGCAAAGCATTGGTGCTTCCTAGTCATGGGAAGAAGACAAAGCATGAAATAGGTGATTTCCACCTCCCTGAGGTCCTGGGACCAAGGGGCATGCTCTTTCATTTTTCTGTGTCTGAATATAAGCAAATCAGGGGTGCAGGGCCTTTCATAGGCAAGTCTGTGTGCCTTGTGTTAGAGCTACAGGTCATAATTTAACTTCAAATATGTTGGTTTTCATGTGTCAAGGCCCTGAAGCAGAGGAGAGAGGCCAGGGTAACTTTCTAACTAGGGACTGTGTTGGTGTGTCATGGCCATGTCCTGGGATGCAGAGGACTGATGGGTCCAACCTACAATATCTGCAGGGAATCTGATGGGAATTCTGGATTCTCCTTTTTCTGAGTATACCTTTGTTTTAGCTCAGTCTGTGGCAGTTTGAAGTAAGTTCAAGATGACTTGGGTGACATTGTACTGTTCCCCTCCTAAGGGATGGGGAGAAAAAAACAGGGATCCTGAGATGTTTTCCAGGCTTTGAGGTCCCTGTGCCATTGCACCCAGGAACCTCTGGCCAAGAGTGTGCCCGACTTAAAACCTGCATCAATTTCCTCGAGAGCTGGCAGTGACAGTGGCAGGGGGGGAAGAAACAGCAATATCGAGAGGCAACCAGGAAATTTTGGCAGGAGGATCCAGGCTTAGAATTCCAGGCTGGTGCATGATAAGTTTGCTTTTGTTCTGCAGTGGACAGCGGTGAATGGGATGTGCTGATTGCTCACTTCCTTGGCGTGGACCACTGTGGGCATAAACATGGACCCGACCATCCCGAGATGGCGAAGAAGCTCACCCAGATGAATGAGATGCTCAGGTGATCAGCGTGGTGCTGAGGGGTTGCTAGCTGGCCTCTTCCTTCAGCCAGGCTGGTGGGATCTTCCCAGGGAATTGACAGATGCAGAGGGCAGCAGGGAATGAATGCTTACTGAGCCTGTTAACATGGAAAACAGCTTTGGCCAGCAGCAGCTGGAACCCCAGCTATGGGCAGTATTGCTTGCACAGATGAGTGTTGAGAGGTTTGGTTTCATAAGTAAGGCTGCCCTCAGGTCTTGCTTCTCTACCAAACCATGAGATGATAGTGCAGCTGGAGTGTAACTGAGCCTCTCTCTTTCCATCTTTAACATGGACATTGTCCCACTTGAGGTCTGGCTAACATTTGAGAAGCGGGTGGAGGACCCTGGCTAGGGAATGAGTGCTGCTGCATTTATCACACAGAACCATGAGCTGCACCTTTGAGACAGAGGGCAGGATGGGATACAGAGATTTCAGTCATGCAGATGTGTCTCAGCCCAAAATGCTGCAGCTCTTGATTCTTAGGACTGCTTTAAGTTTTGCTGCTAGAAGGAGTAGGTAACTTGCTCTGCTGTGTCTGACAGTGCAGCATGTACTTGTCATAACGTACTGCATCTTTCAGGGATTAATCCCTGCTTTCTTCCTTTGAAGTGGGAGATGGCTCACATAACATGATATATGACCCAAACAGAAGCAGCCTAAAATTTAATTTTTGTGAGGAATCTTTCTTCTGAATTGCATTTTATCACAATCCCTGACGGCACTGTTTTTTGGGGACCCAAGCAAGATTGGTCCACTCTGTCTTAGGGCTCTGAATTTTCAGTTTGGCTTTAAAGCATCAATTTAAAACACCCTGGACCCTGGCTTGTTACAGTTCTGCATCAGCATTTAATTTTGCTCATATCCTTTTGAGACTTCACCTCTGTGGTGCAGGCAGGCTTACTGAGGAGATGTCCTCTTCCACCCAGGCTAGTGGGGCCCTTGCCCAGGGAGGAGTTGACCTTCCTTATCTTGGTGGCAGGTCCTTGGTGGATCACCTGGGGAATGACACTCTTCTTCTGGTGGCTGGGGACCACGGCATGACAGAAACTGGAGACCATGGTGGCGACAGCGAGAAGGAAGTCAACGCAGCACTATTTGTGTACAGCAGGACACCCCTGTTTGGCGGTGGCCCTCCAGAGGTGAGGAGCTGACTCTTAGCTATTCCTGCCTGAGGTGGTGCTTGAAAACTGCATCCTGGGATTACAGAGAGTAACAGTTTGACTGGGATTTTTTAGACTGAGAGGGATGGGGAGTCTGTCATAGAATCTTGGGGTAAGGTGAGTTGGAAGGGACACATCAGGATCATCAAGTCTAACTCCTGGCCATGCACAGGACACCCCCAGGGGTCATGCCATGTTCCTAAGAACATTGTCCAAACACATCCTGAACTCTCTTGGGCTTGGTGCTGTGACCACTTCCATGGGGAGCCTGTTGCAGTGCATGGCCATCCCCTGGGGGAAGACCCTTTTCCTACTATCCAACATAAATCTATCCTGACACCACTTCAGACCATTCCCTCAGGTCCTGTCACTGGTTACCACAGAGAAGAGATCAGTGCCTGACCCTCTTCTTCCCCTTGTTAGCATGTTGAAGACCACCAGGAGGTCTCCCCTTAGTCTCCTCCTCTCCTGGCTGAACAGACCAAATGACTTCAGCCACTCTTCACACGGCTTCCCATCCAGACCCTTCATCAGCCTCCTGGCTGTCATTTGGATGCTTCCTAATAGCTTAACATCTTTCTTATATTCTGGTGTCTAAAACTGCCCCCAGCACTTGAGGCCACCCCAGTGCAGAGCAGAGCGGNTTCTTCCCCTTGTTAGCATGTTGAAGACCACCAGGAGGTCTCCCCTTAGTCTCCTCCTCTCCTGGCTGAACNCTTTTCACCTTGATTGAGAGGAGCGGGAGGTTTGTCACCTTGTCTCGAAAGTACAGTGGAAGGGCTGACACAGCATACAGAGGACTGAAGTGTTTAGAATGCATGCTCAGGTCACTGCAGCTGTGAGGGGCGCTTGTGTGGGGCCGGGTGAGCTGTTGGACAGCCAGTGCCTCCCCCATCAACCTGCAGCTCCCAGCAGGCATGCTTCTCACCAGAGGACCCCTGGGGAGAGAAGAGCTGTGCCTTTGCCTGGATTCACCTTTGAACAGGGATGTCTTCCCCACTGTCCTCTCACATGAGTGAAAAGCTTCATTGCTGTGTTCTCTCTGAATTTCTGATTCCTTCCCTGTCTCTCCAGGAGCCTGAAACCATTCCCCAAGTGAACCTGGTGCCCACTGTGGCCCTGCTGCTGGGGGTGCCCATCCCCTACAGTAATATTGGGGAGGTGATGGCCGAGCTGTTCGCTGGGGACAGTGATGCTGTGTCTGCAGCCTTGCAGCAGCTCTCTGTCTATCACATCAATGCCAAGCAGGTATGGCCTGTGGTAAGCCTCCCATTGAACTACAGGGGAGAAAGAATGAGTTTTTAAGCACAAACCTCTTCTGTTTGGTGGTGGTGAGATGGTGACATGCTGTTATCTTCATGGGGAACTTACTTTGAAGCATTACATCCTTGCAGTATTTGCTCCAGTAAAAGACAGCCCCATTTTCCCTAAAGAGAAATGAGAGCCACCTGTTTAGTGCTGTGCTATGGAAAATACTGTCTGGGAAGGTGGAGGGTGGCTGGACCCAGATGGTCAGAAGTGGATTAAGTAATAGGGGACGCTGGTTCCTCAAGTCTGAAGATGACCAGAGGCAAGTGTTGTGATTGGAGATTTGGAAGTAAAAGTGGAGATTTTGATGCTGCTTCAGTTTTGAAGGAGAAACAGTGTTAACAAAAAAACTATTCTAGATTAGTGGAAGAAGGAAAACAGTAATGAAAGACCAAATTTAAAAAACAACCATGTAACAGGTAATACTAACAGGATACTGAAGGAGCAATTTACACAAAGTGCAACAAAATGCCGAACCCCAGGAGCAGATTAACAAAATTTGAATGCGAGTCTCTACATCAGGTATAAAAGAAGCCTACACAGTGGAGCAGGCTAAGTGAGAGCCTCTATTGATGATGTGAGGGCCATCTGTTGTGGCTCTGGTCATGCTACAGAGCCACATTTGCCACAGGCATTGCAAGGCATGTATGTCAGCTAAGTGCCAGTCTGCCTTTGAGGGACTCTGGATTGCTGGGAGCACAGGAATTACTCCCCCAGTCCCCAAATAGTTCCTTGGAGTGCCTCACTGGTGCAAGCCAGTGAGGAGCTGGAGAGAATGATTGCTGATGGGAAGACAGAAATATTCAGCTCTGTAATTATAGAGTAGCAGAGTGCTCTGACATTTAAACATCATACTGTAAGTTAGTGTCCATTAATCACTGAGGATATCAATCATCATTTGTTAGGAATTAGCATTATCAAGTTGTGCCTGTTTAAATATGTGCACTCATTGTTTGAGGAGGTTTCTGGCTCGATAACGGTGGTGTTGAAGAAGCCGTGGCATTCCAGGGAGGCCTGTGAGAGAGCCAGTGCATGTGTCTGCCATCCATGAACAAAGGCAGACTGATTCTAACTGTGCTCTGAGGCAAATGGAAGGTGTGTGAAGTTATGGGTGCAGTTCAGGACCGGAGAGATCTAAGCAGATGGATGTCTGTGCAGGTTCTCTGCCCTGCTAATGACTTCACTTCTTTTATGACTTTGGGATTCTAGCTGCCTCTGTTCATGTTGTCTTGAAGTAGAAAGCAAAAATAATGAGTTTTTCTTAAACTATAGTGCAGTGTATTAATGTGCTATTCTTGAAGAAAGGGAAGCAGTTTGGTTTCATCCGCTATAAGTTTTTTAATGTGATGTTTTTCCTCAGACAAAACTGTAAAACTAACATGGGGTGCAGATTAACAAGTCATTAATAGTAATGATTTGAGCTTCTGGAGGACATTTGCCTTATTGGTGCCAAAGACTCCATAAAAGCCCTTAGTGATGCCCAGCATTAGCAGAGGTGTAGCTGCAGGAGTCATTATGGCTGTCGCTATGGATGCATCACTTGAGAGGGATGTCAGTTTGGCAGAGAGATTGAGTTTCCTGATGGTGACATCTCTAGGTGATACAGCTAGGGACAAGTCTGCCCTGGCAGGGTTTGGTAAACTGGGATTGTTTCCATTATGAAGGGGCAGCGTGAAGCAGTAAATCCCATTCCCTGTTTTCCCAGTGCTGTTGTCTGATCCTGTGTCTTCTCTCCTGTAGGTGGATCGCTTCCTGCAGTCCTACTCGCTGGTGGCTCAGGATCTGCCAGCAGAGCAGCTCCAGCACCTGCAGGAGCTCTTCTCTAGTGCTGTGGAGGAGCACACACAGCTCCTGACCCAGATGCAGGGGACAACAGTGCCTCCGGAGCTCAAGCCGAGGCTGGGAAGTCTCATTGGTCGCTTCCAGCGCTACTTGCGGGAGGCACGGGCTGTGTGCACCCAGTCCTGGGCCCGCTTCCACCCCCTGCGTATGGTGGGGGGCTGCATCCTTATTGCTTCCTCTTGCTTGCTCTGCTACGTGGCCTCAGAGCTGGCCGTGTCCTCACAATCTCTCTGTCGCAGCTGCCTCCTGTACCCGCTCTTCTGGGGCCCTGTGGGGGCTGGTCTGCTATGGCTGATCCATGTTTTCACCCAGGAGGGGCTGGATCTGCTCCTGGTGTCGTCATGGGCAGCCGCTGCTTCTCAGCTGGGTTTTTTCTGGCACTGGTGGGGCCAGCATCTCAAGAGAGCCCATTTGACAGGCAGTCAGCCACCCTTGGCCAGTGGTGGCCTCAGGCAGAGGCTGCGAGCATGGCTGGGGCTGGCCTTCCCCATGGGCATTCTGTTCTTCCGCTGTGGAGCTATGTTCTCCGACAGCTTTGTTGTGGCTGAGGCACGGGTGGCCCCGTTCCTGCTGGCCTCGCTGGTGATGTTGCTAGTAGGGAAGCTCCACTGGGATGGTCACCTGACTGTGCCAGAAGGTCCCAAGCAGCAGCTCCTTGGCGTTTCTTCTTACCGGAGAGAGATCTGGTACCTGCTGTGCCTCGTGGCCATGCTCCTGGTCTGCGTGCGCCTCTCCAGTTTCTTCCACCAGTGCCGCGAAGAAATCCCTCAGTGCCGGCCCTCTGTTTTCCTCTCCCCACTTGCCAGCCTGAGAAACACACGGGCCAAGAACCTCTTCTACCTCCTGTGCGTGGCCTTGTTGGCTGGGCTGGTGTATGCAGTGCAGAGCTGGCTAAGGCACTACGGCAACCTGAACAGCTCGGACCCCCTCGTGCTCTTCGTGCGCTGGGGTTTCCCACTGGTGGTCCTTTGCATTGCCTGCTACTGGGCTGTTGCCTCCAGTGCTGATGACTCTCTTGGCAAGCTGCAGGAGCTGGTGCAGGTGGCAGTTGTTGTCTTTCCCAGGGCTGTCTATGGACTAGCATCCATGGGACTGCTGCTCCTGCTGTGCAATCCCATGACGGTGTTTGCAAAGGACACACGGGAGTCGGCAGGATCCATTGTCACTCCCTACCTGGGGGTCCCTGGCTCTGAAGTCGACTTCCTCCACGTCATCCCTCAGATCTACAAGAGGATGCAGGAGTCTCAGAAGAGCCGGCTGGAGCGGGGCAGCTGCAGGGCCACGGTTGCAGCATACGGACTGGGCAGCGTGTACTCAGCAGCCCTGGTCATAGCCCTCACCCTCCTGGGTTTCCTCTTGATGCTTCTGCACAGCGAGCGGCTGAGCTTTGCCTTCCTGCTCCTCTTCGTGGAGGCCTTTGTGCTGCTGCACATCCACACGTGTGCCAAAGGCCTTGCTGGAGATGCCGGTGAGTCTGGGCTCAGTAGAGCAACCACTGGATGTGTGACCTGGGCCTAACCTGCAGTGACCTTACCTTAATTCCAGTGGGAGAAGCAGGATCTAGTTTCTAGTCTTGAGAAATAGTGGTGCACTGATCCTAAGGATACTCAGCTTTTTTAGAGCTGCTTAAATCCTCAGGTAGAAGAAAGATGCATGCAGCAGGGATGTGAACGTGGGAGGGGGAGGAGTGTCTTGGGTCAGGGAAAGGAGCTCTCTTCTTCCCAGGGTGTGAACAGTCACCTAACCTCACTGGTTCTGACAGAGTGGAGTAGCAAGGCTACTGGCACCAGCAGAGGGAGTGTTGGCCCCTTGCTCTATCTGTGGGGGGAGCTAGACTGTTTCTTGTCTCTTAAAAGAGCCAACATGGAAAGGGAGCTTAGAAGAAAGGTCACTAGGCTTTTTCTGACCATGGATCTGTCTTGTTCCTTGATGCTGATATCCCCACCCCTTGCCTCTGTTTTTGTCTTTTATTCTCTCAGAGCTGTTTTCAGTGCCGTGGTGTGCAGTCATCTCCTGGCTCCTTGCTGCTTCACAGTTCTTCTATTCCACAGGCCACCAGCCTATCTTCCCAGCCATCCACTGGAATGCAGCCTTTGTTGGCTTCCACCTTGGCCACAGCATGAACCTCCTGCCTGCTGTCCTGGTGGGAGCCAACACCTTTGCCTCCCATATCCTCTTTGCAGGTAAATCAATTTCTTCCTGGGCTGTGGAGCCCGAGCAGACACAGCTCACTGCAGTGCCTTGCTTGGGGCTCTGCTGGTTGAGCACGGGGCAATAAAGGCTCCAGCACCAGCTGAGCAACAGCATCCTTGCTGTTCCCCTTGTGGGGCCACAGCAGCCTGGCCTGGAGCTGGGGTATGTGCTTCCTGCACATCCATGGCAGGATGGCAGAGCCTAGACTGCTCCTCGCCTCCTGGGCTCTGATAACTTCATGTGCCTTTGTCCTTGAGGTAGTTGGCTGCCCACTGCTCCTGCTGTGGCCCTTTGTGTGTGAGATGTCCAACTCACAGAGGAAGAAGCCCAAGAAGGAGTCCCGGGAGGAGTTGCAGGAGGTGGAGGAGCACATGATGGAAATGAGGCTGCGGGAGTCTCCAGAGGAGTTCTCCACTGCTCTGTTGCAGCTGGGATTGAAATACCTCTTTGTCCTTGGGGCACAGGTACAGGCAGAGGCAGGGTGGCTGTGGGAAGGGTCGTCTAGGAGGAAATTGGTGTGCTGTGATAACTGTGGGGCACTCTGATGAGAGAAAGGGGTCAGCCAGGACATAGACAGGTCCAGGGGTGGAGTGTCTGGTTGCAGGTGGAAGAGCAGGTCCCTTCTCAGCTATGCCATTTGGTCTGTGCTTTGGGAAGGGCTCCAGCAGGGAAGCTGCCTTATGGACTAGGATGCTTTTCATACCCATATGCCCAGAGTGGGAATATCTGCTCAGGAGCTGCAGGATTGTAATCCTACTCCCTGTCTTCCTTAGCATTCCTATGTCACACCAGCTCTGGTTTTCATATGTGCTGTGATGATATAGGAAGCTAAACACCAGAAATTTTAATCCTGTGAAAGAAGTGAATAGTTTTCTGGGATTTATCTCTTCAAGTCATGCTCCCGTGTTGTCAGACCAGAGACAGTGCAAGGGAGGGGGCAAGCCCTGCAGCAGAGAGCAGCAGCGCCCCTCTCAGTGAAATAGTAGGTCAGGTTAGCCATGGTGTGAGCCCTCCCCTGTGCTGCCTTAGCCTGGCCCCACAAGGGCCTTCATGGACCCCAAATTGCTTGTGTTTCCTGAATTGAGGACATCATGGAAGGGAGTCCTCTTTAGGATGCTCATTCCTGACGTGTGCTGTGCCAGCCTCTCAGGCATGTGCAGTTTAGTACCACCTTCAGATGTGAACCTAGTGCCCAGGAGGTCTCTCCAGAGTCACTTGTAACTTGTTTTTCCTGATCTTCCCCACAGCTTCTGGCCTGTGTTTGTGCAGCTATGATCCTCAGGAGACACCTCATGGTTTGGAAGGTCTTTGCCCCAAAGTAAGTCCCAGAAGTTGCTCTGATGCTGGGTTAAGACTCATGTCCCTGATACCTTGACTAGAGTTCACAGACAGTAATTTTGGAAGAGACCTTGTGATTGATCTTCTGACTCATTGCCTAGTACTGGTTGTAGGAATGTCCCTAACTAATTTCTGCTTGAAATTCAGAAGCTAGACTTGAGCTAGAGCCTTGAAGTTTCTCCTCATCTTAATTTCCAAAGACATACAGAGCCCACCTGAAAGCTGAGAATGTTGTAGTCAGAGCCAAAGATAAGGATACCAGACCAGAAGTGATAAACCCAGAAATGCTGAACCAGCAAATCTTTGAACTAGTCGGTGTGAAGAGTGGCCTCAGCCTCTGAGGGATTCACAGTCCCACCTGAGTCAACAGGTCCTGTGTGGCCTCTAAATCAGATGAGTGCTTGGCTTACAGGTTTCAGGCTGCAACTACTGGGGCCTGAATGTAATTCAGGTTTTAGGATGTGGGATGCTACCAGCCTCTCATTGTCAGGAAAATCAGTCAGCTGGAGGGTAGGAGCCTGTCTCTGTAGTCATGCTGGCTGTTGTATCCTTAACTGCATCTGTTGTTCCTGCAGGTTTCTTTTTGAGTCGCTGGGCTTTGTGGTGAGCAGCATCTGCCTCTTGCTCGGGATCTCCCTGGTGATGCGTGTGGACTGTGCCGTCAGCACCTGGTTCAGCCAGCTTCGGCTGAGGTAGTCTTGGAGATGTGAGGAGCCTAACCTGCTCGTCGGCCCAGGCTGTGCTTGTCTCCTTGCCTCCCTCGGGCTGGGAGGGATACACGAGCCACCAGCAAACGAGTGCCTGCCGACAGCAGTTAGGGATTATGCCCAGCTTCCTGCTGCTGTGCTGAACAGAAGGACTGGAATCAACTGTTCCTGGCTCGTGGGGATGGTGTTTCTCAGCAGGGGAGGTCAGAGCCCTCACTGGGCCTTTGCTGGCAGCAGGAGGACTCTGCTGCAGGAGCCCAAGAAGCAAGAGTCCTGAAGTGCTCCTCTGGAGAAACACCAATGGGGGTCTTGCTGGTACTTTCCTGACACCTGCCACAATGTGCAGCTGGTAGGCTTCAGTGGCCAGCAAGGTGTTACCTTGACTGTGCAAAGACTCATGGGATGGGGCTGGCTGAGGAGGGGAGAGGAGGTTGGAAGAGGAGGGAATGTCCCAGAGCCACCACTTTTCACATGCTTGGTTTTCACACTGGAGTCACACTGCGCATGTTTCCATGCAGATGGTTCCTGGAGCCTCGGTGGCAGCTACTCCTCAGTAAAGTCAGTCAGTTGCTCTGTGGTGAGGCCTCTCTTGCCCTACACTCAGTCCTACTTTCCTGGTTCCCTTCAGCCCTATGAAGTGCAGTGGGGAGCGCTCTGGGCTGCCTTGTACAGCAGGCTTAGCTTGGCCAGTGGTAGCAGGGCCAGCTGTGTGCATGACCAAGAAATTCTCCACTTCTGTTCTCAACCTGTCCCTGTGGGCTGGGTGGTAGCAGGCTCTTGATTGCTTCCTGGGTGTGTGCTGCTGGATGCTGGCTGCTGACTGTGAACAGTTAAGATGCAGGAGGTTGTAGTGACAGAATATGGGCTCACACCCATGCTGGGCCTGGCCAGCAGGAAAGGGGAACGTGGAGTAGCTGTCCCAGCTGCATGAGTAGCCTTGGTGTGAGCTCCAGAGCCTGAGAACAGCTACTTGAAAGCCTGGAGCAGGCACAAATTATTTTGGGAAGTGGTTTAACTTACTGGTGTCTGTGTGTGTGCTGGGTGCTATGGACCAGATGCAGTCAATCACATCCATGATCCCATGTTTGGGGCTTGACTCCCTCTTGGCCTTGGCATTCTCTGTGAGACTTCATGTCTCATGTTAGCTATGCCAAACATGCCCTTGACTGGTCACAGTCAGGAGGCATGGTGTTTCTTTGTGGGCACAGGTAGATGGTGGTGACCATGGTGCCTGGCCACATCCCAGCTCAATTCCTCCTGTAGTTTCCATTGAAGCTGGGATTCCTTACTGCCCTGAACCACTGTGTGGCATTACTTGGTGCTATGTAACCTTTTGTCTCTTTCCTTTCTGGAAAGAGACAAGGACTGCTTGCCTGGGATTTCTGCAATGATATTTGCCTGATCCCATTAATTTTTAACTCATGCACCATGACTGCCTCTGTTTGAGTTCCTTACTGCAGACTGTTAGCATAACTCCAGGCCCTTCTTCTCCTCTGCCCTGCACAGAGTCCCAGGGAAAATCTCTCTCATTATTTCATTTCTTGCCATTTTTCCCAAGTGCCCAGTTGCTGTGGCTCTTGAGGGCAGGTGGAATTTTGTATTTTACCCCTGCAAAATGCCTGCTCAGTTGTTCAGATGCAATTCCAGAAAGGCTTAAACTATTCTTATATTAGGTTTCCATTGCCTGGCCTGCTCCTGATCTGCTGGTTGTGCTCTGCTACCTCAGCCTCTCATGTCCTCTGCTCTGTGGTCCTGCTCAATTTCACCTGTCACAACCAGGGACTGGTTTATAGCCGGCATCACACCCTGGCCTGCCTCACTGCCTGGATGCACAACACCAGTGTTAGCACAACGAACGGGTAGTGGCAAGCAGTGAGGGAAGTTGAAAGCTACAGGAAAGCATCAGCCCACAATTAAAATGGGCTTAGGCAGTCACACCCTTAAAAATAGGTGTCCTAGGGTGACGTTATGATGCTTGTATCCCCAGTCTTGTGTTCTGTTTATGCTGGATGTTATGTTCTCTGCCTTCAGGACTGGCCCTGAAAGGCAAAGTTTTGTTTTGCTTTGTTTTGTTATCAGCCGGCTCATTCCCACATGGTCTGCGAGACACAGATGGGGCAGTTAGTGCTGCTTTCGCACTTAGCTTGCTTGCTTTTCGCTTTTGCTTGCTCCTGCTTTTTGCTCTTGCTTGCTTTGCTTGTTAGTTAGTTTAGCCAGGCAGTCCAATTTTTTTTCCATGGACTGTTTTTCTTTCCCTTTCCCTGGAACCATTTGAACCTGCTTTGGACTGGGACCTGGGAAACACCGAGAGCCTGCACTTTCTGACCTGCAGCAGCCATTTCCCAGCGTCACAGAGACCGATAACAGAGCGACCACTTCCAGGAGAGACTTTCTGAATTTGTCATCTCTTCAGAGCGGTGAAAGAGTTTTGTCACCTGGTGGTGTTCATTTTTTGTGCTGGGGAGTGTTTTGCCTGTTTTGCCTGTGAAATAAACACAGGAAGAAGTGGTTTTTTCCCACTTCTCTCCAAGGAAATTCTTCCTGACCCAGGTGGGGGGAGGGGCTGTGGGGGGTTTGCTTTCTGGGGGGTCTCCTTCTGGAGGTTTTCTCCCAAATTTGCCCTAAACCAGGACAATGGGTTATTTGCTGAAAGCTGGACTGCCTGGTGACCTTATGCTTCTGAAGGAATGAGGGGTGCATCGATATGGGGAGGAGGAAGGGGGTGGAGGTAGCAGTTACCCAGTAGATTTTCATTTAATGTGAGGTTAATCTGGATAACACATGTTGCTAAATCTCAAGGCTGGAGCTCAAACTGGTCTTGTTGTAACCTCATAACCTGGTCAGGAACTTTCTGCCTGCCTGTATTTGTGCTGGCAGGATTCCCTGTGGCCACTGATAGTGTAGGACTGGCCCCTGATATCCCCACAGCTGCCACTCAGGCCCCTTGGCTTCCATCTCTGGGACTTGTTTCTCATTTCACTGGTCACTCTAGTGCAGCTGAGTCTTCCCATGCCCACTGTGCATGGTTGGAGCACTCACATGTGGCTTGGGAATCCTCTCCTCACCCCTCCATGCCACCCCTCTGCCATGTGTGGGCTCATGCTCCCAGGAGGCCAGGGAGAGAAGAGGGAACAGCAGAGCTGTAGTGTCATCAAAGGACACACTTATCTCACCAGAGACTGAACAAAACTTGCAGTAGAAGAGCTGCAAGTACATCCTTGTCACTGCAGAGATGCCATGGAGTGCTGGCTGCTCAGACACAGCAGACTGGCTGCTACACCAAAGATTTCAGATTAACGAAAATGAGTTTTCCAAGGGCTGAAGATGCTCTTGCTTCTTTTCATTGACTGTTTCAGTCTTTGTCAGCCTTCCTCAGCTGCCCTCAAGCTGATTGTTTGGCTGCTATTCTTCTGAGCATGCTGGGGATTACAGAGTTAATGCCAGTCTAGGGCCTGGCGACCTTGGAAGCAGATCATGCCACTGATGCTGGAGGAGACAGGGCTGTGTTTGCTGATTTAAAGCCCCAGGAGGGGGTTGCCTCCTAGTCCAAACCAAGGCTCTTTGGGAAATCTAGTGTGCTGGGGAGTAGGTTTTGCCCCACATCCCTCCAAAGAGTTTGTCCTAGGGCCCCACTTGGCTCTCCTAGGTGAGTTATTCCAGGCAGTTTATTTCTGGTCCCTGTGTCCCTGGGCTGAATGTGACAGGAGACAGAATGCTCAGCTGAGCAGTTTTCATCCTGCACTCCACAATCTTTCTGCACTTTGGGCTTTGCAAGTGTGCATGTGTTTCTTGGCAGGGGAGAGCCATTGGGTAACTTCCCTGGCTCAGGCCCATGGTGAGTCCCATGGTCCTGGCACAGAACAAAAATTCAATTGTGTCTCTTTTTTGCTGCCTAGAAAATAGTGACCAAAAGCTGCAGCCACTGTGAAGAGTTGTGAGTGTTGGGAGCACCTGCAGCTCTGGTGCATGGGGCTAACATGGATCTCAAGGGATGGCACTGTTTTGGGGAGCCCAGGGCTCATTCCAGCTTTGTTCCCACAGCCATTCCTCTGTCCCACCTCTCTCTGGTGTTCCCTCAACTCTTCAGGCTGCTTTTTTATGCCAAGGCACAGTCCCAGTCTCGGTGTGCATGTTCCCCCTTCCCCTCAGGAAGCAGCAGTCCCTGTGTGTGGGGAGCAGGGCTGGGGAGCCCTGCTCTCTCCTCTGAACCCTGACTCAGTGCACCATGTGGCTTGGAGCAAGATTGTTGTTTTATTTTTTATTAACCTCTTTGTACCTCAGTCCCTGATTTGGGAAAAAAAAAAAAAAAGGGGGGGGATGGACCCAGTTGTGGAAAGCAACCTGGGAGCTCTGCATGCAGCGTGGTGCTAACACTATCCTGGGTATCTACATATCTGGCTGTCAATGCTTTCATTCACATCCAGCAGCTACACCTGGAAGGTGGAAGCCATGCTCAAGTCTCTGCTGGGAAGCAGAGCCTTTTTCTTTTCAAAAAACCCTCCAAAACAGGCAAGTTGGCTGTGCTAGTTCACCTGGCATCCTGGGTACTGCACGACCGACCCTGTGAGGCAGCCAGGAAGAGGTCGCTCTGTTGTTAAATTGCATAATTAATTAATCGGGAGTGGGGGGAGATGTGTGTGATTTGCTGTCCAGGGGTGGCACGGGGCTCTGGGCAGCTGTGAAAATGACGTCTGCAAATAAAACGGTGAGAGCCAAGGAGAGCTGTGTCGTCTCATTCTTCCATCCCCGACCTGTCTGGGGTCTCCTTCATGGGGACCTTCATCTACAACTTCCTCCTGAGGGGAAATGGAGGGTTAGGCACTGATCTCTTCTCTGCAGAAACCAACAACAGGAACCGAGGGAACGGTCTGAATCTGTGTCAGGGGAGGTTTAGGTTGAACTGGAGTCCAAGACTCTCGGGGTTTAGGAAAAGACTTCTCCAAGAGAGTGATTGGGCACTGGAACAGGCTCCCCAGGGTAGGGGTCTCAGCTGCAAGCCTGAGAGAGTTCAAGAAACGTTTGGACAGCGCACGTGGTGTGGTTCTTGTGAGGTCCTGCACGGAGGCAGGGGTTGGACTCGGTGACCTGATGTGTCCCTTCCAGCCCGGGGTACTCTGTAGCTAATTCTGACGGGTGGCTTCGCCTTGCGCCGAGGTTTGTCCCTCCGCGGCATCCCCCTTCCCGGCGCGCGTCCCCTCGGCCCCGCTCTTCACTGTTGCCGTGGTGACGGCCGTTCCCG
>VXBC01006335.1:16297-27510 GCA_013399945.1 Ploceus nigricollis
GCAGCTACGAGACGAGTTCCGGGAGCTGCTCCTGAGCATCTGCGGTAAGTGGCGGCCGCCGTGCCCCGCCTTCACCTCCCGCTGCTGTCCCGGGCCGGAAGCGTGTGGGCGTGGAAGCACCGGCTCCCTGACGCCTCTGTTTACCGGGATGCAGCTCCGGTATCCTGGTGCTGGAAACAAACGCGTGAAGGCGGCGGGGTGAAAGGGTTCCCACTGCCTAGTGCTGAACGGGGCCTGCAAAGGAGTTAATCACAGAATGATCAGGGTTGAAAGGGATCTCTGAAGATCAGATCACCCAGTCCAACCCCCCTGCCAAGGCAGGGCCACCTGGAGCAGGTGACACAGGAACACGTCCAGGTGGGGTTTGGATGTCTCCAGAGAGGGAAACTCTACAACCTCCCTGCACAGCTGTTCCAGTGCTCTGCCACCCTCAGTGTAAAGTTCTTCCTCAAGTTGAGGTGGAGGTTCTTGTGTTTTAGTTTATGAATATTGCTCCTCCAGTTTCAGCTCCAGTATTTCAGTGCTGGAAACAAGCCAAGATGAAATGATCTCTGTTGCCCTATGCTGACCTGTGCCAGCAAAAGGTTTACTGTCCAGCCTCAGACTCTGCCTTAACTTGCTGGGCAGAGCTTTGGGGTTTCTGTAAAAAGAAAAAGTGAGGCAGCCTTTTCTATGGGAAGTCAGGGAAGAGGCTCTCTGACACAGGCGTGGTGCAGAGAAAGCCTGATGTGAGGCAGCTTTATTTCCAGTTTTCTCAGCTCTTCAGTGCAAGAGAGACATGGAGCTCCTGGAGAGGGTCCAGCAGAGGGAAATGAGGATAACTAGGGGACTGGAACATCTTTCTTACAAGGAAAGCCTGAGCAATCTGAGCCTGTTCAGTCTGGAGCAGAGGTGACTGAGAAGGGACCTCATTAATGTCTCTCAGTGTCTGCAGAGAGGTGTCAGGGGAGGGACCAGGCTCTGCTCAGTGGTGCTGAGCAGTAGGCACGAGGCAATGGGCAGAGGATGATGCACAGGAAGTTCCACCTGAACATGAACCTGAACTTTACCCTGGTGACTGCACATAGGAACAGATTTCCCTGAGAGGTTGTGGAGTCTCCTTCACTGGAGATACTCAAAAACCAGTTGGATGCAATCCTGTGCCGTGTGCTTTTAAGATGGCCCTGCTTGAGCAGGGAGATTGGACCAGATGAGCTACTCTGGTCACTTCCAGCCCCACCCATTCTGTGATTCTGTGATAAGGAGAGAGACACAGTGTGTGAAAGGGTGGGTGTGTACTGGAACAGAGTAGGCTGTTGATGCTCTTCTGGGAGAGCTGAAAGCCCTAACTCCTGGAGCACTGCAGCATTTTGGTAGCTGGGGAATCTAAAGCAGTGTTGGCACCTGGAGTGCTGACACATGCTGTCTGTCTGGCACTGCGTTTCCCAGGTGGCTAAATCACACCACAATCACTAAAAACTTCTTGCCAAGCCACTTCTCTTGTTGCCAAGCCAGGTGTTGCCACCTGAGCATGGACAGCTGTTTATTCTTAGCCAGCTAAATTTCTTGTTGGGTTGGCTGTACCCACAGGGCTGCCAGCTGCACTCCCTGCCCTGCCTCTGGAGCTCACTGTCCTCTACAACTCCCTGCTTTTCACTGTGGGAGCATCTGACTCTGCCATCAAAGGAGAAGCAGAAGGAATACACCAGGGGCTCCTCAGGGGTAAGGACGTGTTGTTTGTCTGGGGAGTTCTTGGGGTGAGGAAAGCGTTCTCTGTGCTCTGGAGGTACTTGGTGACTGGCTGGAGGTGCGGGAACTGTGAGCAGACACTCTTGGCTCTGCCTGGGAAGGCCAGAGACAGGGGAAACTGTGAGCAGATGCCTGGCTCCACCTGGAAACTGTGGGCAGGCACCCCGGCTCTGCTTGGAAAGGCTGGAGATGGGAGGAACTGTAAGCAGACATCCAGGCTCTGCCTGTAAGAGCTGGAGGTAGAGTGGCATGTGGCCAGGGACAATGTGCAGCTGCCTGCCTGCTGCTGCATGCAGGGATGAGCTGGAGGTTTCAAGGGAAACAAGAGTTTTTAATGTATAAGGTGCCAAGTCTCTAGCAAAGTTTTAGTGACAGTAGAAATTCAGTAGAAAATTAGTGTTTTCTTGAATTATGGTGTGCTGGCTTCAAAGAAAACTCACTGAAACAGGCTGCAGTTCAGAGGTGGATCTGCAGTGTTGGCACATGCTTACCTGAGGGCAAATGACTTCAAGAGGGCTCAGCAGAGCTGGAGTCTAGCTCTGAGCTGTGCCCTGTGTGTTGTCTCCTGAGTGTGCTGCTGTCAGCTCCTTTCTCTTAGAACTTGTTTTCCATTCTGCTGAGGCCAGGCCAGCCCTGCAACCCCATTCCTTCCATCGCTACGAGGAGCCTGTGCTCGCTGGAGGCTTTCTCTGCCTCTTGCATCTAGGGTGTCTGTTACAGGGCACCAATGCATTGTCTCGCAGCTCTAGATCTTTTTGCTTGGGTTTTTTTTTTTTGTGGACAGGATCTTGGCATGGAAGAGCTGTGGGAAAAGGTGCTGCAGGAGGTAACCGTGGAAGAGCTGCAGGCACCTCTGCACCGCCTTGGGGCCCTGCAAGCAGCCTGGTGGCTGGGAACTAGCCGGCTGGGAAGTGTTGCTGGCCTCTTCCAGCTCCTGAGCACTGCTGAGGTAACTGGGCACAGGCAGATGCCGGCAGAGCTGGCATAAATACCGTGTTTGTCATAAAACTCACTCTGAAAAATGTTGTTGTGGCACTTGGACAGCTGAAGCCAGCAGTGCTGCCCAGTCAGCATGACTGATCCTCCCCCTGGCATCCCAGCAAAGCCTAACGGCCCTGAGAGTGTTAATGGATCCCAGAATATTCTGCCTGTGTGGGCCCTGGACCTCTGTGTGTCAGACAGGAGACTTGGGCAGGCTGGAAGAGGGCTGCAGATGGACTTGCAGACTCTGAAGGGAACAGAGTAGTGGGATGCAGAATCTTCCCTGCTGATCAAAAGGCTGCTGATGGGTCCCATCTCTCTGAATGAGCTCCGACAGCCATCTGTTGCGTGCCAGGAGGCCCTGGAGGTGCACCCCGCTCTGAGGTGGAGAGGTGCTGCCCCAGGCCAGGCAGGAATCACTGCAGTAAGGGGGTTGTAGCTGAAGGGTAGGACATTGCTCCCCAGTCTGCCCCCACTGCAGGGGGCAGTGTTGAGTGGTTTTGGTGGGACCTGTTTCTCTGTGCACTTGGACCAGTGTTTCCTGCTTCCCTTCAGCATTCCCTGCTCTCTCTCCTCTGTGCCTTCACAGGACCCAGGAAGAGCTCACTGCAGTGAGGGACAGAACAAACTCCTCTCCATGATCAAGGCATGGCAGGTCCCTCCTGAGGGGGCCTCCCTGCCCCTTGTACAAAGCGCCAAGGACTTGAAGGAAATCCTCTGCACTGCAGCAGCCTTCCTGCAAGGTTTGTGGGGGCAGGTACTCATGCCAGCACAGTCTCCTGCTGCTCTGTCCCAGGACCACTTTCCCTTCCTTTCCCTTATCCTGGTTTCTCTTCCCAAGCAAACTGGCCTTTGGGGTTTTTTGGGCTGTTCTTTTGGAATCAAGTCTGGGCTAAGTCCCTGAGTCTCAACCTTCACATTCAAAAAGCTTCCCTGCTTTTCCCCGGCTCATCCTTTCTCTGCACTATCACAGGGTTCCTCTGCTTGTCTGTGACTCTACAGGAGGTGTCTGGGCCCTGCAGTGACCTTAAAGCAGAAGGCTGGCAGGGGATTTATGAAGATTTTCCTTTCTTCTGTCTGTCTTCTGGAACTTGCCTTGTTGCAAGCACATTGTTTCCGTCAGACTATGGTGCTGCAAGAGCCACACAAAGCTGTTGTGAGGCTTTGTAGCCAGGTGTCACAGCAAGCAATGGATCTCCTCTGGCTGCTGTGTTCTGTCCTGCCTGTTTTCTCTCCTTTACTGTTTTGACAAACCCAGCAGCTCTGGGTACAGCCAGCACTGCCTCGCTGTGCTTGGGCTCCAACAGGGCCTTCCTGCCAGGAGGCAGGGCAGGAGCTCTGGCCCACAGAGCTGGAGCCAAAATAGTCAAGGGTGGCACCAGCACTTCCAGCAGGGAGGTGGTAGATGTGAGTGTGGTGCTGCTATGTGAGAGCAGCCTCAGAGGGAAGCCTGAAAAGAAGACTGAAGGAAAAGGATATAAAGAGTTGTGATAAATATTAATTTATTGATATCCCAAAGCATCCTGCTGGGAAATGACCCAGATGTGCTGAAAAAGTTCTGAAGTTCTGTGTGTGCTTCCCTATCTGCACTGCTGTCATTGTGGATGAATGTGGAGGTCAACCTGCCCAGCACATACCCCTGTCCTTGTTCTGGGCCAAAGGAAGCATCCTGGGCTTGGAAGCTGCTGTTATTTCTGCTGGACATTTCCATTGAGTGGCTTGTTCTCTTGCAAAACCACTAAAGCAAAGATGGCAGCTTGGCACTATCCTGCTGTGCATCACTGGGTTTGGAAGGGATCAAGCAAGTCCCTATGGCACTGGGAAAAAAAGGGCATCACACTTATTTGGGACTTGGTGGGACTCGAAAGTGAGCCACAGAGCCAATATATTGGGTCTGTCCTAGGGCTGCAGGAGCTGGAGGCTGGGAACTTCCCCACTGCCCTTTCCCTCCTTCAGGAAGCTGCAGGAGGATTCTGCTCCAAGAATATCCTGGCCCAGATCTACACCTGCCTTGGCTGCTGTGCTCAGCGAATGGTAATGACAGCAAAGAGGGGAAAGGCAGCTGTGGGGTGGGGAGACTCAGGCTCACAATGCCTCTGTGTGGTCCAAGGCCTCTCAGGGAGGGAAGGCCTTGAGCAGAAATTGCCCTTGTGGCCCCAGCCTCCTTGGACAGGCTGCAAAATCCATGCCAAGATTTTGGCTGATTGCAACTGTTGCTGCAGAGAGAGAAGCTCACAAACCAGCCTGAGGAGGACTGCCTTTGGCTAAATTGCTGCCCTGCTTAGTGGGAATCTCTTGGGGAAGCAGAGTGAGAATCTGGATCCTACCAAACAGTAAAAATATCAGCAGTATGTGCTTTCAACATGGATGTCTTCCCATCCACCTAGGGCAAGCCTCAGACAGCCCTTCAGCACCTGAAACAGGCCCTCCAGGCAGATTTCCAGTGCCTTCCTGCCCTGTCCCATGTGGCAGCAGTGTACCATGAACTGGGAGAGACTGATGTGGAACTGCAGGCCCTGACCCTACTCTACGAGGTTTGTCTGGTTCCTGTAGTTCTGGGATTAGTTTTGCCCAGCAGAGCCTGCATGGAGCTTCAAAAGCAGGCTTCTTGCTTCTGGGAGGCTGCTTGACCCTGGAGGGAGTCCCCAAAATAGCATGGTGCTGCGTTCAGCAAGTGGGCAGGAAGGAGTCCAGTGAGATATAAAATTCCTGCTCAGCACCACGTTTGGATGTGGCAAGACCTTGGGTACTAGTTCATGTTTGTGGTGGCTTGGGAGGTTATACTCTCAGGTCAGAAAGTATATCAATCTCTTAGTAAAGTATGTAATAGTAAAGAGGCCTTTAAGGGCAGATTTTGGCTGCAGTGAGGCAGTCTGCATTACCTGTGTGAACCTGCCTGGGAGAGTAGGTCACAACAGTAGACCCTGAATTATCTCTTTAGCTGTTTGAAAACTGTCAGATACAGAGAGGAGAGGGAACTCTCTCCTTACAAATGGTCTAACTAGGTCTGTGGCCGCAATGGGAGATGGTGTTCCAGGCAGCTCAAAGTACCTTGAACTAAAAACCTGAGGTGATCTGGGTGATCTTGCAAATCTCTTAGTGCCATGTGGAGATCAGAAGTCTGCCTGCCCCTGTATGATCGTGATGGCTCTTGCTAGAAGCAACTGTGAGAACAATGTAGTTGTGCTTGTGAAGTGCAGCACTTGTGCTTGCCTGGGTGTATCTCCAGATGTCAGAAGTCACAAAAGATTGCAGCTGCCTGAGACTTGACCAGTGTAGTGTTGATCATCTTTTCTGTTCCTGTTTCACAGGCTCTGGGAAAAAACCTTCCAGCAGCTGCTTCCTCTAGTCCCTATTTCCTCATGCGAACAGAGCTGCTTGTCCACACACCAGTACTCACTTCCCTCCTTCGCCATCGCCACCCCTCTGAAGTGAAGTACCTTCTGGCACAGCGGTGTCTCCAGGATGGGAGGTAACAGTGCCTCTGGTCTGCTTGCAACATGCTGCTTGTTTGGGCTCTCCAGTTTTCCTTGTGCTCCTGGAAATGGTCCAGTTCAGTACCGCTGTCATAGGTCTGCTCAAAGCATGGAGATTGTGAACAGGGGGAGAGACTGTGGGCTGGCAATCCAGGTTTCACCTGACTGATGGCACTTCTCCTTCTGCCACATGTCCTGTTCCTGTTGCAGGGTGGCTGATGCAGTGGAACATTACCTGGATTTTCTGTCTCTCCTTCAGGAGGGGCTGCAGCAGCAGGTAGGTGTCCTGGTAAAGAGCTCCCTTGGTGACTTGGACGATGAGGGTTGGAGGGATCCAAGCCCAGTCATAAGGGCTGGGCCCAGGTATCAGCTCTGGACACCAGACTTCAGTGTCTAGTTTGAGATGTGAAGGAAATGAGGTGGGGGCTGATGTAAGGGAAATGAAGTGGGGGCTGGCACTCCTGACATGTGGCATGTCTGCCTTTGGGTTGACACCAGAGAGCACTCACCACTGCTGTTTGGAGAGACAGCTTCCCCTTCCCTGTGGGAGCAGCTGTCAGCCTGATTTTGGATATCCTTCATTTCCAGAGTAGGGACTTAATGCCTTGACTCTGCTGAGCTGTGAGTCCTTCCCATCTTCTGCCTGCTCCACCAGGCTCCAGTGACTGTGGGAGAGGGCCTGAGCTTTGCAGCTCCACGTTCCCAGTATGCACAGAGTCATGCTGCTTGGCAGAGAACTCTGCAGTTCTGCAGCACTGATGTCAGTTTCGCTCCCCAGGTGCCCCTGGATGATGCCTCAGTTCTGCCCAGGATCCCAGAGGTGTTCCTGGAAGCGGCATCTGCCTTGGAGCAGGCTGGGAGGCACCAGGATGCCATAACTGTGTGTGAGGAGGTCATCAGCCGGACAACTGACCTCATTCCACGGGTGTTACGAGTGGAGGAGAGGCTGGAGCAGACGGAGTCTTCACTGCCAGGGGCAGGACTGGCGGGTGGACTCCTGTCCCAGAAGAAAGAGAGCCTGTGCTGCCTTGCCTGGAGAGCAGCTGGATACCTGCACCAGGGCTGGGCATGGGCCAAGCTGGGCGAGAGCAAGGAAGCTGTAACACAGTTCAGCAGGTGATAGAGCCTTGGTGGGAGAAGGGGCCTCCCCAGCAGGCAGCAATGGATGGTGGGGCCAGGGCAGGACACAGCATGGCACTGGGGCTGTCCTGACAACTTGGCACTCCTGACAGCCCAGGAGTGGCTCCAAAGCTCCTCTGGCCTCCCACCCACAGGTGCCTCAGTGATCTCCTGCGTGTTCAGCTTCATGGGTCTGGCATCAAATGGACAGGTAGGACACCACACAAGTGAGACCTGTGTGGGGCCTCGACTGGGTCAGGATCTGTGTGCTTGGCAACAGCCAAGGTACAGGGGCAAGGTGGTGGGCCCAGCATCACTCTGGCAAGAGGCAGTTGCCCTAGGGTGCAAAGCTCTGGGCCATGCTGAAGCCTCTGAGAGACTGGCTGGTTTTTTTTGGAGCAGAGTTTGGCCTTGTCTCTGCCTTGTTCTTCACTGCCTAGGTAAAGCTTCTCCAATCCAGTTTTTGGGGAAAAGATATATGCCAGTGGTGCAGAAGGACAGCCAAAGGTCAGGCTGCTGCTGAGGTCACTGTTCACCACAGCCATGTAACATTCTCAGCTCTTGACATTCTTCACTCTCCCCCTCTGCTGCCTCCCGACCTCTTCCAGCCTGGCAGAGAGGCTGAGCTTTGCCATCTGTCTCCAGAGCGGGAGGATGAGCAGCCCAAATAAACGCTTGGCCTGTCCTGACTGCTAACCTGGCTCAGCCTGCTGGGAACAAGGGAAAGAATGTCTGAAGGATGCTGTCTTCAGGTGTGTGTGTGTCTTCCTGTGGCAGAGAATCTCCAGCCAGAAGTGGAGGTGCTCCAGAAGATTAGATCGCTTTCTCTCATTGGGCGAGGTACACAGTTCCTGGAGCTGGGGAAGAACAAAGAAGCCCTGTTGGATTTCCAGCACAGTTTGCAGATCTCACCAGGTAGGAAACTCATTTTGGTGAGGAACACAAGGGATTTCCACAAATTTGTCCTGGGCTGCTTTGCTGTCTTCAGCAGGGAGTTCTTATGCTTTATACCACATTTATTAAGGTGTCAGGGGCAACAGTAGGGCCACTAGCAGTGTTACATACTAGAGATATTTCTGTGGAGCCTGGTCAGCTCACTGCCATGGAGAAACAGACCAAAACTATTGTCAGAGAAGTATATCAGAACCCTGACAACAACCTGTGCCCTCAGATAGCTTGGAAATTTCCTGCTTCAACCCCAGCCTGGTACAGCCAACTTTCTCCCAGACAGGTCTGCTTTCCCAGAACAGAGGAGTGCAGCTGTGCTTCACCTGAGGAAGCAGCATGTCCATGCCTGGCAGTACAGAGGCCTGCAAAGGCAGCATTCATGTCTTGAGCTCAGCCAAGGCATGGCTAATGCTGCTGACAGGGCTGCTCTCTCCTGTTGAGTGCTCTGACATGCTGAAGAGGTGTGAGCTTCACCAGGATCTGTCAGACCTGCTGGTCCCAGTCCTACCCGTGGCTGTTCCCTTTGGAGGTGCGGACGTGCCTGCAAGGAGAACCCCAGTCTGTGTCCAAAGAGAGGTGTGGCAGGCTGTGCCCCAGAGCTGATGCCATCTGCCTTGCCTGGCAGCCCAGGGGTTAATTAGAGCCTGTGACACAGCCAGGACAGCCTCCTCCCCATTACACCACCTCTCCTTACCCTCATTTCTCTTGTCTGACTTCTGAGCTTCTTTTGTAATACCCTGCAACCCACAGCAGTGCTGAGGACCTGCTTCTCCCCTGCTAAGGGCTGATCTTTCTTCCTGCTTGCAGGTGACCCAGCTGCTGCCTCCTACCTGGTGCAGGCCTTGTGGAAGCTGAACCGAAAGCAGGAGGCAGCTGCTCAGTGGCAGAAGTTCTCCCAGAGCTCCCCTGGAGAGGATGGGCAGCGGCAAGGACAGGGAAGGTGTGTAGAGGGATGGGTGAGATCTCAGCATCCGTCTGTCAGGCTGTGAGGGCAGTCTAGGTGTCTGAGGAGCTTCCCCTGATGACTGCTCCAAGGGGCCACAGGCTGTGGCTCTGCTGGGACTCCCTAGGGCACAGAAGAACTGACATGGAGCCAAATGGGGAGGGCAGAGGCTGCAGGTAGAGCAGGGGGACCTGCAGAACAAACGTCTTAGGGCATGGCAAAGGAATGCTGCAGTCCTCACTGCTGCCATATTCCCTTCTCTTTCAGGCCCCTCCCTTTGTACCTGGTTTCATGTCTGGAGCAGGCAGTGTTCCCTCACAGTGAACCTCTTGCCAGAAGCATCCAGGATTTCCTCGGGGCAGCAGCCCAGGACACCTCAAGCTGACCTGGTCATGCCCGCCATACCCATCTGCTGAGGTCTCCCTGCACTTGGCTGGCACAAGGCCTTTAAGAACTCCTTCAGGACTCAGAATTACTCTGTGATGAAGTAGATTCCCAAAAGGACTGAAACAGAATAGATCTCCTTTTCTATTAAAAAACTCAGCTCTGTTTAGCTTTGGGTTTTTCCATGCTCTTTTTCCAGAGCGAAATGTTGCAGTCATGGCCTTGACACTGCCTCCAGCTACTGAGAGTCCATGGGCTGTGTGCCCTGGATGTGCGAGAGATCAAGGGCAGAGATACCTTCATCTTCTGTGCCCTATGCATGGTGGGGCTGGCTCTGCACTCAGGCTCCAGGGAGCTGGTGGTCTGTCCTCTCTGTGCTTTGTGTACCGGCTTTTTGCTCAGTTACTGTGCTTTGGAGCCCAGAGAAGTGGTTTTGTCTGAGGTATGCAGCTCTGGGGTCTGAATTTCCCAATGCTGCACTGGCCAGAGATAGCAGCAGGGTCCAGACCCACACCCGTGTGTCCCATGTGGCCCTGAGGGTCTGTGCCAATGCCATAGCCCCTCACCCTCAGGGGTGAAGGAGCACATATCCCTGCCCAGTGTCTGGTGGAGCTTTTTTTTGGATGAGGAAGGTCCCCTGACCCCATTACCCAAGCCTTTGGCAAGCCTTGCCTCCCACAAGAGGGGAGGAGTGCTTGGGAGCTGCAAAGCCAAGGAGGAGTGAGGGTAGAGGAAAGAGGGCATAACAGAACTCTGGAGGACTGCATGGTAGGAGCTGCTGCAGCCTCCTCTGAACACTGGAGAGAGAGGGAGGGGCTTTGGGTGTGCTTTGTTCTGCAGTTCCTTCAGAAAAACACCTTGGCATATCCTGGGCTGCATCCAGAGCCCCGTGGGCAGCAGGGGAGGGAGGGGATTCTGCCCCTCTGCTCTGCCCTGCTGAGACCCACCTGGAGCACTGCATCCAGCTCTGGGCTCCCAGCACGGGAGGGCCAGGGACCTGCTGGAGTGAGCCCAGAGCAGGGCACCAAAATGATGAGAGGGCTGGAGAACCTCTGCTGTGACTGAGAGAGGTGGGATTGTTCAGCCTGGCAAAGACCCTAAGATTTCCATGCCTTCAAGGGGCCCCAGCAGCGCTGGAGAGGGACTTTTGACAATGACATAAAGTGACTGGATGAGGGATAACTGTTTCAAACTAACAGGACATGGTTAGACGCGGTATTAGGAAGAAATTTTTCCCTGTGAGGGTGCTGAGGCCCTGCACAGGTTGTCCAGAGAAGCAGTGGCTGTCCCTGCCTCGCTGGGTGCGTTCGAGGCCGGGCTGGATGGGGCTCTGAGCAGCCTGGCCTGCTGGGAGGTGCCCATGGCAGGGGCGGTCCCGGCCCCTTCATGAGGCCGCGGCCAACCCCTGACCACGAGCAGGAACGAGGCTGCTTTGAGTGGCGGGAAGAGGCGCGCGTGCGCACTACGCCCCTTCCAATTGGCTCTGCCGTCGTGAGCTGCCCAATCAGCGACGGCTACGGAGGCGGGACTTCCCTCCCGCATGTTCCCGTCGGTGGCTCTTCGCCATTGGCCCTGTGGGAGCTGTCGCTCGAAGGGAGAGCCGCGCTGCGATTGGCTGCGAGAAGAGGCGTCTG
>VXBC01006335.1:28124-56006 GCA_013399945.1 Ploceus nigricollis
TAGAATCCAAAAATAAATTTTCCTAATCCAAGAATACTCGAAGTGACTTTTCGACTTCGCTAGAGACACTTTTGTCCCTTTTAGTGTTCTTTGAGTGTGTTTTCCTTTTTTTTAACAACTCACGGAATCCAAACCTGCTTGGCCCTGCGGGGTCAGTTCCAGCGAGGTGTGCCAGGCATTCTGTATCTGCGCTGGAAGTGACATTCCCAGACCCCGATTGTGCAGCTGGGTGAGGTTAACAGTGTTTTTAAAAACGGATTTCTACTTCAGCAAAGTTTTTCTCACCTACGCAGGAACCAGAAAAAGTTAGTTTGCAGCTGGATCACGGTTACTTTTTAGATGCCATTTTTTGTCACAGCTGCTGGCAGCCATCTTGCTGAACCGAGCCTCAGCATGGCAAGTAGCATTCCAAAAGCTAAGGGCGTGTGATTTCTGAAGGGATCCCTGTTTTCCTCTCCCAGCCTGTCTGAAACAGTTTTGAAAACTTGGCTTGTCCACATTGTGTCTAAACTCCCCCCATGGTTGTCTTGTTTCAGTGTCTGTAGTCACCACATACTTCAGATACTTCACTTGGGGATAAAAACGTTTTATGACTTTTTTTTTTTCCTTTAATACCTACCTGGGAAAAGCAGTTCAGTCTGTAAATCACATGTTCAGATTGGTAAGAAATTGCTCACAGGTTTTATCTGGGAAGTGATTTCACAATGATGGTGGTAAAAAGTCACGGCAGTGTGCAGAGGACATGGCTGATTTCACTTTCGTTACTGTAGCTGGAATAATTCTGGGAAGTGGCTTTTTTCTTATTTTTAGCACCAACTTGAAGGAACAGCTTGTTTCCTTAATTTAAGTGGGGCTTTGGAGGTTGGTCATCATTTTCAGAAGGATCACTAACTGGTAATGACTTCCTGCTCTTGTTCTTCATACCTTCCCCTGTGATGCCTCTGGGCATTATCAGTTGCTGAACTAGGGGAGCTCTGACACAGAGAGAAACCACTGACTGGTGTAATTAAGTCCATGGAGCTGTGTCAGGGGAGGTTTAGGTTGGATATCAGGAAAAGGTTTATCCTGAAGGTGGTTGGGCACTGGAACAGGCTCCTCAGGGAAGTGGTCACAGCACCAAGCCTGGCAGAGTTCAGGAAGTATTTGGACAATGATCTCAGGTATATGGTGTGATTGTTGGGGCTGTCCTGTGCAGGGCCAGGAGTTTGGCTTGATAGACCTGATGGGTCCCTTCCAGCTCAGGATATTCTGTGATTCTGTAAGTTGTAGGAAGTCCCTCATGTCCTCTCATGTGTGAAATGAGGCTGTTGTACTGCATTACTGAGAGAGAAAAGGAGGCTGAGGGAACCTGTTAATGGTTGGCCTTTAGGGCTAGTACATATTTGCTTCAGTTTTATAGATGTCTTGCACTTTATATGCAAGCTTGGCCATTTGCTGTGCTGGTGATTGTGTCCTCACTTCTGGCTTCTGTCTGGGGGCAGCTTAATACAGACCTTGAATTACCTCGTAATTCCAAAACAGCTCTAAAGCTATGTTTTCAGTTCAGTTTGTCTCTTTGTTAAATCAGGGAAAGAAAGGGGTGAGAGGGAAAGGATGTGAGAGAGCTGACAAACGGGTAGGTCAGGGAAGTGATTTGGAGGGTTTCCAGCAGGCTGTCTTTGACCAGAAGCTCATCAAAGAACTTTAAAAATTACCTGGGTTAGCTTTCTGTCCCTATCCTTTCCCAAAGTTTCCTGGCAAGAGAGAGTCCCAACCCATGCCTTAGGCTTTCCTGCTTGGTATTTTCTGTTTGTGCTCTCTTTCCCACAGATGTTGGGGTTTCTCTGAGCGTGGTTGAGGTGCACAGATCTCTTTTGCCCTGTTACTTCAGCTGCAGCATGAGGAACCCCTGGAGAGATGCAATGAGGGCAAATGGTGATGATAACAATATTGTAAATTGCTGCTGAAAGATGGGTAGTGCTTGTCTGTCCAAACCTTGCCCTTGTCTGTAAAAATAACATAATTTCCCTGCCTAGCTGACATGTAATTTTGCAGCACCTTTGTTTTTTCCTCTGCAGACCTGTCAGACCTGAAGCTGACCCTGCATGTTTAGCTCCCTGGATGCTCTTTCTGGGATGCTTTTATTTGATTTTTAATGCTTTCAATCCTTTTTGATCTCTCTAAGTGTACCTGATATTGATCCAGCCCTCAGTTCTTAGAGAACTGTAGGTTCAGTTCTTCCATACTAAAACTTTTTTCTCTTATTTAGCAGAACCAAGTGGATTCTTGCTGTGTTCTTCTGCACTGCTGTATGTCGCGAGCTATCCAAACTTTCTCTCCATTTTTTTTGCAGCTTTTGTATTGTGTAGAGTGTTTCTTGAAAACCTTACAGTTATTACCCAGTTCCTCTACCATTTATTTTTGATCTGGTGTTCCAGGCTGTTTTTTTGGCTGTAATAGCAGTCCCTGCATCCCAAGGGACAGACATTTAGTTTCAGCAACATTTCACATAGCCAAAGTCTGGCAGTGGTTTCTTACCAAAAGGCCTTGGGATTCGCATCTTGTGTGCAGAGGGAGGAGTTACAGTCACACTCTGAATAACCCACATAATGAGTATTGTGTCTCCCTGGCGTCCCTTAGCTGAAATCTTGAAATCTGTTTGCTGGGTTAGTTTCCAGCAGCCAGGAGCTAATGAGGAGGCAAAGTCCTGACAAGTAGGTTGTTGTAGATTTGTCCACAAAGCTCCCTACTTTTTGCCAGTGCTTGCTGCTTGCTTAGGTCAGGGGACAACTTTGTTTTTCTTTATTTTCTTTCATAATCAAGTCAGACTATTCAAGGTTTTCTCTTCTGACCTTGGATGTTGGCACAGCCGCACACTTGGAGAAAGTAGTCAGTCCACTGGGGGAAGCTACAGCACTCCACTCCTGTTGTGTGTGGCTAATGTATAGCTTCCAAGAGCTCCTCAAGAATAAGTTGGTTCCAATTCATATTCTGTCATAGAGTGAATTATTTGCTGTATAAGATTTTGAAGGAGAACAGTTAATCTTCCCTTCTTCCATTTTCTTGATCTTTTACTTGCTCCATTTTGTCAAGGGAATTGAATTATCTCGTGTATTTCTTGTGGCATTCTAGGCCAGAGCTGCAGTGACTTTTGTGAAGTTATGGAAAACAGCTAAAAACACCCCAACACAAAGTCATTTTCTATGAGCACTTGAGTATTTCTGCAGCTTGCTAGGTTTAACAAACAGGCCTCGGCAGGCTGAACTCTTACAACTCTTCCTGTCGGGGTTGCTGCAGCATTGTCCTTTAATGCTGCTATTTATCTGGGATTTGACACCAAATGGACTTGAACTTTTGTTTTGTTGGCCACAGTTACATGTGATTTCAGATGAGTCTGACTAATTCATTGAGGCAAAACATCTTACAGTCAGCAAGATCTCACTGACCACTTCTTTTCATACATAGCTTCATAGCTGTATCCATTGGAAGCTCATAGTTACATTTACTGACAGAAAACATTCTCCCTTGAACTCCTGCAACTGGTCCCTGGGAAGTAATGTTCTCCTTTGTGCTACAAACAAGTAGAGTTTATAAAAGACAAGACAACAAAGAAGCTTGTAAAAGGTGGAGATGAAAACAGGGGGTGGCTGGGCAGGGCCAGTATCATTCAGGCTCATAAGCTGTGTTTTCTCTCCCAGCTCTAAAGCCGATGACTTATCGACTGCTATTCTGAAGCAGAAGAACAGGCCCAATCGGTTAATTGTTGACGAAGCCATCAATGAAGACAACAGCGTTGTGTCACTGTCCCAGGTGCGTCATCTGTAGAGGCAGAGCACTTAATCTGGTAATTTGCAAGCTGTTGCTGTCTGTTAGCTTGAAATGTAACTTTGCAACATGAGTACAAGTGTTTGCGTCAGAAGCTACAGCTGTTACCACTGAGGGAGGGTTGGTTGTCTTGTTACCTGACGCTCCTCCTTGATAAGATGTTTGTAGGATTCAGTTGAGCTTGTGCCCTTCGTCTGGTTTCAGGATTAGCTCTATACTACTGTAGTAAGAGTCTCTGTCCTCTGGATTTAGTATATCACTTCCAAGGTGTAATTTCTAAAGTCAAATAACTCTTCCTCAAATGCTTGAATTCCTGTTTTTTCAAAAGCTTGTTCTAAACACTTTGCTGTTTACAGGCAAAGATGGATGAACTGCAGCTGTTCAGAGGAGACACTGTCCTCCTCAAAGGAAAGAAGAGAAGAGAAGCAGTCTGCATTGTTCTGTCAGATGATACCTGCTCAGATGAGAAGATTCGCATGAATAGGGTTGTTCGCAACAACCTGAGAGTGCGCCTTGGTGATGTGATCAGGTGAGGACACAGTGTTACCTGTGGAAGACATTAGCGACATTAGCAGCATCACACATTATCTCATAGTATCTGAGCTGCCCTGTTGCAAGAATAAGTTAAAACCTGTTAGAAATGAATGCCAGAAAAAAAGGTGGAACAGCCAAATAGCAAGATTAAAACTGCGCCAAAGATGTTTATATTCCAGTTTTTGTTGTAAAAATCATTATTAAATTGGGAACGCTTAAAAAGTGTTGCAGGGATTTTGTTGTGCAGCACTTGCAGGAAGTAGAATCATAAAATTATTTGAATTGGAAAGACCTTAAAAGTAGTAGTAAAACTTGGAAATATGGATCTCTGCTTACAGGAGACAGATCCCATTCTGCAATGGAAGTGGGTAGAATGGTAGCACATGAGCATTTCCTGAACATAAAAATGGTAGTTTGCAGGTTTAAATAAGGGAGAACTAACAGCTTCTCCTCCTCATGAGCATTGTCTCTGAGAAAATGAGAGCCTGGTTCTGACATCAGACTTTCTGAAGTGATATCTGTAATAATTTTTAAATGCAAAATGTGTTTCATACAAACTTAGTAGATGAGAGAAATGAGGCTGTTCCACCCATCCCTCTACCACTAAAAATGCAAGTTTTAAACACCGCTGTAATTGGTTCAGAATGGTGCTTTGCGTCTTTGGATTTAAAGTAGAGGTGAATTCTTTAACCTGATATGAGATTCCTGTTGGAGTCTCTTCTAGTGTGACAGCCCATGCTCTCGTCTTCTCTGTTAGCACTATGTCTGTAGTGGTTCTCAGCTTCCCAAATGTGTTACCAATTGTCTTGATTTACGAGGTCAGGGAATTTTCGCTCACTTGCCCTCAAAGTTTTTCTTGCCAATCTTTAACTGCTTATAGTGTTACTGTGTCCCGGTTTCTGCCAAAATCCAGATTAATGTGCTAACACTTCCTGATTGTGGTGTGTCACATATTTTCCTTCTGGGACAGTCTCTCTTCTCTTTTACCCTTTTGCTATGTCCTCTCTGTAACACATGTAGTAAAATAATCCATTAGGAGTCTCTAATAAAAGTCACATATGAAAAGCTGTGTGCTCAGCTGCAGTTCCATGGCTTTTCTTAGCTGATGAAGCCAGTTTTGCTACAGCTGGATGCCTTGAGCTGTTGCTACAGTAGGCTGTTGTGCTACATTGTAAAATAATAACTGTAGCATGTATTTAAAAGGAGAAAGGGCTTTCAGCCTTTAACCTACTCATCAACCCTCACAAAGTGGGACTGACCTACACACGGCTGCAATGGTCTTTACCCCTGGTTGGTACTGTGAGAGCCTTTGCTTGGAATCAGTTTTGTCAGCAACAGGGACTCTGGGCACTGTAGTGAGGGAGAGGAGGGAAAAAAGTGTTTTCCCCAACTCACTTTTCCTTGCAGCTGGTTCTCTAGTAGCTTGCTGATATAAAAGCTACCTCATGTAGCCTAAAGACTCTCACAGGTCTTTAGGCTACATTAGAGATGTGTGAATGTGGACAGGGTGTCTGCAGAAGGGTAGGAGGAAGCCAGTAAACTCTCCAGTGTCTTGGACAGGGCTGAAAGGAGTGAAGGCAAGTGTGTGCTGTGAAGACTAGCTCTTGGTGGGTATGATTTTTGCCTTGTCAGCACTGAAATATTTCTGTGCAAGTAGGAAGTCTCACCACAGCTTTTGATGGTCTTTGGGTGTTCTTTCCTGGGAAGGAGCATATCTTTTCTTGTCCAGGTGTAACACTGAGGTGCAAGTCCAGCACTAACTGGAGTTTTCTTCTGCAGCATCCAGCCTTGCCCAGATGTGAAATACGGCAAACGTATCCACGTGCTGCCAATTGATGACACAGTAGAAGGGATCACAGGGAATCTCTTTGAGGTCTATCTCAAGCCCTATTTCTTGGAAGCTTACAGACCCATCAGGAAAGGTAATAATCACACACACAGACACACACAGAATCACTAGATTGGAAGAGACCTTCAAGATCATCAGGTCCAACCCGTGCCCTAAACACCTTAAATAAACCATGGCACTGAGTGCCATATCCAGTCTTTTTTGACCACATCCAGAGATGGTGACTCCAGCACCTCCCCGGGCAGGCCATTTCAATATTTTATCACTCTTTCTGTGAAAAACTTCTTCCTACTATCCAACCTATATTTCCCCTGATGCAGCTTGAGACTGTGTCCTCTTGTTCTGACAGTTGTTGCCTAGAGAAAAGAGACCGACCCCCACCTGACTACAACTACCCTTCAGCAGGTTGTAGAGAGTGATAAGGTCACCCCTGAGTCTCCTTTTCTCCAGGCTAGACAACCCCAGCTCCCTCAGCCATTCCTCACAGGGCTTGTATTCCAAGCCCCTCACTAGCCTTGTCACTCTTCTCTGGACGTGCTCAAGCATCTCAATGTCCTTCCTAATGCCTGTCATTGAAGTCCTCAAGGCCACAAATGTGAGCTAGTCCTGAAACTAAATATGGAGAATTTCTAGAAGCTTGCACAGACCTCTATGAAGCATTAGACCAGCATCTGTAGGGAGAGATTTTGCTAGTGGTGATTTAAATTTTCTGTGATCTTCAGAAGGAGTGATAGCTGCTGCTGGCTGGCAGAGCAATTTGGAAATTCTCCTGCATTTTTTTAGCTATATGAGATGGGAGAACATCAGAAAAGCTCAGGTGGAACTTGGGAGAAAATTCCATTAAACTAAGTTGCTACCATGTGATGTAATTGGTGAGTTGCCTGCATATTAATCAATTGGTTTGGTTTATGTTGTACTTTTCCAGTTTCATCAGAGTCCATCCTTCATTAATGTGGTAATTGAAGGGGACTCAGGTTCAGATCCCCACATCTGGAGTGGTGGAGTTGGCTGCTGTGAGGTGCTGAATGTGGTGATGTGAATATATCTGCCATAGAAGTGATCATGTGAGCATTATGTAATAATTAACATAATGCAATTTAGTTAATTTCCTACTCTTACCTAAAATCAAATCACCTTGACCCATACACTGGGCTTTTCCATCCTCCACAAAGTGCACCCAGGTCCTTGAGGAAAAGCAGAACAATGTGTGGAAAAGCAGAACCATGCATGGGTTTGCCTTTGCCTGAGGCAGCAGTGACCCAGACTGTTTATCCCAGCATATTTTTTATGTGCACTACAGGTACTTTGTCTCTTTCTACACTATGTAAAAGTGTTGCTTGGGGAGGAGCAGTCACCAGGCAGCTTTTGCTAAATGTGTGTCCCAAAGTTTGCTGGTCCCACCAGCTTTTGCTCTCCCATGTAGTCAGGAGTAGTCCATTGCATCATTTGGTTTTCCAGAGGCTGGTGTACGATAGGGAATGCAATACACCCTCTGAAAACCATGGTTTGCCTGTCCCTGGGAATGGAGTAACCTCAGTGCCTGATGTTTTGTCATCAGATCCAAAGACCCTTTTTTTCCTCTTAGAGTATGGAATAATATGGAACAGGCTTCCAATGTGCTGGGCCAGGTCCAGCACATTGCGGTGATTTATGTCTCTCTGGAACTGCCAGCATGACAGCACACCTTTTTCCACACATTTACTAGTTTTTCAGGATTCTACACTTGTTCAGGAGTGAAATTCCAGAATGTTTTAGGTAGTCACTGGCCTGAACACTTTTCCCTCTGGGTGATGTTCTTAAGTATATTGACTGTAAACAAGACCTGAATCACACATTCAGTGACATGCTGTTTCACAGCACCAAGCTTGCCAGGGTTCCAGAAGCATTCGGACGATACCCTCAGGCATGTGGTGTGGTCCTTGAGGCTGTCTTGTGCAGGACCAGGAGTTGGACTCAGTGATCCCCATGGATCCCTTTCAACTCAGGAAATTCTGTGATAAGAACCAGACTGGCTTCAGGTGTATTGAAAGGATATTAAAAATCTTTAAAAATGCTCAAATGCTACTGTAATCAGCCTGGCATTGGAAGACATTGGGAAGGAAGACATTATGAGGGAAATGTAGGAGAGGTGCAGTTACCAGTGGTTCCCAGTGGATGGCTCCCGAAGTATAGAGCGGATGGCAGTGCTCAGTTCACTCCTCAGATTCATCTCAGGACCAGCGGCTCTATCTCGTCATAAGCCACTACTCCAAAGAGCAACACGAAGATCACATTAGCCCAGGCAGCAAGGACAATAATCCTCACCACAGGGGACACCTACACCGAGTGAGGTGTTTAAAACACACTCTGAGAACAAGCATGAATAAGCACCGTCACCAGCTACTATTACATACTGAATGCTTAAAACAAGTTTGGCTTAACATGTTCTGCTCAGATTTGTTGTTATGCCACCCCTTTTTCCCCGTGCTGGCTGCCAAGAAGGACTGTTGTCCTTTGATCCCAGCATGTTACTAAATATCAGACAGCTACTCATTCCCCACCCAGCCATGGGATGGAGAGCAGATCAGGAAAAAAGAGAAACTTGCGAGTTAAGAACATTTTAGTAATTGAAACAAAGTAAAATATAAAAATAATAGTAATGGAAAAGATGGGGGATGAAACCCAAAAAGACAGGTGTTGCATGACATCTGAGACAGTTGCTCACCACCTGCCCAGCCTGTCCCTCATCAGTGTGTGATGTCTCCCAGTGAAATCCCCACAGTTTTTATACTGGTGTTCTATGGCATGGAATATCCCTTTGGCCGATTTGGGTCAGCTCTCCTGGCCATGCTCCCTCCTGGTTTCTTGTGCACCTGTTCCCTGGCAGAGCATGGGAAACTGACCAGTGCTTGAGTTAGGGTAAACACTGCTGAGCAACAGCTGAAACATCAGTGTGTTATCAACATTATTCTCAACTGAATCCAAACCACAGCACTGAACCAGCTACTAGGGAGAAAATTAACTCTATCCCAGATGAAACCAAGACGTGTATACCAGCTGGCACCCTGACTAAATTCACTTCTTCAGAGTAATTTAAGGCATAACCGGGAGGGTGAGTAGAAAACCAAGCACACTTTTGGGGTTGTGTTCATAGCACTTCTGCTGTACCATAGATGAAAGTACACTACAGACACAAGTTGAAGTTATCCAGGGTCTGTAGCCCTGTGCAGCCAGGAGTCACAGTGCAGTGTTGTTATTCTTCTTCTGGAGATAAACAGTTCTAACTAGTATCAACTAGTTACAATAAATTCAGAAGAAGTTTTTATTGCATTAGGGCTTTTTGCCTGTTCTAAAAATGTTAAATTGAAACTAAATGGAAAAAAAAAAGTGATTTCTTGACTTTGTGTTTTGTATTTGGGCAGGGTATTCTTTTCTATTGTTTTCTGTTTTTACTGGATGAAATTTGAGAACTGAAACAGTGCTCAGGCTGTTGCAGTGGATGCAGCTCTTGAGTTTAACACGCAAAGCAGTGTTATAAATGCCACAGTGTCTGCCTGTGTGACCGACTTCCTTAAACTCTGGGGCTGCTGGTCGTACAGGGGTTTACATTTTGCAGACGTGGGTTGCAGCATGCCATTGACGTGTGGGGTTTTACAGGTGACATCTTCTTGGTGCGTGGAGGGATGCGTGCAGTGGAGTTCAAAGTGGTGGAGACAGATCCAAGCCCATACTGCATAGTGGCTCCAGACACAGTGATCCATTGTGAGGGAGAGCCCATCAAACGGGAGGTGAGCAGAACCCTGCCATGTCGTTCTCCTGCTGGATTTCCTCTGTCCAAAGCCTGTTTCTGGTACAGTGCTTGAGGGCAGCAGTGTTTGCAGTTCCTGTTTTGACATTTTTTCTACTGAATGTAATGGTCAGAAGCTCTGGTTTCAGGAGATGTGCTGCTGCTGAAGGCAGTCAGAGAAAGGTACTTCCAGTGTCTTCCTCATATGCTGAAAGCACCAGGGGGTAGGTTTGCTGATAAGATGCCATGCTTTGGCAGCAGCTGTTTTGCATCTGCTTCCAGATACTTCACACTGTGCTTGGATGCATCTTTTGATTCCAGTGTTTCCTTGATCCATAGCAGAGAGAGCTTACAATGGTACTAAATTTCATGCCATGTGAAAGGAAAGTAATAGGCGCTCTTTCCGAGAGAAATTTGAAATCCTCAAATGGTTTACATTAAAACAATAAAAATTTCCCAATTCATTAAGGTGTCTAGCCTTGAGTGTTGCAATCTTGTGGCTGCCTGAGGGGCTTGTCTGACAGGGTTTTGCAACCTTACTGTACAGAGCAGGAAATCTGAGGGAAATGAGCTGAGGTGGGTGCATACTTCTTAGAATAAATACCTTTTTCTGCCTGCAAATAGTGTGAGTGCTGGTTTGTTGTTAGCTGCCTTCTGGAAAACACCTCTGTGATACTTGTGAGACTGCACCTCCGCACTCCATGCATCCCACTTGGCCTATTCAGGCCACAGCAGAGATAGACAGGAGTAAGTTCAGCCTAGGCCATGAAAATTTTGAGGAGCTGGTGGTCAAGAATGAAGGAGGAGGGACTGGGATCATGTGATAATGCAGCCTGGAGAAGGGAAGGCAAAGGCCTACTGGCAACTGCCTGATGGGAAGGGATAGATGACCAGGCTTCTGAGAGCTGTGCCCAGGGGCATGACTGGATGCACTAGTATTAGCTGGATCAAGGGAAATTCCCAGTAGATACCTGGAAAAATGTTTATCCCAGTCCTGGAGTGGAGCCCAGAGAGGGCAGAAATCTCCAAAATTGAAACCTTCAGTGCTTGTTAGGTCCGGCCCCTGAGTGAGATGCTTGAGGCAGGTGGGATTTGAGCTGAGCCTCTCTGAGATTCTAGGCTATGTTATTATTTTAGTGTGGCCTAAATAACTGAGGCCAATAAAGGTTTGCATAGGTGAATGGATGCATACTGTGAAGGAAGAGTTGGTTACAACTGATCTTATCCATATGTCTAGACCTTAACATTCTCTGCTACTTGGAGTCAGTCTCAAAAGGTAATGCTGCGCCTGAGTAACTGGCAGTTAGAATATGCCAAATAGTTAGATAGCATTTACTCTAAGGAGTAAGTATATTTTATACTGACATTGTCTCTTGTTACGTCCCTTAGCCCCATCAAAGAGTCACAGAGCTTGTTTTGTGATAGAGTCTGTAGGGAACCTGGCAGCAGAGGCTGTCATTCCGGAGGGTGGGCTTCAGTGAAGTCTGAGTACATGCAGGCAATTCTCTTTATATGTCTGGGAAGACAGAGCTAAGAAACAATTATAGAAGACATCGGGAAGACTTGAAAGGGAGAATCTCAAGACAGGCAAGAAATGTCTAAAAAGCCATATTTCTGGCTTCTGTAGACTGGGAGGGGTTCTTGAACTATTGTTTTCACTCAGATGTTTGATGTATTTCCTCCTGGGTAGGATGAAGAGGAGTCGCTGAATGAGGTGGGCTATGATGACATTGGTGGCTGCCGGAAGCAGCTGGCTCAAATCAAGGAGATGGTGGAACTTCCCCTCCGACACCCTGCTCTCTTCAAGGCCATAGGGGTGAAGGTACGTCTCCACGTGCAGGTGAATAAGTGGGCTTGCCCTGGGAGATGTTTCTCCTCGACAGAGATTTAGGAGGTATTGGAGAGGGGAATAAATAATTTGTGGTGTAGGTTTTTGGGTTTTTTTTAATGCTAGTCTTTAGAAGGTATTTGCTTACATGTTCTGGACACAGACTGAAAAACTGGCAGCTTGTAAAGCAGAGTGATGCTTTGAATCAGCGCTGCCAGTTACTGGCAAGGTTTTTGTTGTGTGTTGTGTGAAGTAGTAAAGGGTGTTGATAGCAGTGCTGACATGGCAGCTGTTGCATGAGTTTGCATCACAATTTCAGACTGGCATTATCAAATGCTTACAAATTCACTGTGAAGCTGCTTAAGCAGTCAGATACTACAACCTAAGTCCCTTGCCTTTGTCCTCAGCCTCCACGTGGGATCCTGCTGTATGGTCCTCCTGGCACTGGTAAAACACTGATTGCCCGAGCAGTGGCCAACGAAACAGGGGCATTCTTCTTCCTGATCAATGGTAAGTTATGTGGCTGCTTTGGNTCAAAGAGTCACAGAGCTTGTTTTGTGATAGAGTCTGTAGGGAACCTGGCAGCAGAGGCTGTCATTCCGGAGGGTGGGCTTCAGTGAAGTCTGAGTACATGCAGGCAATTCTCTTTATATGTCTGGGAAGACAGAGCTAAGAAACAATTATAGAAGACATCGGGAAGACTTGAAAGGGAGAATCTCAAGACAGGCAAGAAATGTCTAAAAAGCCATATTTCTGGCTTCTGTAGACTGGGAGGGGTTCTTGAACTATTGTTTTCACTCAGATGTTTGATGTATTTCCTCCTGGGTAGGATGAAGAGGAGTCGCTGAATGAGGTGGGCTATGATGACATTGGTGGCTGCCGGAAGCAGCTGGCTCAAATCAAGGAGATGGTGGAACTTCCCCTCCGACACCCTGCTCTCTTCAAGGCCATAGGGGTGAAGGTACGTCTCCACGTGCAGGTGAATAAGTGGGCTTGCCCTGGGAGATGTTTCTCCTCGACAGAGATTTAGGAGGTATTGGAGAGGGGAATAAATAATTTGTGGTGTAGGTTTTTGGGTTTTTTTTAATGCTAGTCTTTAGAAGGTATTTGCTTACATGTTCTGGACACAGACTGAAAAACTGGCAGCTTGTAAAGCAGAGTGATGCTTTGAATCAGCGCTGCCAGTTACTGGCAAGGTTTTTGTTGTGTGTTGTGTGAAGTAGTAAAGGGTGTTGATAGCAGTGCTGACATGGCAGCTGTTGCATGAGTTTGCATCACAATTTCAGACTGGCATTATCAAATGCTTACAAATTCACTGTGAAGCTGCTTAAGCAGTCAGATACTACAACCTAAGTCCCTTGCCTTTGTCCTCAGCCTCCACGTGGGATCCTGCTGTATGGTCCTCCTGGCACTGGTAAAACACTGATTGCCCGAGCAGTGGCCAACGAAACAGGGGCATTCTTCTTCCTGATCAATGGTAAGTTATGTGGCTGCTTTGGCCCCAAGTCTGCTGTGTGCTCACTTGTCCATCTTATGGTAAGGGATGGTGTTAATAGGGCTTATAGAGCCACATTATCTTCCTGACATCCTTCCTTACCTCTTTAAAGCATGCCTCTGGGGACACTTGGAAGCCCTTTATGTGGAAGTATCTGTAGTGGCACTTCCCTGAAGCTTGACTGTGTTGTACCAGAGTGCTTGGAAGATTGCACTGAGACACTGGGATTTGGTGTCTGTCTCTCCATTTGTGTTGGTGAACGCAGAGCTGACAGGGCTTCTGGCTTTGCTCCCACCATGTTCCATTCAGAAAAGAAGCTGCTGCTGTGGATTCCTCTTTCCCCTCAAGTAAAGCACACAGAACTATTTTGTTGCACAGTGCATTATTTGGAAGGAACTTCCCTGAAAACTATGAGATCCTTTGGACTTAGCTATAAGTGACAGAACTCCTATTGATAAGTCACACCTGTAGCAGTTGAGATGGCTATTAGTTGATAGCTAGTAAGGACCAGATTTTGAATTTTCCACACTGCTTTTCAGTCCCATTTTAGTTGGTGCTGGAATAAGAGAACGTTTTTACTGAAGGAATGCAGCTTTTCTTCTCCGATTTCAATCATGTGACAGTGAAGGCGAAGGACGGTATAACACAGCACAGCAGTGACTGGCAGTAGGATTAGGGACTTGCTTTTATCTCAAGAGAGTGGATGTAAATGGGCTAATTTTAGCCACATGTCACCCCGTCATATACTTCCTCAAGTGTGTGGAAGCTGTCACTGAATGCTAATGCACCAGCCATTTCTTTAGATGCTTGTACATCTATTGCATAATAAAAATAACGCTGTCAGAGTTAGCGATGCCTTCGCTGCCTGCTGGCCCCAGTCCGGAGCTGTAGGCAGTGCTGCAGACAGAGCTGATAAGAACTAGTGAGTTACCTGTAATGAAATATTCAGAGCACCTGCTCACACCCACACCTGTGTCTCTGCAGCTGGCAGCTGTCTATGCCTGAGGGTCAGGTTTATTTTTCTTGGATCCTTCAGAAGCATATTTTCCTTTCATTACCACTCCCATCAGCATGATAGAAAAATCTGTAAAAACAGAATAAACCTCTAAACGTGCACTAGTGTTCAGCAGTTGTAGATGTTAGGGGAATGCTGTCCATCCATTTGGGATCGGTGTGCTTGCACACTTCAGTTTTGTATTTAACCTTTGAGAGGAGATGGGGGTTGTGTTTTTGTTCATTCGTGGTTGGTTTTCTTGACTTTTTTATAGTCCTAGTTTATAGGATCATACAGAGGTAAATGTATATGTGTGTAATGTAAGCTAAAGATGGCTTCATAGAGCTTTTTCCTTCCCCATCCTGGTAATTCATCACCTTACAATTTGATTGCTTCTCTTGCAAGCTAGGACTGGCATTAACTGTGTGTGGTGGCACATTACAGAGAAGCTCACCAGGTGTGAAATAGGGTAAGGAAAGAGGCAGCTAAAGGTAGCTCATTGTCTAGTGCTGCGTTCTCTTAGAGTAAACTGGAAACACCAAAATAATGATAGAAACTAATTCTGCATGCTGGTCTTGCCTTTCAGCTGCAGATTTAGTGAATTTGATTGATAGTATTCGCTTTGGCTTGACATATAGCTTGTCCCATGTGGCTGTTGTACTAAAAATACTCAGCTGCGTGTTTTTGGGCCTAGCTGCCTCTCTTCTGAGTGGCACAGCATTGCTGTTTTTTAGGTCCTGAGATCATGAGCAAGTTGGCTGGTGAGTCTGAGAGCAACCTGAGGAAAGCCTTTGAGGAAGCAGAGAAGAATGCTCCTGCCATCATCTTCATTGATGAACTGGATGCCATTGCTCCTAAGAGAGAGAAGGTAAAGAGAGCCTGTAGGAGGTAAATTAGCATGTCCTTTATTTTTGGTAGCAGCTGGCATGAGTGTCTGCATTTCACTACAGGGTAAAGCAGCATTTCTTTAACACCTGGATTCAGTTGGACACCAGGAGGGTTAGATACAGTTCATGAAATTTGTTGCTATGTTGTGGCTGTTGTATCTGCCGGCTCTGATGCTGTGCTGGCTGCCGTGCTCCTTGTAGAGCTGTTGGTCTCAGCACTGCTTTCTGTCCCTGCAGACACACGGGGAGGTGGAGCGTCGCATTGTGTCTCAGCTGCTGACCCTCATGGACGGGCTGAAGCAGAGGGCACATGTGATCGTGATGGCAGCCACCAACAGACCCAACAGCATCGACCCAGCTCTCCGGCGATTTGGTAACTGCTCCTGCCCTCTTTTCCCTGTGTGTCACACACTTTGTGACAGGCCATGCTTCAGGGGTCCCATAAGGATTGAGCAGAAAGTCGTGCTGAACATGTGTTACATAAACTATTGACTTGTGTCCAGCTCCTTGCTAGAAATTATTTTCCGGGCTTGCAGCCTTTGATGTCGTTTTCTGTGCCATGTTAGCTGAGGATGTGTAGAAATAATACTTTGAAGTGGGAAAAGTGTGCTAGCCTGTATTAAGTGAAGGTATTTCAGGACACACTTAAGGAGGAAATGCCTAAGGGAATGTTCATGCATTAGATTGCAGAAGGCTGTGAATTACCTGATTTAGGTTTCTTTTATTAATGAACAGTACAGTAGTTTCTGAGACTCAGGTGTTCAAAACATGAATGTCTGGTGTATGACCAGTTGGTAGAATCTGTAATAGCGAAACTGTCAGGTGTGCTGGGGGGACTGGCCTCTTAAATGTGTAGTGAGCCATTTGAAAGCACAGCTATGGCTGGAGGAAAAATAGAGGTGTGCATATCTTAGTGAATATTGCATTGATGCCCTGTTTTCCTCATGTGTTTCACCACTTGCATAATGCTGTGAAAGTTCTAAAAAATTAAATCAGTATTTTTGGACTCTTGTGACAAGGACACAAAGGTAGAAATAAACAAAAATGTCTCGTGGTATGTTAGTTCAGTGAAGCCTATTTTCCCAAAAATGTGGCTCAGAAAAAGTTACTAAATGTGCAATCCTCTGTGCTGTATAATCTCAAGGTCTTACTGTTAGTCTCACAGTAGTCTCACTTTCCCTAAATGCCTAATGCCTTTCCTCATTTTCTGATCTCTCTCTTCTACCGTGCTGGTAGATGTTGCAGGCAAACCCAAAACCCTGTCATTTTCTGGTATATTGTGGAAAACATTTGTTCAGGCAGAGGAAGGCAGCAGCTGCAGCTCCTGTGGTGTGCAGAATCAGCAGCTCAATGTGTGCTTGTACTCCCCAGGTCGTTTTGACAGAGAGGTAGATATTGGTATCCCTGATGCCACCGGGCGCCTGGAGATCCTGCAGATCCACACAAAAAATATGAAGCTGGCTGATGATGTGGATCTGGAGCAGGTGAGTAGTGTGCCATTAGGAAAGCTTGTCTCATTCCCAGTGCTCTGTTTCATAGTGGAAGAATTGTTAAGGCTTGATTTTACAAGTGCAGTGGCTCAATTAGGAGAGCCTGGAACTGCATGAATGGGTGATCCCTGAGATTCCTTCTGACCAGTCTACCAGTGACCAAAAGTCCTCACTCACTAGCTAGGAATGACACAGCTAAGTGAAACAAATGTCTATCATTCCAATCTGGAAGTGCCTTGCCACTGTTGTCCTGGGTTTGTTTGCTGTGTCATTGCCTTTAAAAGTACAGCAGCCCTGAAAAAGCTCACACACAATTGGGTGAGCATTGTGGTGTCACTGCACCACCTGTAAGCTGGATGGTTTCTGTCACCTCTGTCCTGAATGAAGCACTGCAGTCCTCAGGGTTACCTTTCTAAATTCCAGATGCAGATTGGATCTCTAGTAGGCAGTAGAAGGCACAGTGTCCTCGCCTGAGTGTTAACACTTGTCTTGAATGTGCAGCAAAGTCCTGGTGTTGCTCTCCTCCCTTCCCAGTAAGGGAACCAGAGCATGTGTTGCCCTTGCTTGTATCCCTGTGAGTCATGGTCAGTGCTCTGCTTTCAGGTGGCAAACGAGACCCATGGCCATGTTGGTGCTGACTTGGCTGCTCTTTGCTCAGAAGCTGCTCTTCAGGCAATCAGAAAGAAGATGGATCTCATAGACCTAGAAGATGAAACCATCGATGCTGAAGTGATGAACTCTCTGGCAGTGACCATGGATGACTTCAGGGTAATGCAGGAGTGCCCCATACTCTTTTGGGTGCAATTAATTGCTTCTCTGAAGCAAAAGAATGTAACATGTTAGAATTCATATAATACTGTTTCTTCTAACAACAGTGGGCTCTGAGCCAGAGCAACCCTTCTGCTCTTCGGGAGACTGTGGTGGAGGTGCCACAAGTTACCTGGGAAGATATTGGTGGCCTAGAAGATGTAAAGAGGGAACTCCAGGAGCTTGTACAGGTAAGGCTTTACAACAGATTTTTTTGCTTAGCCAGCCTAAAAATATAATAATAAAATCTAGAATATCTTTAGTTTCCTGTTAGGGCTGCAAACAGAGTAAATGTAGAGGCTTTATGGCATCTACTTGTAATGGACTGTAAATACCATGCTTGTTCCATCTTAGTGAACTTGGGGAGGAAGGTGCTGGGAAGCAGCATTATGTTCTCCTGAGCTGAGTCTGCAGTGGCATTTTATGTGGGTGTTGTGCAACATGCAGAAACAGCCACAGTTCTGCCTCTTAAGTGGAGACCAGCAGTGGGAGCACTGCTGAGAATCATCCTACATGGTAGCTTTATCTGCCAGGCAGTGGATGAAGGTGCTCATACAGAGAGCTTCTGAAGGGCTCCCCATCAGCCTTAGCACAGGGACAGATGAGAAGTAATTGTGAAGCCCTCTACAAAGGGAAAGAACAGGACAAAATGTTGCAAATGATCTGTGGAAACTCCAGGTGTCTGCACTGGCATGGTTTGGATTGGGTACATTTCTGCTTTCAGCTGGCGCTGTAGAAACATCCTGTCTGTGAATAAAAGAATCTAAGTTTTCAGTCTAACTTTCTGATGTTAAAATCATCACCTGTCTTGTATATGACCTCGTTGCTGAGGATAAAGGCTCACATCAGACACCTTGCTGTCTCTGGAGAGCAGAGCAAATAGGTTAGGTAATGAGCTGTTCCCTTTTGCTTCTGCAGGGCAGAGTGNCCCTGTGAGTCATGGTCAGTGCTCTGCTTTCAGGTGGCAAACGAGACCCATGGCCATGTTGGTGCTGACTTGGCTGCTCTTTGCTCAGAAGCTGCTCTTCAGGCAATCAGAAAGAAGATGGATCTCATAGACCTAGAAGATGAAACCATCGATGCTGAAGTGATGAACTCTCTGGCAGTGACCATGGATGACTTCAGGGTAATGCAGGAGTGCCCCATACTCTTTTGGGTGCAATTAATTGCTTCTCTGAAGCAAAAGAATGTAACATGTTAGAATTCATATAATACTGTTTCTTCTAACAACAGTGGGCTCTGAGCCAGAGCAACCCTTCTGCTCTTAGGGAGACTGTGGTGGAGGTGCCACAAGTTACCTGGGAAGATATTGGTGGCCTAGAAGATGTAAAGAGGGAACTCCAGGAGCTTGTACAGGTAAGGCTTTACAACAGATTTTTTTGCTTAGCCAGCCTAAAAATATAATAATAAAATCTAGAATATCTTTAGTTTCCTGTTAGGGCTGCAAACAGAGTAAATGTAGAGGCTTTATGGCATCTACTTGTAATGGACTGTAAATACCATGCTTGTTCCATCTTAGTGAACTTGGGGAGGAAGGTGCTGGGAAGCAGCATTATGTTCTCCTGAGCTGAGTCTGCAGTGGCATTTTATGTGGGTGTTGTGCAACATGCAGAAACAGCCACAGTTCTGCCTCTTAAGTGGAGACCAGCAGTGGGAGCACTGCTGAGAATCATCCTACATGGTAGCTTTATCTGCCAGGCAGTGGATGAAGGTGCTCATACAGAGAGCTTCTGAAGGGCTCCCCATCAGCCTTAGCACAGGGACAGATGAGAAGTAATTGTGAAGCCCTCTACAAAGGGAAAGAACAGGACAAAATGTTGCAAATGATCTGTGGAAACTCCAGGTGTCTGCACTGGCATGGTTTGGATTGGGTACATTTCTGCTTTCAGCTGGCGCTGTAGAAACATCCTGTCTGTGAATAAAAGAATCTAAGTTTTCAGTCTAACTTTCTGATGTTAAAATCATCACCTGTCTTGTATATGACCTCGTTGCTGAGGATAAAGGCTCACATCAGACACCTTGCTGTCTCTGGAGAGCAGAGCAAATAGGTTAGGTAATGAGCTGTTCCCTTTTGCTTCTGCAGGGCAGAGTGAAGCTGAGGTTAAGTGTGCTGGAAAGTACTAAACTGGTACTTGGGAAAGTACTGAACTGTACTTAGTTCCTAGAGATAAATAGGTTGTTTTAGGCACCTTTCCAAGCCAGTGTCCACTTTAAAACTGCAGTGGCACCTGGCAGCATCTTGTGTTTAATCCACCAGAAATCTCAGGTAGTGCTTCTGGTAGAACCAAAACTGACTCAGAAATGTGTCCCTTCCTGTGGCAGAGGACTTGGATTAGATGATCATTTGAATCCAGTTGAGTCCCTTCCTACCCAAACCATTCTGTACTTCCAAGATAGCCTGTTGTGGCTCGTGAGAGGTTTTTGTTTTGTTCTTTTTCAGTATCCTGTGGAGCACCCAGACAAGTTCCTCAAATTTGGCATGACCCCATCAAAAGGGGTGCTGTTCTATGGGCCACCTGGCTGTGGTAAGACACTGCTGGCCAAAGCTATTGCCAATGAGTGCCAGGCGAACTTCATTTCCATCAAGGGGCCGGAATTGCTCACCATGTGGTTTGGTGAGTCTGAAGCCAACGTGCGTGAGATCTTTGACAAGGTAAGTGTTTCTCCTACTCTCTGTGCTGTCTTTGTGCTGAGGTATCCCCAGAACTTTGTCTCCACTCCATCTGTCTTAGTGGTTCTTCTTTGTGTCTTCTGTGTTTTCCCCACTTGCACTGAGAGCAGGAGCTCTTTCCTAGTATTGGAATTAATCCAATCCAGCAACATAGCTGTTGAAACTCTTTTCCCTGACTGCTGTTGGCATCTGTCAGTAGAGGGTGATAAATTCCCCAGTGCCATTGGAAGAGGCTGTGGTTAGGAGGGCACATGTATGCTCCACACCCCTGGAAACTTCGATTAACACCTCATTAACTGTCATCATCTACAGATTTTCAGAATATCTTATGGGTTCTTGTCCTGCAATATACACAGTTTAGAAAAAAGCTCATTCCTACTCAGTTGTCCCATAGTGTCATCTCCTGTCCCAGAAGGTGTCTGCATGGATTATCTTGTGAATCCTTGCTCTTGTGGTGAGGGACGGTGCTATTAGAAAAAAAGTTGGCAGGAGAGTGGAGAAAAAGTAGAGACTGTCTAGTTCATCTGTTTGTCCAGAGCAGGGAGGTAACTTTGAAATTTCATCAGCTCAGTGCATTGAGTTCTGGACATGTGTGAAAGGTGGAGAATCCCTGACCTCTCTGGGTCTGTGTGCTGGTGTTGGAGTGCTCTTATTGTGAACAATTTCTTCCTTATTTCTTACTGGGATTTTCTCAGCTGCTCACAGCTGTGTCTCCAGGTCAGGAGGCTCCCAACACTCCCCAGGGTAGGGAGGGGCTGGAGAGGTGTGCATGAGTGAGGGCTGAAGCAGGCACCTCCTTGTGCCTGTGATCTTTCCTCCTTTCACTGCACACTGTGAAAAAAGATCCAGATCCCTATAACTATGCATTAGGTAGCCGAAGACAACAATTGGATTTCTTCTTTCCATTGGATATATCTCACCTGCTTCCATGCCTGAATAACCAGTTGACATCTTCAGGTCTTGCAGGGAGAGTTCTAGTCCAGCAAAATGCCTCCTTTTTTCACTCTAGGCATTGGAGTTACTGCTTTTCTGCCTGGTTCACAATGTTCCCACTTAAGGGAAATCCAACTTGTTGTTCAGGAGAATTTAATGGAGGGATTGTGTGGCAAGAGACTGCTCTGGAGCAGCTCTTCCAAGCTCTCCTTGTGAAGAGCTTCTTGTACTCCTGAGCTGTGTTAATGGTGAGGAAGGCTTAGTGTGAAGTCAGCATGCTCCTTGTTGGGCAGTAGTAGTATGTAATAATGGTGCCCACTGCTTTTTGCAGGCTCGCCAAGCAGCCCCATGTGTGCTCTTCTTTGATGAGCTGGACTCCATCGCCAAGGCCCGAGGTGGGAATATCGGTGATGGTGGCGGTGCTGCAGATCGTGTCATCAACCAGATCCTGACCGAGATGGACGGCATGTCCACCAAGAAAAATGTCTTCATCATCGGTGCCACCAACAGGCCAGACATCATTGACCCAGCCATCCTGCGCCCCGGCCGCCTGGATCAGCTCATCTACATCCCCCTGCCCGACGAGAAGTCCAGGGTTGCAATCCTTAAAGCCAATCTGAGGAAATCACCAGTTGCAAAGGTAGAATCTGCACCCTGACTACTTCTGGCTTGGGTTTGCCGTGTGCTGCTTGTGTTCCTCACAAGCTGTGGACTGCATAGAGGTCTGAAGGCTCATCCGTATAGTAGGATGGGAGAGGAAGCTGGAGCTCTGAGGTTAGGTGTCAGCAAAGCCAGAAATTGGTCTGCAGGCACAGCAGCTCTTTGTCACATAATGGAGTTCTGCTCATGGTGCAGGATCAGAAAAGCCTATTTTGGTGAGGTGGAAAAGATTCTTGCGCTCTGAGAAAAAAAATAAGTGTAGAACACACAGGTGTGAAATATGAATTGAAGAGGAGCTGTTGCAGTGAGTTGTTGTTGAACCCTGTCATAGGTGAGAGCTGTGTCCCTTGCCTGGGAAGAGGCAATAATGCAGCTGAGAGTTAATCAAATAAAAACAGACATGAAGTGGGAGCCCAAACTTTTTTATGCCAAGCTTACCTACTTAGTTTCAAAGGAGGTTGCAGTAATACCCTCTCAGCTGAGGGGGAGGAGAGGAGGTCAGCTATCTTGGTCTGCTTGTGCCCCGTCTCTATTTCCAGTCTGATGGTGTTTGCTTGACTCCTCGTGCTGAGACCTGAGCAAGTCATACCCTAAATCTGTAAGTGCAGAAGAATTTACAGCCACTTCATGGATTCTTGGGGGGTGTGAGGAGTGTAACCTGCTTTCGTATGTGGTTAACTTTTCCTGAAAATGAGAATCTCAACAGCTGATCTTTCCAAAATTGGCCATAGTTAAGACAGCACCTTGATACCCTGGGATCTAAAGACACCTCTCTGTCACTTGAGATATGAGGTGTAAAGGAACGGCCTCTCTTCCTTTTTTATTTTTCTCTAGGATGTTGACCTGGATTTCCTGGCAAAGATGACCAATGGCTTCTCAGGGGCTGACCTGACAGAAATTTGCCAGCGTGCCTGCAAACTGGCCATCCGTGAATCCATCGAGAGTGAGATCAGGCGAGAGCGTGAGAGGCAAACCAACCCTTCTGCCATGGTGAGTGGTACACTGAGCTCTCCCCACCCACATGTGTGAGGTGTGATGTGTTCTCTGTCATCCTTGGGAATGAGTGGGCTCTTGTGCAGAGCGTGGAGCTGGAGCACTTTGTTCTCTTCTTGTGGGAGGTTGAGGACCCTCCTGGGATGCCTCATGGTCAGCATTGCTCAGGAGGTGCCTTCTGCAGCCCTGACTCAAGCACACCTCTCCAGCCCCCACCTTGGAGGGTGCTGGGAGCCTCCTAACCTGGGGGGAAGCTGTGAGCAGCTGTTGGGCCCCTGGAGTTTGGGCACACAGCTCACCCGGTCCCTCTGTCCTGCTGCAGGAGGTGGAGGAGGACGATCCAGTTCCCGAGATCCGCAGGGATCACTTTGAGGAGGCCATGCGCTTTGCTCGCCGCTCTGTCAGTGACAACGACATCAGGAAATATGAGATGTTTGCACAGACCCTGCAGCAGAGCCGTGGCTTTGGCAGCTTCAGGTACCCGTGGGCTGTGAGGGCTGGGCAGTGTGGCTCAGCCAGCCCTCAAGCACAGCACTAGGGCAACTTTCTGATGGATTCTGGGCAACAAAGCTCTTTTGCACTGCACGTTCCCATTCAACCTTGAGCATAGAGCACCACCACACAGCATAGTGGGTGTAGGCTATGCTGCAGGTTGGTTGTAGCTGCTCTCTTGGTGCACCTGAAGTCCCTTTTTTCCTTTACCTCAAGCGACAGCCAGGAGCCATGAGCCCTTTGACCTTCCCTAAGGCTTCATCCCATTCCTTCTGACCCATCCTAGTTGTCAGTGGGGGTTGGCACAGAGGCAGGGGGTGGTGCTGAGCTGCAAGGAGGCTTTTGAACAGCTTCTTTTCTCTCCTGTGCTGCACTGCTGCATGCAGGTTCCCATCAGGCAACCAGGGCGGCGCCGGTCCGAGCCAAGGCACAGGAGGTGGCAGCGGGGGCAACGTGTATAGCGAAGACAATGACGACGATCTCTACGGTTAACTCGCTGTCCTCAGTGGACCAAACTCCACATCAGGCCACGTTGTACAGGGAAAAATCCAATGTTCAGTGGACTCTTGGCTTCTTCATTCCTCAGTCAGAACAGTGTAGCTGCACGTCAGACTTTGTACAGGGAATGTTTTCTGCAAACACAAATCCAGAGTGGTGTTCAATTGGGAGGCAGACAGTGAATTATCAAGGAGGGGAACTGACTTTATTTCTGAGAAATTTCTGTGCTAGTTTATGTGGCAGAATCAGCAGCTTTAGCAAGGGTACAACGCTAGCCTGTATTAAAAAAAATAAAACCCCACAAAAAATAATAAAAAAAATTAATAAAAATCCCACAAAACTCTAGCAAGGTCGTGGCAGTTAATTTGTGTGGTGTTGGTGCTGTCTAAACCCGTGTCTGGTGCTGTGTGAGCACTTCTTGCTCTGGTGGAGCCCATCTGTGTATGTGTTCCCCTGCTGTGGACAGGGCTGCTCTTCATGCTTAACACCTCTTAGCTCTGTTAATGGAAGAAATGGCTTTGGCAGTGTCTCTGCCCTGCCCTGGCTTGGCAGGAAGGGCCTGGCAGCAGGTATCTGCTGTTGGTCTTCCAAGGCTGGCCATGAGCTGTCAAGTCTCTTGCTGCTGTGGCTCTGCAGCAAAGGATCTCTCCAAGAATCCCCGTCTCATCCAGGCATGAGGGGCACTTGGGGTGTCTCTGGGGTTGTGACACAGTGTGACACCACTGTGGCTGGGGAAAGAGGACCTTCAACACATTCCGTATGTCCCAGTTTCTGATGCTTGTCTTGGATCTCTGTTGCAGAGCTGGCCTTGTGTTGTGACCTCGACTCAATAGTTGGGTTCTGATTATGGTTTTTCTTCCTTTTCACCTGTTCTGCCTCCCTGCCTTGCTACTTCCTTTATTTTCCCTTCTGTGAACTGAAAAATGTGCTACTGCTGTACTTGGTTGCTTTATATCGGGGAAACCCTGAGTCCTAGGGAGCAGGAGCAGGACAAGAGGCTGGATATGGTTGAGCCCTCAGCCTGAGGGGAGCAGTGGCTGTAGAATGCACAGAGCAGCTCTTAGGGCATGCCGGAACTGAGGTTTTCTGCAAGGAGGGTGAAACGCAGTTTGTGTGGCAGAATGTTTCGCTGGGCCTTTGGGGCTGAGCCCCGAGGGAGAGGGGCAGGAGCTGTGAGGCTGGGCTGTGGGGTTTCTGTCCCAAAGCTTGGCACATCTTGAAGGGCTCCGTCAAGCCATCTGTATTTAAGGGGAGAGGGTTTAATGGCAGAGGGACAGGACTGGGCGTGGTGAGAAGGGGCTTGTGCGAGCCGTGCCGTAAGCACAATGAAATAGGGAACGCTGAGTTTAAATAGCACAACCCCCTGCGGGGGAGGAGGCGGTGCAGGCCCCCGGGGGGCCGGGCTGGCAGCTCACCTGCGCTGTCCTATTTGGGAGCTGTCTGCCGGCATCACCGTCCCTGTCCTCACACCACCTCTGCTGGGGAAATCGCTCCTGCTGTCTCCAGCGGGGACACTTGTGGCAGCAGGGTTGAGGCTGGGAGGACTGGTGCTTCCCCTGCCTCACTCCATCCCGTTTTTGGGTTAAACATCACCTTTCTGCTCTAGGGCTGATTTTCCTCCCTGAGCTCTGCAGGGACAGATACCAGCTTTGCTTTGGCCACAGGGAACCAGGCCCAGGTGCTTTCTGCCGCCTGGTAAAGGAGCTCCCAGGACTCTCCAAATCTTTCCACAGCTTGGACAGGGGCTTCTTCCTCCCTGCAGCGGGAGAACATCACCACCCAGCAAGTCGAGGGGCAGATCCATCCTGGCATCTTTGTCTGCTGTGGAGGCTGGGGCAAGGGGGGCATGGGATGGTGGGGTGTGTGCCCCAGCTCCTGGCAGCTCAAATCTTCCCCACTGCCTCTCTAAGTTGCAAATGCTAATTGAATCCAGCAGAGGGACTGGAAAACCTCCTCCTTTCTTCCTTGCCGTCTGTGGTACATAGCTCCTGGTGAAGGGACAGCACCCGCAGGATTTCCAAGAGCACCTATGCCTGCTCTGAGGCTGTGTGGACCTGGTGGGAGGGCTGAGGGTGTCCCCCAGATCAGCACTTACAGCCCCCTTGCTGTGAACCTCAGCAGCCCCAGGCGAGCAGTTGGTTTCAAGGGCTGGCCCCAGCCTGCCCCTTTCAGGACTCCTCCAGCAGAGACCCTGGTCAGTCGTTGCCAGGGCAAGAACCTTTCTGCAGCACCCTTCTCCCCTGCCCAGATCCTTGCTGGGGGGGCTGGGCAGCTCCCAAAGGTGCTGGAGGGAGGAAGATGCTGTTGGCTGAGGCGTGCCCTGGAGAGTGTGAGATTAATGAGGGGGAAGCTGAGGGCATCCCCTTCCTTTGCTGACATGATCCACACCTCCCTGTGCTCCCCTGGGTTCCACCTGTGGCCCCAGAGCCCCTTCCCCCCCTACAGCCAGGCCCCATCAGGACCATTGGACTTGATGGGAGCCACAGTCCAGCCACACTTGATGCAGGCCAGTGTTGGGGTTAGAGGCTGGTCCCTGATCCAAGAGACTGGCACCCTCCTGCACCACCCCAAAACCCTCTGGGCCTGGCAGGTGCTCCAATGACCAAGGGGCCACAAGTGACTGCTCTCAGCAGTTCTCCATCCTGCTCCAGGCAGGCATGGATGAGCTACGGGCATCGCTGCTCCATTGGCAGCACTGGCCCCTAGTACATTCCTTCCCCTTGAGCCCCCCAGGCCATGTGTGCCCTCTCCCCATGGCTATCCTTGTCCCGAGGGCATCCCTCTTCCATGGGCATCCCGTGCACTATGGATGTGCCCTCCCCACTGACATTTCCTGCCCTACATGTATCGCTTCCCTATGGATGTTCCTACTCCAAGGGCTTCCCCACCTGTGGAGGTTTGAACCCAGCTGGCAAATCAGTCCCACTCAGCTGCTCATTCACACCCCACCTGCCACAACCCCCCAGCTGATACACTGGGCATGATGTTCTATGGCATGGAATAGCCCTTTGGCCAGTTTGGGTCAGCTCTCCTGGCCATGCTCCCACCCAGCTTCTTGTGCACCTGCTCCCTGGCAGAGCACAGGACACTGAAAAGTTCCTTTGTCCCTCCAGAAATATGGATGTTGTCTGCCCTGTGTAGCTCCATGACTTTAGGGTGCACAGTGTGGGATAGAGGATAGAGGCAGGGCCCTTCTAGTCCTGGTCATTGTATTTGCCACTCACTTCTTGTAGAAATGGAATCACAGAACACCCTGAGTTGGAATGACCACCGAGTACAACTCCTGGTCCTGCACAGGACACCCCTAGGGACACACCATGGGCCTGGGAGCATTGTCCAAACACTTCTTGAACTCTGTCAGGCTTGGTGCTGTAACCACTTCCCTGGGAGCTGTTCCAGAGCCCATCAACCCCGCTTTTCAACATAAATCTCCCCTGACACAGCTTCATGCTTGCCATAGGATCAGGAATACTATACCCTTTGACTCTGCCTGGGAAACTACCCACTGGAAACTGGGCAGCAAATACTCTGGAAGAACCCTCATTTGTGATTGTTTTCCTTTGCAATTCCCATACCTGTCTCTCTATGGCCAGGGTAGGTTGTCCTTCCCACGTTCTTGTTACCAGCCCAGGGGAATGGAGGGCTTCCAAAGATGGAAGGCAGGAAGGAATTATAGCTGCGGAAGCCCCATCCCTAGGAATGCTCAAGGCCAGGCTGAATGGGACTTTGAGCAACCTGGTCTTGTGGAAGATGTCCCAGTCCATAGCAGGGGGCTTGGAATAAGATGAGCTTTAAGATTCCTTCCAACCCAAACTTTTCTATGACTGATTCTGTGAAAGAAGGGAGATGTAGGAAAATGTTTCTGCCATAGTTTGACTCTCAAAGGAAAAAGGCCAAAGGTGCAGTTATGCACAGTTCCCAACAGATGGCTCCCGAAATACAGAGGGAATGGCAGTGCTGAGTGCTTGTATCAGATTTGTCTCACAAATGGAGATTCTGTTGTACCAGTGGATCCATGGGCCAGGGCCAATTGTGTGAGGTTCAACAAGGCCAAGTGCTGGGTCCTGCCCTTGGGTCACAGCACCCGCCTGCAGCTCCAGGCTGGACAGCGTGGCTGGAAAGCTGCTGAGTGGGAAAGGACCTGCAGGTGCTGGTTTTCAGTGGCTGGACACGAGCTGGAG
>VXBC01006335.1:88291-99984 GCA_013399945.1 Ploceus nigricollis
GAATGAGGCAATTCACTATTTCAGCTCTGGATCTGGCGAGGCTTTTCCTTTAGAGGCAGGCGTGTGCCGGCGTGTGGGCTCCTGCCTGCGTATGTGCGTGGGGTCCTGCCTGCGTGTGCAGGTGGGCATGGAGGGGGCTTCGGGAGATGTTTGCCACGTCAGGGAATTCACTGCGGGGGCTGCCGTGCGCCCCCGCAGTTCTCGCTGCCTTGTCTGCATAGCGCAGGGTTGTGTAACTTCCGATGCCCCACCGGATCTCCTTACCCGGCAGAGTGGGATGCTTGGGCTGCCCTCCCTGCCTGCCGCCGCGGAGATTTCCCCTCATCCAAATGGGATGAGGAGGGCAGCCCTAATGTCCCATGTGCCTTTCCTCCCCACCGCAGGGGTGTCCCTGAACGACAGAGATACTGGCTGCAGGGGAAATGCCTTTGGCAGCAAAAGAAACCAGGAACCCCCTTCTCAGGTCTTATAGATTTGTGCCCCTCAAACCAGGTGTTTGCTCTGGAAGTGAGAAGTGGGGGGAGCATGGTTCTGCCCCTTTAGGGACCCACGAAAGGCATCTGCCTGCTGCCGTGGCTCCCTGTATGCCAGGTCTGTGAGACCTCGGCTGAGACCCAGCAATTCATCTCATACAATGCTGGGCGGTGGGGAGGGGAGATGGGGAAGGGAGATGAGGCTGGCAGGGTTCGTCATGTCTGGTGCCCAGAACGCTTTTGAGGTATCCAAGGGAGACGAGGCAGCTTTGTTGCTCTGGGAAGCAGAAAAGGGGATCTGCCTGACATTTTTATCTCTCTACCACAGCGTTGCCATGCCAGTACTACCATTTCCATGCCAGTACAGCTGTTTCTATGCTGGTACTGCTGTTGCCAGGCTATGCTGAGGGTGTTGGAAGAGTACATCAGGTTGCTTTGAAGATGAGAAGACAGGAGATGAAATCAGGGTAATGCTGTGGCTTCTGAATCCCACCTTGCTGCCCGCCTAGGGACATAGACCATCTCAGAGGCTGCTGGGCAGTGACAGAGTTGTTGCTGTCTCTGGGAGTTGGAGTGATGGGTGGAGGTCCCTAGGGCTGGGTCCTGGTAGGTCACTGGCCTTGTGATGCTCACCTGATGTTGCCTGGGGCTCCCCTGGTATTGCTCTCTCCTCACCTGGCATTGCTCTCTGCTCCCCTGATATTGCCTGGTGCTCCCACAACATTGCCCACTGCTCCCCCTGGCATTGCCCAGTGCTCCTCTGGCATGACAGCATGACCTGACAACAGCCTGGTTTGTCCATGATGGTATTTTAGCCACTGAATTTATAAAGTCATCAAATAAGGAAGCTAGGATTATTTGACAAGCCCTGTTGAATATATAAACATGAAATCATGCTGAGTTATAGTCCCTTCCTTCATTTAATTTCCTGCACCATCCTGGGGTGTGGTCCTGCTCTTGTAGCCTATTATGATCAACTGATGGGACTCCTGGCTGCAAGTGTCGGGGACTTTCTGACCTAAAAATGATGCTCCCTAGCAAACATCCTCCTGGGCTGGATGGTCTGGAGGTCACTTGGGTGTGCTCCCCATGCATGGAGCAGCCTGCAGGCTCCCACAGTTTCATGTACCATCTGGGTTGGGATGTTTGTACCACAGTTATGCTCCAAAAATATTTGCAAAATGGGTAGCAAGGTGGCAACCCTCAGGTGAATGAGGAAGGATGGCCCAATCTAAGTATCAGCTTGAGTTGTGGCTCTGAGTACTTCACTTGTTCTTGATCCTGATGCCAGCTACTAAAGCACTAGATAACCCCGTAAAATAGATTTGGTACCTTTTGGCTTTGGGAATAGCTTATTTGGTGAGGTCCCTTCCTTCCTGGGAGAAGGGATTGGTCCCAGAGGATGAGCCCCTTTTTCTTTACATCCCCTTCTCCTTCCTTTGATTTTTGTTGTGCGCCAGGTGGTTACATGAGAGCACAGCTGTGGGCTGGGGCTCAGAACAGATGCCATGTAGTGGGACCATTTCTCCACCCTCTGGGACCCACCCTGTACAGGCAGCTGGATGTTATCCTGTGCATGGGAGATGCTGTCTGTCCTGCAGTGCTGATGGTTGGTCTCCAAGCCTGGCTGCAGGGCTGGATCCAGGGCAGGACACTCCCTTGGCTGCAAGTATTTTCTCCACAAAAGTGAGCCAGCAGCTTCCAATTTCCCAGCTCTTGTGCTGTTTCTCACCAGTACTTGGTGTCCCTCAGGCAGCGAGGGGGAGCACTGCCAGAGCATCCCACCTAGATTCCACCTTCCCTTCACCCATCTCCCAGCCCCCATCCCTCCACCCCCATGCTCCAGCCTAAATAATTCCTCCTCTGCCTGGCAGTGTGCAGACTGCTCTCCTGTCCTTCCCTTAGTCATCACTCAGCCAAGCAAGACAGATATAGTTTTGTGCGGCTCCTCGCGGATCAATCACTTCAGCCCCCGGATCATTTTCCTGCTGGGTCATGGGGTTCTCCATGCTGAACATGAGGTGCCTCCCCCCTTTATTACTCCCATCCCTGCTGCCAGAGCCCCAGGCCCCACTCCTGGGGAGTGAATGGCCCCATTGATGCTGTGTGGGTTGGCAGATACCCCAGGTGGAACTCTGTGTCCCCAGTCGTCTGAGGGCTGGGTGCCTCTGCCGGTGCCAAACACGGTGCTCATTTTCTGGAGTGGCTCAGATCCAAATCCCTGCTTTCCAGGTACTCTGGCTGACTTCCTCTTCCCCTGGCCAGCAGGGTATGTCTTGGCCCCATTGAGCTCCCACATTAGATGCTTTCTTATCAGTGTCCCATGACTTGAGGGTAAGCTTGAGAGGACCATGTGTGCTGTCTTATGGGCCCAGGGGCACATCCTAAATAAAGAGGGGATACTGGGGTGCACAGCACACATATGGCACGAGGAGGAATGCTGGGGCAGACAGGGACACGCATGGCACTGCCCACTGTGCTATCCAGAGGGGCCATCAGCAGCTGCTCCAGTGTCAACAGCAGTACTGTGAGAAGGCAGGTCCTGCCCTTCACTGTACCCCAAATAATTTCACTCTCTGCTTAATTTGGCAGCCAATGGCCCCTGCCACACCAGCTCTAGTGCTTGGTAGCAGCTGCTTAGGGGACTATGGTGTGCAGAGATGAACATGGAAGCCCAGGGCTGGGGCCAGCTCCCAGTCCCATTGTGATGCCAGGGCAGCAGGATCAGGGAGACGAGGAGGCAGGCAACCAGTGCTGTTAGTACATTGCTCTGGCATGGCCTTACTCCGAGGCAGGAGAGGACCTGGACACCCTGCCTGAGTGCTGTGTGGGTTGCCAGGATGAGTCACAGCAATGCTGCTGTGGGAACAAGATGCTTGCCATGCTTGGCACTGCACTGTGCCCCCTCACCCCATCCCAGGGCCTCCTCTGCACCCTTTGCACCACGCAGACACCCCGTGTCCCCCCCACACGGCTGTGCCGTGCAGGAGCAAGTGGGAAAGAGTGTGCTGGGAACAGGAGGGAGTGTCTGGCAGCCCTGCACTCTGCCAGGGCCACCAAGCCAGCAGTGTGGGGGTGGTAGGAGCTGGTATCACAGTGTGCAGCTTGGAAACCACGCATAGGCCCTGTGTGGGCTCCTGTGGGTGGCACAGGTCATGTGCATTTCCTCAGAGAGTAGCATAGCCTCCCCATGTTGGAGTGCCTGTGGGGTTGTGTCCTGTTGGGGCAGCTCATCCAATAGCTGGCAGTGGGCTGGGTACATTCTTGCTAGGTGCTGGGGAGGGGATGTAATTTCCCCACTCAGGTCCCATACGGCTCCCTCCAGACTGCCCTGTGGATCTGAGCAGCATGTGACTGGTCCCAGCAGGTGCTGGTGGGCATTGCTGTCCTTACCCGTGCCACCACACCTAGTGCTAGGCTTCATTTTCCGTCACTTGAACAACCTTCCCAGCCAGGTGGCAGTGCCGGGTGTGGACAGACCCAGCGGCTATTTAGGGCGTGCAGTGGCTCTATACAGAGGAGGTGATGCCCCGCCAAGGGACAAAGGGAGGAGGAGACTCTGCCTGCCCGTGTAACTCATGGGGAAGGGATGTTAGACCCGAGGGAGCCCTGAGTCAATCCCTCTTCTCCAAGGCCCAGGGTCTCCCACCTCCAGGGGGCTGCGGAGAATGGAGACCATCCCTGCAGGAGCCTGAGGCTGACCGGGCTCAGTCCCAGCTCCCCGGGCAGCACGGGCACATAACCAGGGAGGAGGAAGGTGCTATGAGGCAGAGGTAGGACTCAGAGCTGGGTTTGGCGCAGGAGGAGAAGGGGGTCACAAAACAGCCTACACATTTATTTCGGGGCATTGAAACGAGTCCCTGCGTCCCCCCTCCCTCCCTGCATGCTTTCTGCGGGTTCCCAAGTGGCACCGCCGGCTCCCGGTGTGGAGCAGGGGCGACACCCCGTGGTCACCACTCTATTGCGGGAAACACGCGCACTTCTTACGGCCCCTTGTACCTCTCCACAGCCCACTCAGCCCCAGTCCTTCCTCAACTGTCCCCAGAGGGCCCTGGTGTCTCTAGAGACCCTGGCTTGAGGTGAGGGGATCACTTCTGGATAATCTAATCTTCTCATCGCAATTCTGTTCTCCCAAATCCTCTCAGCTTCCCCACCTCGTTTTCCTGCTTGCATCTGCAGTGATGTTGCTAAATGGGAACATCACTTATCCCTGTTCTGCATTCATCATTTACTCCTGCTCTGGCTGGGAGGGGAAGGATATTTGGGGCCACCACGGTGTCACTGCCTCCACGGGCTGTGGCTTTGCTGTCACTGTCACATGCTGCCTAGAGAATCCTCTTTTCTTGCCAGTGGTCTCTGACTGGTCCAATAATGGGATGGGCTCTGACGTCTTGCCCCAGTGATAGTCAGTGTGAGGGCTCATAGTGACACTGTCCAGTGAGTCCCTCTGGTCATCTTTCTCCCCTCTATGTCAGCACAGCTCTTGTGAAGGTTGTCTGGCTTTGGCATGGGGCCCATCATGGTCACTTCCCCTCCGGGACGCACCAGACCTGAGGGTACCTGGCCAAGTCCAGGGGAGCCCCAGGGATGTGCAGAGGTGTCCAGACTCAGAGGAGGGTGCTATCCTGCACCCTGTACCAAGTACCCTGTACCTGTACCCTGCTATCCTGCACCAAGTACTCATCTTCCCCACAAGCAGAGTTTTTTTGAGGGGGTGGCAGCCCTGTCCAATAGCCCTGCAGCCTGGCAGAGGGGGCAACCTTTATACAGAGTGAGGCACTACTATCCTTCATCTCCTGGGGCTCCCATGGGGCAGTACCCCATCACCTGTGGGCTGCTCCTGAGCTGGCAGGGTCTGCCAGTCCCCTCCCAGATAGCAGGACCACCAGGGTAAAGGGTGGACAATACCTTGACCACTGTCTGCTGTGAAACACAGGAGCCAGAGCTGCCTCCCAGGACCCTGGGACTCTGTTCCTGGCTCCAGACAGAGTAATGCTGGACTAGAGCCCTGGGGCTGGGAACCCCCAGTGGGGAGCACAGCATCCACTGCATGGCACTTGGTGGTGGGTGACAGATGTGGGACCACAGGCATGTGAGCTGCACACTGTAACTTCAGCAGGGCTTGGGAGGGTTGGGCTGGACAGCTGGTTCTTACCCCAGCCTTAAATCCCATATGAACATCCTGATCCTTTGGTTTAGGGCCTGGAATCACCATGGGGGTGTTTGCACTGCTCTTAAGGGAAAGATTTACAACAGCACTCAGTTTGCACCAGCATTCAGAGAGACCTGGAGAGAGGTTTGCCCCAGTGTGAGGTGAGCAGATTGCACAAGTGTCCAGAGAGAGCTTTGTGCCAGTTTTTCGGTGTTTGGGAGGTTTGGTACCAACTGCAAGAAGGTATCCTCCAGTAGCTGGAGACAGGCTTGCCCCAGCATTAGGGAGGGTGGTCTGTAGGCAGCAGAGGCTTTCTTGGGACAGTGTCTCAGAAGTCAGCAGTCTTGAAGGACCAGGTGACATCAAAGAGGAACCACCGCAACACCTTGCCCATTCCCCCACCACATCCTCCCGCTTCTGCCCAGACCTTGATGCTGCCTCTGTGGAGACGTGGCTGGGGCATACTCTGCTGTGTGGTGGTCACTCACTGGGGATCTGTAGCTGTGACAGAGCTGTGAAGCTGGTGCTGCAGTGATGACAGCACAGCCCTGCAGGACACAGGCCACCACGGCCACCTGTGGCCCTTGTTACCCAGCTTCTTGTGGACATCAGCCAGCTGTGTGTCCTGGCAGGGGTGCCAGCCTTCTGCAGGGAGTGACAGGGTATGCTGGGGCTGGGAGAGCTGTTGTGTCTTGTTCCCCAGGTGAAGAGCTTTCGGGCGCTGGCAGTGGGTGCCCCACTCCCAGCGTTCTCAAGCCTGTGCTCTGTGCTTGGTTGTTCTTCATCTCCAGCAGACGGAGCAATAACACAGTGATTTAATGCCCTCTCGCCATGTGAGGGCTTCCCTGGGCTTCCCTCCACTGGCAGAGCCCGCATCATCACCAATCCATGACCTCCCACCACCAGGCACAAAAACACTGTCAGCTCCCCCTTTCTGCAGATGTCCATCCTCTTCTCCAAGGTGATGAGTGCGTCTCCCAGGTGACACAGATAATTTTAAGGCTTATCTGGCACTCAGAGCCTGAAATGCTTGCTGGATTTTCTCTGTGGGTGAGCAGGACACCCCTGCTGTGGTTTGTACGCAATGCTATCCCACTGTGACTGTGGGAGCGAGCTCAAATATCCAAGTCAAGCTTTTAGCAGCAAACTCTGTAGCCCCACAGACTAAACTGATGCTGTCAAGGCAGCATACCCCTCCTAATTCCCTCCCAGATCCTCTTCTCAAATCCCATTCCCCTCCCAGCTGCAGCATGGGCACTGGACAAGGAAAGTGCCCTGCAGGCTGGTGAGTCCCCTTTACTGAGAGCCTGGTTCCTACAGGCCATGTGCTGCCAGCAATAGCTGCAGCTTTTCCTGGGAGCTCTGTGGATGTGATTAGCTGGAGCATTCCAGACATGGGGACCACTCTCCTGGGGAACCTTAGTGTCCCTGCAGGGTTATTTTGCTGCAGACAGCCTGTTCCCAGCATCCAGCTGTCTCCAGTGCTCAGTGCTCTGTTCTCATCATCCAGTGCCTCTGAAGGTGGGGAGCGCATTCATCCCAGTGGAGGGCTGTCCCTTTCACTGCAGTGTTTGGGGTGGTTCCATGATCAGCCAGGCACTCTCCTTACTGTCTGCTTTCCTGGGGACAGACACATGCAGCACCCTGAGTTTGCTGGGTCCTGCGTGCACATGCTGGCTGCCCCCATCACTGCTGTGGGACACTGTGGGGACAGGAGGCCAAGCTTGCCTGATGGGACAGTGACCAGAGCCTGGGGTGGCATTTTAAACAATTGGAAGCTGGGGGTGCCCGGAAATGCCCGCAGAGAGGCCAGAAGCCCTGTAAGCACACCAGACAGAGGCTAGCTGGACACAGCTGTTTAATGAATGTATCTCAGTACAGATAGGGAGTTGCAACCCACGCACCCACGGCCGCCTCCTCGCCATGGCTCTGGCCACATCTCGGACCTGGCATCCGAAATATCCCCATTGGCGCTCTGGCCACATCTTGGACCTGGCATCCAAAATATCCCCATTGGCCTGGCATGCCAGGGTGGTAGAGGAAGATGTCGTGGCACTGGTGCGCCTCCTGGTCTTGCAGTGGGGGAATCCCTGGAGAGGGGAACTGTGCCCTGGCTGGGGGAAGGGGGCTGACTGGGATGATGACCACAGGGCATCGGGGATGGAGGTGAGGGAGTGACCAGGTTGCTGCAAGTGCACCCCTGGCCTGTGTACATCCCGGGGCCTCCTGGCTGAGCCACAGCACACCAGGCAGGGAGAGGCTGAGGGCAGTGTGGGAAAGGGATTAGAGGGGCAGGAACAGCTGCTGGGACTCCCATGGGACCTGGGCATCCCAACCCCTGGCAGGTCTGGGGCAAGGTTTCCGGGCTTCCTGCTCCTTCATCTGTGGGCTGAGTGCATCTATCTACCTTAGGGCTGCCAACAGGCCTAGTGAATGCCTCATCCCAGCTGATATCTGATGAGGCTCTGGGCTCTGCCTCCTCCTCCCTGCCACTAGCACTAATGCTCCCAGCGAGGCAAGGCTGCCCACTTGATGTGGTGGGTAGAGAGCGAGACTGAACAGGGTTGGTGTGGGATTGGAATGGCAAGCAAATGAAGAGCATCCCTTGGAACGAGGGATACAGGAGGAGATGAGGGATGCAGGGGAGTGCTGCCGGCAAAATCAGAGGCATAGGGGGGTCTCCCTACATCTGACCTCGCCCTTCTATCCCTCTGATGCTTTCTGTTACCAGTGCTCCTTCCTACACCATCGCTGTTGGCATTAAATAGTTGGTTGCCAGCAGGGAAGGGTTGAGCCATGCCAGGAAACGGTCTCTTCCAGCCATGAGATGTGCATGCAAGAATGGACCTACTGGGCTCCAACCCCTATTGGAGTTGGGCAGGGATGTGAAAGACCCCAAAGGGAGTCAGCCACCTCCCCTGAAGATCCGCCATGCTGATGGGCTGAGACACTGCTTGCTGCAGACCCGTGGGTGCTGCCTGTGGCATGCAGAGGCTCAGCTGTGCTGCCTCATGATGCTGTGGGAGGTTGGGGACACACGGGTGCTCTGAGTTCTGCTGTCACCCCACAAGTACCCAGGGCAGCCCCTGCTCTGTTTGCAGGTCCCTGGGTGCTGTGGGGACAGGGATCATGGGGACAGCATGTTCCCTGCTCCTTGTGCCCCATGGTGACCCCAGGCATGGGACTCCTGCCCACCATGGTCCCTGCACGGTGTTGGGAACATTGGCGACACGCCCTGCCCCACCCTACTTCCCCCCACCAATCAGAGACCCAAGAGCCGCTCCCACTCCCTCAGCCAATCAGAGCCTGGTGCCCATCCTCTTCCCAATCCAAGGGGGAGACGGGGCATAGGGCAGCATGGGCACTTCCCTGCCAGCCAATCGGTGCCTGGCTGTGCCCGCGGGGGAGGGTGGGGTAGGTCACCATGTTGGGCGTGGCACTGCGCCCTTGAGGCGCGGCCGGGTCTAGGCGAGGGGCTGCAGGTGCAGGGCTGCGCTGTTGGGGCGCGCGGCCAGGATGTAGGCGACGTTCTCCCGCAGGAATCCGGGCCAGTCGATGCTCTTGCCGGCAGAGGTGGTCTCATTGGACACCTTGTCAACAGTGCTCTCCCAGGGTTTCCCCCCAAAATGGGGGTGTCCACCATGCCCCCATCCCTGCCTCACCTGGTCTCCTCCTGCTTTGTGGCTGGCAGGATCTTCTCCGGGCTCTTGCCGTTCCTGCTGCTGGCGGGGCTGCCCTCTGATATGGGCCCCACATGGCTGATGCTGTGGCAGGAAGGAAGATGCTCTTCATCCCGGCTCCTCCCACCCCAAATGGTGGTGGTGGGCGAAGAGGGTGCACAGGGCTGAGGGGCCATGGAGGGGGAGGGGGTGGGAAGTGGGGGCAACCATTTGTGTGCTGAGCTCCTTTGGTAGGTGTTGGGACCGTGCTGGGAGTCCCGGCTGGGATGTCACCCCTACACCAGTGTGGGCATCCCCTCACCTGACATTGCAGGACAGCATCTCCTTTTGGTGCTTGCGGAACCAGGTGTGCCGGGCCTGGCGGCACTCACCCTCCCCGATAAAGCCGTCGTGGTCCTGGTCCAGGGCCAGGAAGGCTGTCCGTGCCCGCTCCCGCTCCTTGGGTGTCAGCAGCCGCAGAAGGGCATTCTAGGGGGTCAGAAAAGTGAAGGTGGAGCACTCACCCTGTGGGAATCTCCCTCCTTATATTCCCAGAGCTGTAGGGGTCTCCACCCTGAGTGCCATGGCCAGGAGTGCTGGCCATGGGAGTCAGCCCCAGGTGCCACAGCCAGAGGTGTCAGTTGTAGGAGCCAGCTTTGGGTGCCATGACCATGGGTACTGGTCATGGGTGCTGTGGCTGTGGCTGCTGGACCCAGGTGCCACTGCCACAGCTGCTGGCCATGGTAGCCAGCCCTGGGTCCTGTGACCATGTCTGACAGCCATGGGAGCAAGCCCTGGATCCCACAACCATACCTGCGGCCGTATTTTCTGGAGCAGCTGGATGGACTCGTGGGAGAGGAAGTCCTGCCACTCAATGTGCCCCTTCTTGTCGGGGTCCAGGGCGTTGAACTGCAAGGCTGCCTGCTCCTCCTGTGCCTCGGGCATGGTCCGCTCAAACTGCTGCTTGTGCACTTGGTGTTTGTAGTGCAGGAAGTCATCCAGGGTCAGGCAGCTCTCTGCAGGGGACAGATTGGCTGTGCTGTGCCCAGGAAGGAGGGGGGACCCACCTTCCCAGCTGCTTCCCGCAGCCATCTGGGACCCGCTGCATGGAGGGTACACACCTGGAATGATCTTGCAGTTCCTCAGGGTCTCCATCAGGCTGTACATCTCTTCCTCTGTCAGCAACAGATTGAGGTTGTCCTGGGGTGGGGGGCAGAGAAGAGCCATGAGGCAAAGACATGGGGTGAGGGAGCACACCTTTGTAAGGCAGCACCGGGATCCCTTGAAGGCAAGTGGGTGAGGACACCCAGTGCTGTGCCACCCAAGGGTGCTGCAATGGGATGGCTCTATGCCCCCAGGTTTTGGCCATTCCAGCTCTGCTACAGCATCTCATGTGCCCACCGTGTCACATTCTGCACCAAGATCCTGGGGAGCTGGCTGCAGGGGTGGGGAAGTGGAAAGGGCCACTGTCCCCTGTGTCTGGTGACCCCATCAGGCCAAGGTAGGTGGTGGGAACTGGAAAGCAGCACATCCCCCATTGCCACAGAGCAGGCTGTGAGGAGAGACCCTGCTCATGTCCATGTGGGGCACAGTTCCCTGGGGAGCACCCACCACCCAGCAGCAGCCTGGTGTCCCCCAGTCCAGGCACTCACACAGTAGTAGCAGCTCCAGCCCGTCTCGGTGTGCGCTGTCTCTGTCACCTCCACGGCGCTGTCCTTCTGCAGGTATCCCATGCGGCGCAGGCAGCCATCGTGGTACACCCGATGGCAGATGCGGCAGGGGAAGAGGCTCTCGGCTGTCCACACCTCGCAGATCTCACACATCTCATCATTCAGGATCTGGGGAAGGATGGGCAGATGCTCAGCAGAGCAGTGTGGGCAGGGGTGCTTTGCAGGTGGGGGTGGATGCTGAGGGGCAGAGAGGATGGGACGATGGGAATGTGTGGGGCTGGCACAGGGAAGAGGTCATTGTAACGGACATGGCTGGTCAAGTTAGAGGAGGGTGGGTGTGTTTGTGGGGATGAATGGTGGGTGGATGGGTCTGGCTATAGGGTTGTTGGGGCTGTGGAGTTGTAGGTTCTCTGCAGTGTGTTACATGTGGGTGGCTGNAGTTGCCCCCCCCTCCCAGTGTGGCCCCTCCACCTGCCCAGCCTGGCCACTGGCACCCTACCCCACTGAGCCACCTCTGTAGGGCTTTGTGAGACTGTCACTGCCTGGCAGACACTCAGGTGCTTGTGCACCTCCAGCCCTGTCCCCATCCCTCCCACACTGTCTCTGTGGATCCAACAGCTCACCTCCTCCCTCTGTTCCAGGCTGATGTCCGGGGGCTCATCATCGTGGAGCTCCCTCTTGGGCCGGATGAAGGCTGGTGGCGTGAACCTGTTGGCCCGGTCGAACTCCTCTGGCTCCA
>VXBC01006335.1:106117-132258 GCA_013399945.1 Ploceus nigricollis
AGGCAGGTGCTGTGTCCCAATCTTGGGGACACCAAGCCAGTGGCTGTTCTCCCTGCTGGATCAGGTTGCCCATCCTGACGCGCTATGACAGATTTTATAGGTGTGTCGCACTCTTTCATCTCCCACAGGGGGATGAAAATGCTGTGACAGCAGAGTCCCTTCCTCTGCAGCAGACACAGCTCCTGCCCAGCTCTGCACTTCTCCTCTTCTCCCCAGTACCCACATGAGGACCCTGATGCCTGGGCAGGACCCTCTTACCCCATCCTCATCCCCACTCCCAGGCATCCCACCCCAGAAGCTCTAGCNGAGGAAGCAGGGAGCTTGTGACTGGGGCTGAGCAGATGCAGCCCGGTTTGCTGTCCCTGTACCAATTGCTGCCCGAGTCGTGTTAAAAAGCTCTCTGAGAAACCAAGATTTTTTTTAACCGGGCTGACGTGTGCTGGAAGATACCAATAAAAGCTTTCCCTGCATCTCCTTTGGCCCCCTGGGTTGAACCGCCTTCCTCAGAAAAAACCTCAAGGATTACAGAAGTGGGACTGCGTCCAAGGATGAGCAAAGGTCTCATCTGCCCCCGCTGCGGGGTCTTCCCCAGACCAGTGCCTCACTCACAAGCTAGCTGCACCTGCTTTAACCCAATGCCTGCTGGTCAGTGTTGCAGGCAGGCTGTCCTTCCCACACTATGGTGCAGCAGGGGCACAGTGGCTGCTGGCTATATGCAGCCCTGTGTGCCCAGTTCAATGCAAAACCTGGGGTTTTTGTTCTTCTAGTCCCCAGGATTTGATATATCACCTGGGTGGACACCACAGGGCTGCAGCAGGGCTGGGGGCTCACAACGGGTTTGAAGGAGGCAATGGGGCAGGAGAGAGGATGCTGGTGGGGAGAAAAAGGCACAGCTCTAATGCAGCACGGCTGAGGCAGAGTACACGCATCCCCAGCTGCCCCACATCAGCTTGGTGGAGATGGTCACTCAGCCCCCTTACACCTTTCTGGAAGGGGGTGCCACTGGTAAGGGGTTGCGCTTTCCCCTTCAGGAATAGACAGGTCTACACGGGGATGATTTAGGGTGAAACAGACTCTGAGCCCTCCTAGGAGCAGTTTCCATCCAGGTTTGGGATACATGCTGACGGGTGAGAGCAGAGGGGCCTGGGCAGTGGGGATGCTGTGGGGTTGCCCTTTCCTTGGCCAGGCTGGACACAGCAGGTGCTGTTCTGACTGGGACATAGGGAAGCCCTTCTCAGCCCCACTGCACTGTTCCTGTTCCCAGGATACTGCCTGGGGGGAACCCCTCATCCCACCCTGGCATCCTAGCCCTTCCAGCCTCTGTGCCCTCCACTGGGCAGGTCCTATCAGGCTCCAGGTCTGCCAGCCCCACAGAACAGTGGATGTGTGGACAGCAGTGAGCAGCAGTGGAGAGGTAGGAATGTCACCTTTCCCATATAGAGAGCATGGGGAGCATGGAGTGGGAGACCTGGGATTAAGAACCATTTGATGACTGAAGCTTCCTGGCTTCTGAAAGATGGGCAGCACCATCCCTGAGGTCTTCTACACCCTGAAAAAACTTGTGGTGGATGCAGCATCCAACACCCCTGGAGTGCTCTGCATCCCCAGGAGCAGGTCACTGGGACAGGCCAGCCCTGAGGGGGCCAGGTTCCACATGCTTGTGCCACATGCTGGTGCCAGGATGGTTCTTGACCCTTGACTGCTAATGCACACTCTGTGCCAGCCCTCCACAGACTTATGGGCACTGACACTGATCCCGCAATACCCATATCTTCATTACAGACCCTTCCCACGGCTCACCTGGGAGTAAGCTGAGACCAGCTGCAGCTCATGTCACCTGCAAACAGATCCAGAGGCTGGGAAAGGCAGCATCTGGGTGCTGTGCTGGGATCTGAGTCAATCCGTGGCTCTCTTTCCCATGGCTGGGGATGCAGAGAGCCAGGCTGGAGGTCCTGTCTTGCTTCACTCCATCAGCTGCAGGAACCTTAATGCAGCCTCTGGGTGCCCTGCCCTGGCCCAAGGTGCCTCTCTGTGCTTCATCCTTCCTCAGGAATGCTTCCCTTTAGGGTGAATCACATTTTGCGTTATTTGGCCTGGGAGCATAGTGGAAAGGTGTTGGGATCGCCGTGGGGTGGAGAAAGTGGATGCCAGCTTTAAGGGAGGCCAGAGGGAAACATCTTCACAGACGAACCTTGGCCCCAGAGGACTGGAGAGGAGTGTGCGGGCAGGCTGTAAAAGCTTTTAGTGCCTCTGTGGGGAGGGCAGTCCCGGTGCCGAGTGCAGTGGTTCCTGGAAAAGCAGAGGCAAGGAGGAGCTCCCGCCCTGCTCCTGCTCTAGTTGCCAAAGGCCTGGGGGATCCTGCTGCAGGCAGGTGCGCTGTCCCCCAAAATGAGAGCTACAGCCCACATCCGCTTCTGCAAGGACATCCTGTGCCAGATTAAGGATCGTCTCTCACCCCTTGGGGAGGAGGAGGAGGACACAGTCCCCTGTCCTCTCCGAAAATCCACAGCGTGGTTGGCCGCTCAGTGGAGTGGCAGAACCGGCAACAGGCTGGGGAAGCTCCTGAGAGGGAGCCGGCAGCGCCGGTCTGCTGGAGGAGGGCTGCAGGGGCGGAGGTGAGAGCTGAGCTGCAGCGGGAATGTGCATTTTCGTCAGCTCCTCTCCCCGCTCCAAAATCTCGCATGACGCCCGCGTGTAGGTCACTGGCTGCTGCGGCGACGCGGCGTGTGGGCTCACCATCTGCGGCTGCTTCTGCAGCGCGCCGGCCGGGAACGCCGTGCGCTGCCCCGGCGCCCCCCTCCGCCTGCCCGGCCCCCGGGCCCGCAGCTGCCACCACCCCTGGGGGGACTCGGGCCGGGGGTCTGCCCTTTGATGGGGAGGGAGGGGGTCCCGAAGATTTGGCAGGAACGGCAGCCTCAGCGCGCCTGCGCGAGCCGGCGTTCCTGCCAGTCAGCGGGGGGTGATGGAAAAGAGAACTTGTCAAAATAGCGAGATATCTTTTTTCAGGAGATTGCAAGTTTGGCTGATGGAGATAATAGTGTTGATGCGCTGCAGGGAGGGTTCGGAGAGGCATCGACTCCCCTCATGGCAGCTGTTTCAGGAGGGAAGGATGATACCAAAATCAGCATGAAATTGGATAAAAACTGGCTGCCTGAAGGGCTGCCGTGTCAGACTGCAGGCAGAGAATGGCAGAGCATCGCCCATCACCTGGAATAAACGGTGCAAGAGCAAACCTGTGAGCAAGGCAGACCATGCCTGGCTCCCTACACAGCCCATGTCCCCCATATGTGTGGGGTCCATGCAGGGAAAGGAGCTCAAGATCTTACCCATGGAGCTGCTCCCAGTTGCAGACATGATCCTGCTCTCCACTGGCAACCAAACAGGAAACCTCCTGGTGCTGGCTGCACGCAGCACCTCTCAGGGCCACCTGCTGATGGCTGTCCTTCATGTCCACTGATAGTTGTCCGTCCCTGCCCCTGGACATTCACACAGGCTCATTGATGGCCATCCATCACACTCCTGGTCATCAGTCAGGGGTTGTGCAGGATGCTGATGGCTGTTCATCATGTTCCCACATCAAGGCCAGGTCGTTGACACTGCCTTTCACTCCGTACATTGATACAGCTGTCCTCTGGTGGTGCCACACCCTACAGCTCAGCCATCGATCCCTACAGCCTCCAGCTCCCTACAGCTCAGACCTGAGGGTGGAGGGGGGCTGTAGCCCTGTGCCACCTACCCCGAAGGTTTAAACCGCCTTCCCTTAGGGAGATGGATCCTGAAGAATCTTAGGCTGCTCTGATATGTTCCCTCTCCCAGTCTTGTCCCCACCAATGTCTCCCCCTTGCCATGTGTGTGTGTGTGTGAGGCTGCAGTTGCATTGCCACTGCAAATTGGTGATGGGTGGTGACAGCTCCATGGCTCCTGCTCCCTGCATTCATCCTGCTGTGTTATTTGGGATGGTGATGGGGACAGGGATCATCCTGGCTTTTCCCCTCCCTCAGTAGCCAGGATGCCCTAAGCAGGAGCTCCCAGATGGTGCCCAACATGGGTGCAGCCCCTCCTTTGGCCCCCATCAGCAGCCACGCAGTAGCAAACCCAAAGTAGGTTAAGACTCTGTGGATGCTGGCTGTGTGCCTTGTGGCTGTGGCACCGAGCTTTTGTGCTCTGAGCTTTTCCCTCCCATCCCAGAATGCAGAGCTCTTGTCAGACATCATTACTGAGCAGCCCTATTTACAGGGCAGGGTGCAAGGGCTGGTTTTGCTGTGCCTCCCCCTAATCCCCCCAACAGCTTTTGTGGTACTCAAAAATCCCCCAACACAAAAGCCTGGAGTAGAACCTGTCTGTTGTCAGTCACACAGCAACGGGGAGTTTGCAATCAAGGTCTGTCTGGATTCACAGCAGAATTCCAGATGTGGCATGGCCAGGCACCATGTTGTGTGGATAGGAAGAACCCCTCCTTTGTCCAGCTGCAGATTTGGTCTGAGGTCCCACTCCAGCCTGATCCAACAACCTCTCCTGGAGCATGAGCACATTGTGCTTCCCAGGGTGTTTTTAGCTCCTTCCAGGGCCCTGACCTGGTACAGAATTGAGCGCTGTTTCCTTCTCACCCTTATCTGTCTCTGCTGCCATTCCTACCTCAGTGCCACATCTCCACATCTTTTGGGCTGAGCCATAGCAGCCCCAGATCTGCTGGACATGCATCTCTGAGCAGGCAATGCATCCTACCAGCTTTTCCAGCTGCTGGAAGGAGAAGATCCAGCCTAGATCCAGCCCATCTATCCTTTCACTTGTCCACTTCCAGAGCTGCATGCTACTCTCTGTTCCATGTCATAGTCCTGCAGTCACAGTTTGGCTGTTCCCTTATCCTACAGGACAGGGCTCTGAGGAGCCTTGGAAAGAGTGTGAGGTGTTCAGTACCCTGTTCCCTTGCGCAGTCATTTGCCCACATTGCTCCTCCATAACCTGCCTTCATCCCCATAGTAAGGGAGAAAAGCTGATGGAGACAACTGTTCGGACCTGGGGAGAGAGTAGAGAGAAATGATGTGGTCTGACTGTGTCTGAGTGCTAAAATGCCCCATGAAGAGCTGGGGGGAAGATTCAGGGGTGAGGGAAGCAGGGACATGAAGGAGGTGGGTGGAAGGCAGCAGCCCGTCTTGCCCAGAGGACATACTCCAGGACTTGGATCTGCAGGAAGGTGTTCCCCAAGCTTGTGCTTATCCTGGGATGCCCTTCCTTGGAGTGGCAGGTCCCTGCAGAGCAGCTGGGGCAGGGAGTCATGAGCCTTTCGATCCTGTTCCTGGGGCTGGAGACTCGCCAAGCGTGGTCCTGATGAGATGAGGGTGCTCCTGCTGGACAGATAATAGCCGAGCAATTTAGAGCTCTCTAATCTAGGAGTACTCTTGCAGGCATCAGCTAAATGACCCTCTTCACAGGACCACTCCAGCCAGCTCCCAGACAGCAGGCATCCCTCCCAGCTTAGCCCCTCTGCTCCACCTGTAAGTCCCAGAAAATTTGAGTCTGACCCCACGACTCTCCAGGGACTCTCCTTTCCTAAGCAGAGACATGGGTGTAGTCAAATAGTGGAGACTGGTGCAGGGACTTGTCCCCCAGGACACTGATGGGCTCTGGAGAGCAGGATGACCCCTGGGAATGGGGAGAAGGATCAAGGCTGTGTTGGTGGGGGGAGTGCTGCGTTTGGACTGTGGATGGATGCAGGGTGTGGGTTTGTAACCCCACAGCATCTTGCAGGACATGCATTCAGCCCCACAGGAATTCCAGCCCTTCCTGCTGCCCAGCCGGCAGCCTGGCTGTCACCCTGCAGCGTCAGCCATCCCCACATCCTCCATCTCTGCCACAGGCCGGTGGAGCATCGTCACAGAGGAGATTTTCAAGTGGAACGGAAACGCCTAATGAAGGCCGACTTCATTAACCAGGGCTGTCACTGGGATGATTGCTGCCTTCCTGAGCCACTCCGTGAGCAATGAAGCTGTGTCCAAGAGAGGAGAGGGAGAGGAGAGGGAGAGGGAGAGGGAGTCAATCCAAATACCTCTGCCCTGCTGGCAAGGGCACCATGATATGTTTAGGGAACTGAGGACAAGCAGGCAGCCCTCTGGGCTGGAGGCAGAGCCCATCTGGCTCCAGAGGAGAGTGGCTCTCCCTCTCTTTTCCCTCTCCTCTCACACAGCTCCTTTCCTATCTTCTCCTCTCAGCTGAGAGCTGTGAGTGCTGGATCTGGCCACTGAATCCCCCTGGGGCACAGCTGGGTCCTGTTTTAACACACAGATGGGACCTGGTGTGACCTGCAGTGATCCCAGACTTCTGGATGCTGCAATCTGGACAGGGACATGGTGCTTGCAAGTGGTCCAGCAGGCTCCACATTGCTTTTGGCATCTCTATCAGCCCTGTTCCCGTACTGCAGCATGCTACAGACTGGCTTCCTGAAAAAGCTCCCTCTCCAAGCCTGGAAAACCTTTACCCATGTGAGGGGCTGTACACGCTCCCTGTCTTCCCTCTTGGGAACCTCCAAGCACCCCTGATGGGGTAATTTGGAACAGCTCTGCAGAGCATCAGAGCCCCAGCACGCCACTGCCTCTCCTCTTAATCAGCTAATTGTGTGTTTGGGGTTTCAGGCAAGGGCCCCAGCCTGGTGTTGCCATACCAACCACATCAGCTTCACTTTCAAACATTTACCAAGCAGGCTTGAAATGTGGAGGGGGGAGTGGGGGGTGTGAATTAAAAGAGAAGAGGAAGCCAAACAGAGGGTTGAAGGGAGGGGAGAGAGTAAAAGGGCTATGCCTGTGCCTCTTTCACAACCCCACGCTGAGTCCTGCAGGGCAGAAAGCTCTGATTAAAACAGCTCTTGCTGCGACTCAGAGGCTTTTTGGGGAACAAAAAAATGCCCCTGCCTGCTGGGGAGACTGTCTGGGGTACTACTGGGGATGGGATCATATCGATTCCTTCAGCAAGGTGAGGGGAGGGCTGGGAGATGAGGGCGCCCAGGACCCTGAGCAGGATGAGGGATGGGTGGCGGGTGCTGGTTCTGGGGACCTATCACCCCCAAAGCTGGCTGGGCTGGTGGTGCAGGCAGCTGGTGGGATGGCTTGGTGGAGGAGGTTAAAAAAGGTGGCTTGGGGTGTGATGTGGGGCAGATCTTACAGCTCAGAGAGTCTGTCCCCTCTTTGTCCCCAGCCTGCTGTCATTCCAGGGTAAAGAGCAGGACCCCCTCTCCCAGGAGCACTGGCCCCAGCTGGCATGTGCCTGCCCTGCTTTCTGGAGCTGGGTTGACTGTCTACCCTGCTCCCTGGCTGTGACCCTGTACCTCCTCTCTTCTTCCAAATCCACATCTTTGCCCTGTTTGACCTATCTCTGAGCTGGATCAGCCCTTTCAGCTTCTCCAGCCTTGCAAAGCAGGCTCTGCTTCTTCATGCCAGCACTGGTATGGCATGAGCCCTTCTTTGCCTGCCAGCCCTGCTGCAGCATCTCAGCAGCGGCCTGCATGAGATGCTGCCCACTGTGCAGGCAAGGGAACTGCCTCAGGAAGGGAAATGGAGGCGCATGTGTGTTCCTTCTCCAGCTCATCCAACTTCCTCTGAAAACCCATTAACAGATCAAAATTTTATACTCTGAGCCATGCTAGAGCCCATAGCAGAGTAAATTTTAGTTACTTGCAGATTTTGGGCAAAGGAGAGGCATGGCATGAACAGGAGACATCAGCTGCTGCAGGTACCCAGGGGAGATTGTAAAGAGGCAGATCAGGTCAGAGAAAGGATGACATACAAGGAAACCAAGGTTTTGAGGGTGACAGGTGGCCTTTTTGGCATCCTGTCCCTTGGGATGGGCCTTGCTCTGACATCTGATTGCCTCTGTTCTGTTCCTCTCCCCACCAGCATCCCCTGGCTGGGCTCTGACACTCACCTGAGTGTCATGTGAGCCTGGTGACACAGGGCCACGGCCCTGGCTGTGGAGCAGAGGCAGACAGTCCTTTTTTCCTTTTCATTGCTAAGGCTTCAACATGTAGGACTGCTTCCCTTGAAGCCCCCCTGTTCCTCCTCCTCTGTGCTGAGTGAATTGTTCCATCCCTTCACACTGGTGATGTGGCTCAGCTGTGAATCACTGTGGGCAAGGCTGCTCCTCAAGAGTTTCTTGGTCTCTGGAGACCATGCACCCTGCTCTCTCCTGGCCATGCACCTTGTCCCTGCCATGCTTTGCTCCTCAGAGGCCCCAGCTCTCTGGAGACCAGTGCTTGTGGAGAGGAGGAGCTGGAAGAAGTCTGTTTCTCTGGAATGAGTTCTCTCCTTCCTCTCCCAGGCATCTATGCAATCTTCACATGCCCCAGTAGCCAGCACCACCAGAAACTGTCTCCTCATACTTGTCACAAGGGTTTCAGGGACCTGTGCCATGCCCAGTGACCTGGGGGACCCTGCCCACACCACAGCTCCTTCCCGTGGCCTGTGGATCCCCCGAAAGTTCCCTGTCCCACCTGTTATTTCTATGATGACAAGAGCCACTGAAGTGGCCATGGTTTGTGGGACGGCTACTGTGAGCCTCAGGCTGGGAGCAGATGCAGAGGTCAGCAGCAGGAGTGTAGCCCAGGCTTTGCAGGGCAAATTCTGGGTTTGCCCACACTGCCTCAGGCTTTGCAAGCAGCCTGAGACAGCTCAGCCATCACAGCTAGCTTATCAGCCTTGCTGAGCACCTCCGAGTGGCCCAGATGGCTTTCTGCTGACAGAGTGCAGCCGTGGAAGCTCTCATCTGCTGGAGATGCTGTGTGGGCAGACCCCCTGCCTCCTCCCGTACACCCTCAGGGGCTGGTGTGCTCAGTGCTGGGTTCTGGGGCTCACCCAGACCTGGCCACTGTGCAAATCTGGACATCAACAGGGCAGGAAGGCAAATCCTCCCTCTCAGGGCTGTGTGGGTATTGCTAACTCCATGGATGGAGCAATCTGGGAGGTCTCAATGGGATGCCCTGTGCCATGGGTTATGCTTGCTGGGCAGGATACCCTGGTGTATCCCTCCTGGATCCTGCACCCTGCCTGTGGCTTCCCCACTTATGGACCAAACACCATTTGGTGTCCCATCAGGAGCGGGGACAAGGACTTCCCCAGTCACAGCTGTGCCACAGCCACCAGGATAGGCTGCAGCCTCCTAGCTGCTGCCTGCTTTGTCACAAACATCATGCTTTGTTTTCCATCCTCACCAGGCGTCCTTTTGACAGGGAAAAGCCTCCAAGCCATTATTCTTGGCTGTCTCCCCTGCAGATTCAGAAGGAGATGGTCAGTGTGACCGCTGTGCAGGTGGCAGGGAAAAGGAGTGTGGTGTCCCACAACCCTGCATCCCACCCCAGGAAGCTCATCTGTAGCACATATGGGCCTCTGAGTGCTGGACATGAGGCTCTTTTCTGGGCAGCTCTGTCTGTGAGTTTTACATCTGCTTGCAACATTTCCAACAGTTTGATTTACTGTAATTCCTCTGGAAAGCAACTTTTGTGATTGCTAGCCTGGAGATCTCAAGCTGGACTTAAACAACAGGATCCTAAAGAGGCCATGAATAATTGAGCCTAATAAATATTAATAACTGTGGCAGGGCATGTAATTGCAAGGAGTGTTCTGGAAACACAGCTCTGCAGGCAAATGTGCGCTCTCGGCAGGCCAGGGCAGAGCCCAGTTAACACTGATGCTGCCAGGCCACGCAAAGCTGTACCTGGCCACCAGCCCAGCCACCATCCTCTGTGGTTATTGGTGGCCAGGAGCAGGGGATGCTGGCCACTGTGTGAGTTTTCAGCTGTCTGTGTTTAGCAGAGGATCTCTGCCCCATAACCTGATCTCCCATTGAACACGAGCAGACTTGCAGCATCCACTGCATCATTTGGAAGGGATGTTTGACTCTGAGCTATCCTCATCCGTCAGGGATCCTGAAGGACCTGGGACACTCCAGAAAGTCCTGCCCACACTCACCCACAGGCCATAGGAGGAATGCCCCAAACTGAAGTCAGTCTATGGATGCTCCTGGCTCTTTGGCCACAAATACTGGATCATCTGTCTGCGGCCAGATTTCAAACAGAACTGTCCCATGCATCACAAAAAATGGATGCACTGCAAAATCTGTCTCACAAGTCCAAGTGATATCAAGAAGGCACAGTCTAAGTTTGGCATGACCTAGCGAGTCCTCCAAAGTTAGGATGAGTGAAGACAAGACTGAGGGAAGGGATATGCATGGATTTTCTATTTCTAACAGGACAGTGATGGGGAGTGCATGTGGTCACCTCTCCTGACTGAGGGGTGTCCTGCAGGGAAAGACTGAACTTGTCACTTGAAACTTTGCTGAGCCATTGATCAGAGCTTGAGCAGATGCAGGATCCTTCCCAAAGTAGCTGAGCTTTTTGGATGAAATGTAACAACAAAGCTAAAGACAAAACCCAGCCGTACTCTTCCTGGGGTGCTCTAGTCCCTCACCACATCCTATGCCTGAAGCAATGCTCACCCTTGTGGCATCAAATCCAGCATTTCCCAGTCTTATCTCTGCTTTTCAGGGCAGATGAGGGAAAGGAGTCAAGAAGGAGTCAGAAGTGCTTGCATGGCTCAGTCTGCAGCAGTGCTATGGGTGGGTTTGAAATGTGTGCATGAAGGCTTTGCCAGAGCTTTCTGGGTGTTGTGATTCAGAGCGGGGGCCTTGTGGTCCTGCCCCTTTGCAAAAAAACACTGGCTTTGCTACCTGATGCTGAGGGTGTGATGAAGGCTTCTGTATGGCATACAGAGGAATGGAACAGAAAAACCACTGAGCTTAGGGCAAGAGCTGGGGGTAATTTGAGTAGGATGTTGTCCACAAGTTTCTGCTTGAAAATTGTGGTGCTTGGGCAGCTGAAGGCCTGTGAATGCTTGGCAAGGGTATTGTATCCTCTGTAGGAGCTTCTCCCACACTGAACAAATGCTTCTTTTCCCCAAGCTGCCTGGCTGTTGAGACTGCATCTTGCAAATGCGGTTTCAGACAATAACAGCTTGCAATTATGCAGTGCTTTCAAAACCAAGATATCCTGAATTTCGTTAACGTCTTTGTGTAAAACTAGCTGAGGCTGCTTTTGGGATGCAAAGCTCCAGCCTGTGCGGAAATGTCGCAGCTGGATCACCCAAATCTTTATTCTATTCTGGAGATGGATCATCCTGAAGGAGATTTTAGGGTGTTGCTGTCTGCCTGGGACATACTGCCTGGGCTCAACCAGAGCAGAGGGTGCACAGAGACATCCTGTGGTCTCTGACCCCCACTTTCTGTGATTTCTGCTGCAATATAGGTTCAGGGGGAGGGCTGGGGGGTGGGGATTTTCCATGCAGGAGTCAAAGGGCTCTGTGCTTTCTGGGGGGGGAGAGAGATGTGACTTGGTGAGGATCAGTACAGGACGTGGGAATTGTTGTAAGACCCATTGTGGGGCAGCATCTTGGAAACCATTTCTCAGCGTGCAAAGGGCAAGCAGGAATTTCTCAAGGGAAAGCTAGGCTGGACTCCAAAGGTCACCACCAACAGCTTGAAGGCTGGTGGATGGCCAGTAATGACTGAAGCACCTGGAAGGTGACACAGGGCTTTCCATCAGCAACGGGGGTACCCACAGGGAAAGAACCTTCAGCCAAGCCTCAGGTGCCACTAGACAAGGGGGGCTGACACCTGACACAGCCTCAGTGTGAAGGGGTTAGATAAATGCGAACACCAAGACCCTGAAATTCATCAAGGGGGATGCAAAGTGCAGCCCTGAGGTGCAGTGAGCCTAGGCAGGGAGCAGAGCACGGAGCAGCAGCGGTGGTGGGAAGGACCTGTGTGTTATTGTGGACACTGGGCTGAATGAGAGCCAAGAGAGCACTCTTGTCATGGAAAAGGGAAACCACATCCTGGACTACATTAGGAGGAGAGTGTCCAGCAGATTGAGGGAAGTTATTATCCCTGCTCCTTGGCTCCTGGGGGGATGCACAGATGTCAGAAGCTATTCTTGAATTGCTGTTAACAGCAGCTCTCCCCCAGCTTCCTCTGTTGATACCAGGAGGTGAAAATACAGATGATGATACAGGGGTTACTGCAGGAGCAATAAAGGAACTGTAGTGTTATCCCAAGGCACTTGGAGCACCCGCTTGGGAAATACATAGTCTTTCCTAAGTCCCATATCATTCAAATGACACATTTGGGGACACAAGGATCTTTACACTAGGATATTAACTTGTCTTTTGGATGAAAAATTAATGAAAAATTTGGCTGTGAAGAACCTGGAGGTTTTTTCTGTGATAACAGATATCCCAAAACATAGGCAAAGTGAAACGCTTCTGGTTGCTCTGAGTTGCTGTGCAGTCACTCTCCAGCTGAAAGACTGCAATACTTCATTTGCTGTACTGCATTCAGGATAGAAAACTGCTTCAGCTGTAGTTGAAAGTGTGAAAAAGTGAGTGGTCAGCAGCTTGGCTGACTATTGCTATGGGCAGCTGACAGTGCTGGAGCTCTTTGAGAAAGCAGGCAGCAGATTCCTCTTTGAGGAATCAGTACTTGCCAGGGGCTGACTGCCCAGAGTGTGTTGCACGAGGAGTGCTCACATCAGTGTTTCCTCAGTCCTTTTTTCTTTCCGACTGTGTTGAAAATTCAGTGTTTCAAATGAGGCCCATCTGTCATGGATTGGCACATTTGCCCCACAGGGTTAACTTAATACTCTGTGGTTGAGAGGAACCCAAATAATTTTGGGGGTTATCACAGGTATCTTTGCACTGGGTGTTGTGTTTTGTGGGAGTGGTCTCACTGCTGGGTGAAGCCATTACCACGCTGTCAACACTTCAGAGGGATCCAGCATCACGTGGCAAGGCTGGCAAAGAGGCACACACTGGAGAGACAGTGACGTGGGTGGGCTGGTGACAAGTGGCTGGGGCAGACTTTCAAGCCAGTGGCATGAGCAGGCTTGTGACAAGTGGCTCTGGAGGTGGCAAGCCTCCTTCAACATGGAATCGAGGGCAGTAGTGGATGCTCTAGGACAGCTTTGCCCCAAGCTCCTGCCTTCATGGGTGATAGTAGAGCATCAATCCCCAAATCCGCTCCACTTTTCAAAGCTTTTAAGCTCCCCAGGCTTTACTATGCTCAAAGGCAGCTGCATGAAAGAATATTTTCCCTTTGTAAACAGATGCAGCGACCTGCTTAGCATCGATCTTGTGAAGCAGGGCTTCAAATTCAATTTGTTTCCATCATATCTGTGAATAGTTCAGTAAATTGATTTTTGAGAATAAAAATGTATTGACAGTGATTATAGCTGATAAATATAATTTTAAATATAAGATGAGACTTATGATCATTGAATTGTTCACCCGAGGGATGCAAAGCTTGTACAGTAAACAGTATTTTTCTAAGATATCACTTAAAGCTCTGACCTTTATTTTTCATGAGATGACTCCAATCTCCATCTCTTTTTCAAGGGAGAAAGCCCTGAAAAAGTCATGGAGTGCAGCTGATGATCCCTAAACCTGCAATTTATGCGACTGTTGTAATCTCTGCACAACCATAACTGATGAATATGCATCACATCATTTCTATGCATGGCAGAAAGTAACCTACTTCTGTCCCGTAACAAGCTGCGGTAGGGCTGGCTGCATATTCCTGAGACTCTGTGCCCTCAGTGCTGCTGTGGGATTTCAGGGAGGGTGGGGACACCACGGGAAAACCCTGAGGGCAGACCTGGTCTGCAGGTTAAGACCATATCTATCCATCTGTTCCGTAGGTGTCAGTCTGCTGATCTGTTCCTGCCTCCTCTAAGTCCCACTTAAGGCAGGGTTTAGGGCACAGTGAGGCAGCAACTTTCTGAGAGTGGCTGGGAGGATGGTGGCCACCCCAGAGGCGGCCCTAAATTAACATCTTGAAGCCAAAGCCGCAGAGATGTGATAGACACAGAAGAATGGCCAAGTGCACTCTAATGAGTGTTAATGGGAGGTAGGAATTGGATCCTGCCGGCTCATTAGCAAGGGAAGAGGTGCCATCTGCTGTGGCTGGCAGGTTCCCTGCCACAGTTTGTGGAGGGGGCGGCTACTGCTTCTGTGGGGCTGTGAGGAGGCAAGACCCCTGCCTGGGACGGCCCATGCTGCATTTGTGCACAATACTCCCCAGCACTGGCTCCATGCTCCTCCCACAGCCAGGGAGCATTGTGTGTGAGAACTTCCTTGGCCCAGATGGGATCTGCCTTGGCACTAGGAAAAGTCCCTGTGCACTCTCATTTTGTCCATGGTCCCCCCAGCCCTTTCCAGCCTGGCCAATAAGGCAGCAGGACTGGTAGCACAACTGGCAAGAAGATGAGCTTTGATCCTGCCAAAGAAGGCTGGTGGCCTTTCTGTGAGTGCCCACGACCTGGACTTTTCCCTCCCAGCCTTCTGGCAGTGACACAAGGATGCTGGCTGGGCTCTGCAGGCATAGCCAGTTGTCTGCGGGTCCTGACTGCTCCCAAGCCCTTCAGGACTGAGAGATTTGGGGCTGCAAGCCAGGGAGTGGAGCTTGAAGAACTGTGACTATCACTGGGGAACACTGTGTGTGAGATACTTCTCCTGGATGGAGGACAAGTTGCCTAGGGTCTCCTGGTTTGTCTCTGGTCCTCCCAGCCCCTCTCAAAGCAGAACCTGCAGCAGGACCAGCTTTGATCCTTCCCAAGGAACATGACCATCAGATCAATCCGACCACACCATGCTCATGCACAGCTGAGGACAGAGCCAGCCTCACGCTGCCGTGCCTGTTGTCGTCTCAAATCTGGAGCTGAGACAGGAGACAAGCAGCAAGCAGAGCAGGAAAAAGGCAGGAGATGAAGCTGTGAACCTTTCTGGAGCAGTGCAGTGGTTCATGGAGAGGTTCCACTGGCTGCTGCCCAAATTCCTGCAGGTGGTGACTGGCCCCTGTGTCAGAAGTGCCTGGCTAAGCCAGAGCGGGTCACACGTCAGCATCCCTGTGAGGCTGACTCATGCCCTGCAGTGCATCCCTTGCCCACCCAGTGCCTGGTGACTATCATGGCAGTGCTTCCTCTGGCTGCAGTGGGGCTGCTGCCTCAGCCTGGGGCACCAGGCACCTCTGCCCTTACTGCTCCAAAATTTGTCCTGCTCCTTCCCCCAGCCTGGTCACTCCCATGGAGCTGAGCCTCACTCCCCTGAGACCTTGAGCAACAGAGACCTGACCCAGGGAGAGAAGCCCCTGCAGAGCTGAGGTCTGCCTGCTCCCTGGGATCTCTGCATGGCTGCACAGCCCCTTGGACCTGGACAGTGTAGGTGGCACTGAACTGAGAGACTGGAACTGTGGTTGTGTGTCATGACTGTGCTGGTGCATGGATTAGTTGGTATGCTCAGTAAAAAAGGGGGAGCACCTGCCAGAAAGGAGCTGGTTGGCATGAGCAGGTGCAAATGGGAAGTTGAGAAGTATAAAACTGCGAATGCTTCTGGGAAATATGCATGGCTGACCACAGCAATGATGATGATGAGGAGGTACTGCAAAAACATATCCTCATCTTTTAAATCTATTTCCCAAAAGAAAGAAAATGCTGTTATGCAAGAAAGGAAAGCAATGTTTGTATTCAGTGTTTGGGAAGAAGTAAGGAAGACTGTGAAATATTTTCCAGTTTATCAGGCACTATAAGGGATGCTAGAAGACACACACCAAGGGCAAATATTTCAAAAGTAGCTGCCTGCATAAATTGTACCCAAGAGCCCTATAAAACGGCCTGAGGGATGTTAGCTGCAATAGTCTTTATTTCTTTTACAACTGGAATTTCCCTGGTGCTCCCAGGAGGTGCTGGGGCTGACAGGCCTCTGCTGAGTATCTCTCTGCTCAGGCATCCGTGTTCCCTGAAGCACAGAACATCCTTCATGTGAGTCAGGCCCACAGAGATGACACTGCTCGTACTACAAGCATCTTGAAAGAAGACTGGCTGCTTCCTCTTTCTGGGAAAAGCACAAGCAGAGTAAAGCAAAGGCAAAGCAATTCCTACATGAGGTTTTAAAGGGTAATAGAAACACATCCCATGGGAAGGGACCCCCTTTGTCTAGCTCTCCACTTCTGCCTCCTCCATCCTTGTGATGAGAAGCTTGTGGAGAAAGATTGCTTCTCCCTTGACATGGGGACACCCTGTGTCTTGCTGCTGGGAGACAGCACCTCTTTTTGGTGTGCATGGATTTTAATGGGGCTTCTCTTTTTTGTAGCCCTTTGGAGGTTTGACCATGAGTCTGCAGAATTGTCCCCTACAAAGAAAACATCCTAACGGTGCTTAGTTGCTGCTTCTTGCCAACTTGCCTCACAAAACAGGTCTCCAGAATAACTTCCAACTTATTTTGTCAATTCCACAGCTTTTTACAGCCATTTCTGGTCATTTCCTGTGCTATGAAAGGTATTCCAGGTGCCCTAGAAAATGCAGTGGAGGTGGGAGTACCTGTGAGAGTTTGAAGATGTCAGGTTGCCCTGAGCTGGGGAGAAACAGGACGTGGCTCAGGACAGTAGGCACCAGTAGCCATCTGTGAGGAAGTGACACCTGCCAGGGTATTCCTCTGGGACCAGCTCTGGACCTGATGACGTTCAGCATGATAGGAAATGAATATTAAATGACTGTAGATGAAATCTGCAGGCACAAGGAGACAAGCAAGAAGCTAAAACATTGCAAGGACTGAGCATCTACACATCCACCAGTGAGACCTGGGGCTGTGAGAAGTTCATCTGATGGCTCCTCAGGCCAGAGGCTTTCTGAGACTGAGGAGAATGCAGCCTGTCGCTGCTTTATTCCCGTAGACATCCAAAGAGGCTGGAAACATGGTTCTTTTCTGAATCTGTTGTCTGCAAAAGACCTCCTCCACTGCTTTGCCCTGTGAAGTTTTTGGCAATACAGAAAAATGGAGCTGCAGCTAGGCTGGGCATCACTCACAGGTTCTTTGAACACACAAAAGTTCACCATCATTTCGAGGCTGCTAGAGCAATAGTTTTGGCAACACCACAGAGCTGTTAAAAGGCAGAAGGACTCAACTCTTTTGTGCTGATCTCAAGAAGTGATTGCTTTCCTTTGCTGACCTCTCATTATGCCACATCTGGGTAATGCATTCAGGTTTCAGTCCCCCCAGTACAGGAGAAACATTGATAAACTGGAGTGAGTTCAGCAGAAGCCACTAAAATGGCTTGGGCTGGAGCTCCTGCCCTAAAGGAGAGGCTGGGGAGCTGGGCTTGTCCACCTGTGAGAAGGGATGGTTTGGGGGAGACCCGAGAGCAGCTCCCCAACATCTGTGGGTGGATTATTGAGAAGATGGAGCCAAGGGTTTAAGGAGGTGCACAGTGGGGGGCATGAGAGAGAATGATCTAACTTGTAGTGCAGGAAAATTATCCCCATGGGCATAGTCACATGCTTTAAGAGGGGCCTGAAGAGCTGGAATGATCTCCAGCCTTAGATGATGTCACGATGCAGATGGGCATCCTGTGCAACCTGGTCCAGCCAAAGTGATTATGTGATTCTCTGATCCCACTGCTGCCCCTGTTTTGTATGGAAGGTTGGAGTTGAGACCTTGTTTGGTCTGCGAGTTCCTGAGGTGGATTTGTCAGTCCCTGAAGGGGTAGGAAGGAGTCTGGGGAGATCAGCAACTGAAAGTGGTCTTGTGCAGAGTAAGCCTGAAGGAGGGGTAGGGGAAAACTGGATACTTGGTGGGAGGACAACCTGTTCTACCTCAGGCCTGCTCTACAACCAGTCCCTGGCGCTTGGTCTGAGACTGGAGAAGAATTGGTCTTGGCAAGAACCTGCTTGGAGCACAAGACTCTTTGAGCTGGTGGAGAAAAGCAGGACCAAACAGCATAAGGAGTCAGAAAAGTTGGATAAGAAACAAAGCTAACTTCTATCATATCCTTCTGGATTCGAACTCATCCAACATCCTCTTCTGTCAGCTCCAAAGGAGATGGGAGAGGGGAAATTAATGGAGCTGCTTGGAAAGTGTTTGCAAATGCCTTGGCCTCATGCAGAGGGCTGTGGGTCAAGGCTCTGAGAGTGGTGTGGGGCCAGGGGTCCTGAGCAGGGCTGGGGGCTGACTTGCTCGGGTGCTGGCGGCCAGAACTACCTTCTAGGGGAAAAAGCAGTGGGATGCTGACATCTGCATCAGGAATGGAGCAGGGCATGAGGTTACGCCTACGCCTCAGAGGAAGGAGGTTGTAAATCAGGGAATGGTAGGGTGCACAGGGCAAGGAAGATGTCTGGGCTGTCTCAGCATCTGGTGGGACCCATGTTCACTGGTGATTAATGAAGGAACTGCCGTGTCTGGATGAGGTGATTGAATGTGCACAACAAAGCCACCAGGCACCGCAGCCAGCTGGCAGGGAGAGCCTTGGTCAGAGCTCTCTCATCCCTGGATGGAGTGGCTGCATTTCCCCATCCCTCGAGGATGGTCCCTGGCTCTGTTTGCCCCCATGCACTTAGCTTGGCATTAGCTAGCCTGGCTCAGAGGCCTCTGACAGAGCATGCAGTCAATTTGGCAGCACATGTCACAGTGGTGCCACTGCATCTTGAGTATCACTTCAGGACAACACCATCACTCTGCAGTAATAGAACAGGAGGAACCAATGCAAGAGAGTTTTCTGAAGCTACAAGGGATCCCTGGTTTCTTGGCTGAGAGACCAGCAGCTGCAGCTATGGAGAAACCAGCAGGGAAAAGGGACAAACAGAAAGGCCACTGCAGTTTGTCTCTTCCTAAGAGTCACAAAGGTCACAAAGTTGGGAAGTTGTGCCTGTGTGCTCTCCTCTGTCTACTTTTATTTTTGCTCGCCCCTCATCCATGGTCAGTTAGTAACCCAAAAAGCTACTCTATCTGATCATGTCTTTGTGATTCTCTGGGATGATTTTGTCCTCCCAACTAGCAAGAAACTGTTCTCTATCTTGCCATGGCTCAGGGAGAGGGCATTCATCAGTGCTGTGGGTTCCCAATGTCCCATGGCCATTCTGGGGTCCTCAGTGCTCCTCTGGAAGCTTTCCTGACTGGAAACCCATGTTTTTCAATTTTTACCCATATGGCTTTCAGGAACATTCTTACTAAAAAAAAAGGAAAAAAAATATAGTAAGAAAAATAGAAAAAAACAATTGCAAGAACTTCTAATGTTTTTTTCCTCTGATTGTGTTCCTTTAATTAATTAAGCTGTTTGTCTCAAAATCTCCCCTCTAAATCTGAGCAGTGTTTCTGGTTGAACTGACCAGGTTTTGAGTCCAAGTTGCTCTGTTTGTATTACCGTCAAAACTTTGGGTTCTCATGCCTGGAAGACATCACACTGGGAACAGCTGGGCGAACTGAAGAGGGGACGGGATCTTCTGTATCTGAGACACCACAGATAGGGCACTCGGGGTCCTTGCATCTGGGTCATCGAGATCTCTGGTCACCTTGTGCCCTGCCAAAATCTGGCTGTGCTTAGCCTGAGCTTCGTGTGTGGCAACAGCACAAGCACTGACAGTTGCTGGCCTTCAGAGCTACCCACAGGCAGGGAGGGGAGGTCTTGGCACAGCTGCAATCAAGGCCAAATGTAAATTCCCCCAGCCTTGTGTTGTGCTGGCCTTGAGGAGAGTGAGGTGGCTAGTGGCAGGGAGAGGAAGGAGAGAAGGACAGACCTCCCCATTCAACATGCCTGGAGCTTGTCAGGCTTGTTTGGGTCCCTGCACTGGCAGGAAATGGGTTGTGAGCTCTGCTCCAGCTCTGGTATTGGCACATCAGCCACTCTGTCCCCAAAGCACGTGGGCATCAGGTCAGTGCATTTTATCCCACTGTCATGCTCTTACAGGCAAACTGCCCAAAGAAATGTCTCTCTCACCCCAAAACCAGCAATACTGGGGGACCTTCTGCACCATGCTGGGGGAAAACATCACATTTCAACCACAAGCCCCTCTTACAGGAGCACTGATGTTCTCTTTCATTCCCAGCTCACACTTGTGTCTGTTCCTCAGGACTCAGGGGTCATGTTTCTCTACTGGTCATCCTATACTGCAGTCCATCAGGAACCCTAGATGCCTGGACTCCCTTCTTTCTCCATGCAATGACAGTGAGGCCAGCTGCAAGCTGCTTGCTTTATGGAGTGGCAAATGTACAGATGGTCTAGTGGTCCAGAGTGAACCCTCAAGCTTGTGAGTAGAGAGAGGACAGCCTGTTTCCTTAGACAGGGACAGAGGCTTTGACTCGGGCGGAGGCTGCAGAAGCCTCAGCACACAGCTGGGCAGATGCAGGATGGCTTCTCTGTGGTGTTGGCTTGGGGTCTCTGTGCCACTGGGGTTTGAAGGCTGCAAAATCTGGGGTCGATCGAATAATGAACAACTACAGGCAGCATCTACTGCCTCCAGGCAGGAGGCAGCACAAGGACAGGGGAATCTGTCTGGAAGGACTGTGATGGAGGCTCCGCTTTGCCCTGGGCTGGCTGCTCAGCTCCACTGAGCCCTGGAGGATGGTGGGCTGCCCCTTCCTGAGGGGTGAGTGTGTTAATGTGCTTGGGATGATGGAGGGGACAGCTAGGCAAAGCTCCGGGGGGGACATGGGACGCTGGGGCCCAAGCTTCTGGTGAGATGTGTTATGGACATGAATCCCTTCTGACAGCTCTGGGCATCTTTCCCCCAGCCTTGCTGTCTCCCTTTTCTTCCTCTTTGAAGGGCATGTGCCTGGTCACCCTATGGTTTGCAGTGTCCCCAAGCTGGTGGCTAACTTGCCTGGGTTAGTACTGAGCCTTTCCTGGGAATTCCCTTCACATATGCCACAGTGTTTATTAGCCCATGTGCTTTTGTGCCTGAGTGTGACAGCAAAAGCTGCTTGCAGAAACAGGCTGGAACTGTTTGCAATCCTTCCAGGCTGGGTCTTTGCCTTAATCTCTGTGATTAGCTCAAATGGAAAGGAACAGCTGGGCAGCTGGCGAGCTGGGGAAGTGGGACAAACATATGTGAGATCCAAAGCTTCCCAGAAATTGCAGCGTAGAGTTTAGTGCCAAGGGACTGGAAGGACAGCTCTTTATAGGGGCATCCTTGGAGTGGGAGGAGCAGGTAATGTGTTTGCCCAGCTGATGCTCTGGCATCCATGGAGGGAGCGGCAAGAGAGCCCTGGCTGGGAAGTGAGGGCAAAAGAAGGTGTGGGTACCACATCTCCCCTTGTTTCATGTTTGTCTGGGCTTCTGCTTAAATGGGTTGGTATTTAAAGCTGGAGGAGACCAGTGGGTTGCTCAGTCTTAGTCCTGCACAGTGCAGATCACAGACCACTGTGATTGCTTTGGGGCAGGAGGTGTTGCTGCCTTCATGGAGACCCACAAGGGATGCTGCTGATTCCCCAGTGGGCTTGGGGTGGGCCTGGGCTGCAGATTCACCAGCTGTAGTCTTCTCGGCAAGCCTAAGGCCAGCACTCTAGAGTGTCTCACAGTCTGGGGACTGTGGTGGAGGTGGATGAACACAGCACGGTGTTCCAGGGAGGTCCTTAGAGGGAGGTTTTGGGGTACAATGCCAGAGACAGGCTGCACTCACCTGAGAAAAGCTCTTCTAACGTCCCACATCACTTTCTTTAGCATATATAAAATGTCTGTTTCAGCAAAACATGATGAGGACAGGCACCAGCCAAGCCTCAGGACAGCGGGAATTTCCAGAAGATTTAGAAGAAAATGTTATGCCAGTATTTGACAGGGGTAGAGGGGTGACTAGAAAGATGGTGCATGTGTCTGGTGAGGCACTTAGTCCCCAGCACTCACCCAAGCTGCAGGATGTCTCTGGAAATCAAAACTTTTTAAATAAGACAAATTTTTTTCTAGAAGTCTCTGTGTGACCCAGCAGATCCCAAGGCAGATAACATCAAGTGGGAAGGGAGAACAACTTGACCTCCAAGAGCTGCTTGGATGTTTGGAGCATTACCCTTATCTTTGAAGAGCTCTTGCCAAGACGGCTGTGTGCAATCTCAGCTGTGCACTCCACTCAGGCTCATTATCCATAAGAAATGCTTAATGTTTTAGTTCCCTGTGATATGTGGGCAATTGGAAATTTCATTAGTTTCCAGGAAGATCTATTATCCCAGGTAGTGAGAAGCTAACATCATGGGGATGGAAGGTGAAAAGGCACTTAGTGAGAGGCTGTGAGGAAGGAGATTGGGTTAGTGTCATGGGGCAGATGGTGGCATGCTGGGGTCCTGTTGCGGTCTCCTCAACAGAGTTTACTTTCATGAGGAGATGGAAACAGGCAGAGGTGTGTGGTTGGATGTCTCTCTGTACCAGTCTCCCTCTTTTGAGAGTGAAGTGTCTTGTGTTTTTTCAAGCACCTTTGCATTTGTGCTCCAAATCCTGCTGCCCAAATCTGACCAATCTTTACATGGGCTGGTGCTGTCCTGGCACAGGGTGAGGCAGCTGAGGTGGTCACACAGCTTCTGCAGCAGCAGGGAGGGAGTCTCTCACACCAGGTGTGTTCAGGGTACGCTGTCAGATGGGGGTGTGACTGTGCTGAAGATTGCATCCTCATTTCCTTCTCCTGAGTGCTGTCACCCCTCCAGCAAGGGCAGATGTGGCACTGCTGGGGTCCTGCTGTTTGGAAGGGGAAATGCAGGTAGTGCTCCAAAGGAAATTCTGCTGTCAAGAAAGCATGTGGGGCCATTTCATGATTCTGGAGGCATGAGACGAACTGGGGTGTGTGTGTGGGGGGGAGGGTTTGAAGTTCCTTATCTGGAGCCCTAAACCCCACAACACTGGGGTAACCATACCCTTTGTTCATGCCCTTCCAGAAGCAGCAGGAGGTGTTCTGAACTCTCTTCCTTGCCTCTTCTGCCCTAGATTTTCTCTCCAAAACTGAGTTTCCGTCTCTGGCCACAAAGCTTTGGCTGTTGTATCATGAAGGGCTGCGACATTGTGCAGAGAGGAGGGAAGACAAGTTTGGTTTCCCAGGATTTTAATGTAAATATCCTTATTGTGGGCAGCTGGCATGCAGCTCAGCAGGGGAACGGGCTCTGGGCTTGCAGACCCCTTGGCAGTCCTGTTTCCAGAGGTGGGAGCACAGGGTGAATTCAGGGAGAGCAGGAACATCCCCAAAGCTTTCAACACTGCACTGGCACACAGTCCTCTGCTGCTAGTTCGTACATCTTCCTGCTCTCCCTCCAGGGAGACTGTTTTGCAATGCTGGCAACTCTCACAGAGACCTTCAGGACTGGAGCAGAGCCCTGTGCAGATGGGAATTAGGGCCATGACCCTTGTGATCTTTCTAGGAGTACAAAATTCCCATGCTGATTACAACCACAATCACTTACTGGTGGGATACATGGGGCATAATCTGGTCTGAATCTCATCTTGGCAACTTGAACTCCTCCAGACTCCTGCAAGTTGTAGGGTCTGCTCTGCAACCAAGGTGTCGGGGCAAGACCCATAGGGGAGGCAGGAATAGGGCCCCTGTTCCTAAGATGTGGATTTGGATCTTCAGTGCAGAGTGTGGGGCACCTTGGGCTTGTTCAGGCATACCCATCAGCTGGGCCACCAGAGACAGACCAGCTTGGAATGCACGGGAATGTCCCTCTGTCCAGTGGGAGCATGCCACAACAGCCCTGGATGTGTTGAGACCACCACACTGCCTCCATCAGCCTCAGCAAAGGGGAAAGAGCCCCGTGTGTCAAACTGAACTGTTTGCTAAGGGGAATCAGAAGAGAAGAGGCACCCAACAGCCCACAGGGAGAACACTGAGCCAGCCAGAAGCTGAGCTCTGGAGTTTGATGGGTGGCTGCTGGCAATGTGTGATGGTCCAGGAGCAGTGTGAGGGGATGGAAATTCCCTTTGGGGCTGGGGATCACGCAAGTGGCTGTTTACAGCAAGGGAAGAACTGTAGAGCCAGAAGCTGGGTGACCTCCTGACAGTGTCTGCCTGCCAAGGCTGTGGAGACACATGACAAGGATGGAGACAGAACACACCAGTCCATCAGGATAGAGCAGCTCTGGGCTGTGGGAAATACCAGATAGGCCAAAGCAGATTTCTCTTTCATCTTTCCAGTTCAGAGAGGAAAGATTTGGGCTCTTCTTCAGAAGAGATGCCAGCTTCCTCACTGTTTTCCAGGTAAGATCCTCTTTCCAGGGCAGCTTTGTCCTGTGGAGTGAGAAGCTGCTCATGATTTGGGAGGACAGGAGTACAATGGACATTTGGGTCAGGTTCATCCTGAACTCTGACCTGATGGCACCATCTGAGGAGCCTCGGGCTGTCTGGGGATTTGGAAATATTCTCCCATCTCCACAAATGACACCAGTTCTCCTTCCCTGGGAAAGCTGTGAGTCCTAGCTGCCCTTTGTAGGATTTCCTTGTGATATACTAAATGGAAGTTGTACTTGATGTTTCTTCTTCTGTGGAGTGTTTGTCATGGAAACAAACACTCCCGTGAGAGAGTGTGGGGAACAAACTGTTTTCCATGGCCAAACAGAGTGAGGGAGAGCTGCTTATAGCTCTCTGGCCTGGCCCCGCAACTTCGAGATGGCAAATGGGCTTGATGAATACTGTCATGGGATGAATCTGGTGGGACACTATGTGTTTGGGTGCCTGTGAAGGCAGCACACCAGTCTCCTACCCCATTAGAGACATCTATTAAAGCTTCCCTGGTGCCATAAATGGAGGTTCTTGCTTGGATATGAGCCAGCAGCACAGAATCATAGAATGGTTTGGGTTGGGAGGGACCTTAAGGATCATCTCCCTCCAAATGCCCTCCCCCACTGGCAGGGATACCTTCCACTAGACCAAGTTTCTCACAGCCCCATCCAACCTGGCCTTGAACACTGGCCAGGGATGGGGCATTCACAACTTCTCTGGGCAACCTGTGCCAGGGCCTCAACACCCTCTTCCGAATATCTAACCTAAATCTACTCTCTTTCAGTTTGAAGCCATTCTCCCTTGTTCTCTCACTACGTGCCCATGTAAGTTGTCTCTCTCCATCTTCCTTGTAGGCTCCCTTAAGGTACTGGAAGGCCACAATTCTTTGGAGCCCTCTCTTTTGCAGGCTGAAAAATCCCAGCTCTTTCCTCATAAGAGAGATGCTCCATCCTTCTGATCATCTTGGTGCCCTGCTCTAGGCTCACTCCACCAGCTCCCTGTCCCTCCCATGCTGGGTGCCCAGAGCTGGATGCAGTGCTCCAGGTGGGTCTCAGCAGAGCAGAGCAGAGGGGCAGAATCCCCTCCCTCCCCTGCTGCCCACGGGGCTCTGGATGCAGCCCAGGACACGTTTGGCTCTCTGGGCTGTGCGGGCCATGGCCGGGCCATGTGCAGCCTCTCACTCACAGCACCCCCAAGCCCTTCTGGGCAGGGCTGCTCTGAGTCTGTTCATGCCCAGCCTGTGCTGGTACCGGGGGCTGCCCTGACTCTGGTGCAGCACCAGCACTTGGTCCTGTCAATCTTCATGATGTTCCCATGGGTCGACTTCTAGAGCTTGTCCAGGTCCCTCTGGATGGCATCCCATCCTTCAGGTGTGTCCCTCCTCATCCTTTTTTCAATGCCTTATCCCATTTTTTTCCTGAAAGGTTGACTCCAGAGCTGGGTGGTGTCAGCAGTCCCCCTGATGCTCGTGTGTAGAAGGGCACATCAGCTTCAATGCCCTGTTTGTGATTCCCTGGTGTTTGTGGCAGACACACATTTTGTAAGTACACGTTATTTTGGCTGCTAAAATTACTGATACTGACCATACTGATGGACAGCAGGGCTCTCTGGGCTGTGCTTACAGAAGAGGAATGGACTTGATCGATCATGTTGATGATAGCTCCTGGCCTGTGGTCGGACAGGCTGAACCTAACTGCTGCTCCTATCTTTCATGTCTATCAAATTAAATCTCCCTGACTGTTGTATCTTGACCTCAGTGGCAGAAGAATGTTGGCTCTTGCATTTTGTGCTTACCTGAGGCTTCCACGGCATCATGGGCATCATTGGACTGTGAAGCACTAACCATGAAATGGAAAGGTATTCATGTGACATGTGGCAGATGTACTGGTTTTATTGAGATAAAGGCCTTTTTGGCACCCAGTGTGGTGCTCAAGGCATTTGAGATAGTGACAGATTTGATTGGAATGTGTTAGACTGAATTTATATTTGTATTGTTATTTAGCTGTCAGTGGGCAGGGCTCCTGTTCTTACCGTGGGGCTTGCTTGCCTGATACTAGAGTATCATATATCTACTGGATATATATATATATATATAT
>VXBC01006335.1:133356-171042 GCA_013399945.1 Ploceus nigricollis
CATTTTGTGCTTACCTGAGGCTTCCACGGCATCATGGGCATCATTGGACTGTGAAGCACTAACCATGAAATGGAAAGGTATTCATGTGACATGTGGCAGATGTACTGGTTTTATTGAGATAAAGGCCTTTTTGGCACCCAGTGTGGTGCTCAAGGCATTTGAGATAGTGACAGATTTGATTGGAATGTGTTAGACTGAATTTATATTTGTATTGTTATTTAGCTGTCAGTGGGCAGGGCTCCTGTTCTTACCGTGGGGCTTGCTTGCCTGATACTAGAGTATCATATATCTACTGGATATATATATATATATATATATATATACTGGACCCTAGTGCTTCTCAGTGGCTGCTTTTTGCTTCAGCAGNCATGTTGTGGGAATTTCTGTATCAGGAACCCCCTGAACCAGTGGAGAGTGAGCCTCACAAGAAGCAGTGCAAGTGCAGCAGTGACGCCATCTGAGCTGGCTTTGGTGCCCAGTACCTCCACCTAACACAGTTCCTCTCCTGCCCCAGTGACCACCATAAGAGATGGAGCCCAAAGTCATGGACTAAGTGAATTCAATGGTCATTTTGTAGATGTTTCACGGGGATGGCCAACAGACTAAGGATCGATGGCTGTTTATAAATCAAAGGATGGGAAAGAGGAGAGGAGACAGTTAAAGAGGAAGTATTGGGTGGTGTGGTCATGAGTATAACCTAAATGGTATCAAATAAGGGGTGAAGATAGTACTGGTTTTATCCAGGAAAGAGTAAATTTTCTTCATAATAGCTCATATGGTGCTGTGTTTTACATTTGTGATCAAAAACAGTGTTGATAAGACAGGGCTGTTTTTGTTATTGCTGAACAGTGTTTGCATAGTCTCAATGCCTTTCTTATAATTTGGGAGTGCATGAGGAGTAGGGAGTGGATACAGCTGGGACAGCTGACCCCAACAGATCAAAGGTGTACCCCATACCAATGGTGTTGTGGTCAGCAATAAAATGTGGGGAAAAGAAAGAGGAAGGGTGGTTTTTGGAGTTACAGCATTTGTCATTCCAAACAGCCACCACACATGATGAAGTATTTACTTCATCAGCATGATGAACACTTTCCTGGAAGTGGTAAACACCTGCCTCCTGATGGGATGAAGTGAATTAATTCCTAATATTGTTTTTCTTGTGCATACAGCTTTTGCTTTACCTATTAAATCTTCTTTTATCTCAAGCCATGAGTTTCCTGACTTTTACCCTTCTGATTCTCTCCTCCACTCCACTTGGCAGGGAATGAGTGAGCCATATGTTTAGCTGCTTACTGGGGTTAACCCACAACAGCTCATCAGCCTATTTTAACTTAAGGCTGTGTTACCCCAGGGCTGTGATGGAAGGGTGAGGCCACTGCTGTGAGTTCACAGAATCACAGAATGGCTTGGGGTGGAAGGGGACTTTAAAGACCATCTTGTTCCAGCCCCCTGCCATGGACCTTCCACTTCCACTAGACCAGGCTGCTCAGACCCCCATCCAGGCTGGCCTTGAACATCTCCGTTGTTGAGGCATTCACAACTTCTCTGGGCAACCTGTGTCAGTACCTCACCACCCTCACAGTAAAGATTTTTTTTTCCTAGTATCTTATCTAAACCTACTCTCTTTCCATTTGAAGCCATTCCCCCTTGCCCCCAGTTGTTGGTGGGACATGCTCTGCCCAACTCAGCCTTGAACCTAAGAGCAGGAAGAGATGGGAACAGGCAGAACAGTTTTTGTGTCTGAAAACCCATGCGAGATTTCGACCTGGCCTCATCTTCCTGCTGAGTGGAGAAAGAAACCCAAAGGGAGTGGGATAGGCCACATCTGCCAGAGCTGTGTCCTGAGGGGCTTCAGGGGCTCTGGTATTTGTGTAAGGGATCTGCTGTTCCATGGGAGGTAGCTGCAGGCAATGGAGAGAGCAGCATAGAATTATACAATCACAGAATAAGTTGGGTTGGAAAAGACCCTTAGGACCATCTCATTCCAACCCCTTTGACATGGGCAGGAACATTTTCCACTCGACCAGGTTGCTCAGAGCCCCATCCAACCTGGCCTAGAACACTGCCAGGGATGGGGCATCCATAATTTTTCTGGGCAACCCGTCCTTAGGCTGTTCTCCCTGTCTACGGATAAATGCCAACCATACCAACTGGTCTCACAAACTTCTTTATTGCCTTTATAACCTTGTTTTGGGACACCATGTGGGGTTTACAATGCTGGCAACTATCACAGGGATCTTCAGTCTTCGAGCAGAGTCCTGCACACTTGGAAATTGGGGCTGCAGCCCTTGTGGTATTCTTGGGCAATTTCCCCTTTGTGCCTGTGATCACAGTCAGCCAGTTCTGGAGGACATGGAACAGGGCCTGCACTTATTCTCAGTTTGGCAGCCATGATCTCTGCAGCAAGCATGGTCTGCTCTGCTGCCAAGGCACTCAGATGCAGCCCATTGGTAGGTATGATGGTATGTCTGCCCTTTGACCTGATGCCTGAGCCAGATACTGTCAAAGAGAATCTCTCAAACTGTCTGGCTGACTTTTCCAGAGCTGCCATTGCAGGATCTGTGGGGCCTTGGCAGGCAGCTACTGTCACGGCTTCTGGGTCTGCAACTCTTCCCTTGCTGTAAACAGATGCTTGCCTGATCCCCATCCCCAAGGGGAATTTCCATCCCCTCGCACTGTTCCCAGTCCCTCACAAACTGCCTGCAGCCACCTGCTGAACCACAGATGCTGGCTGGCTGTGGCCTCTCGAGCAGGGTCCCAGCTCCAAACAATGTTTTTTTCCCATGTTTAGGCATGTGTCCTCTGCATCCTCCCGGACACATCCATTTGGTGACGCCCAGGTCACACACGCAGTCTTGACTCCCTAAATCCTTGGTGTGCCTGGGTTAGTCCCTGCTCTGTGTGTGCTTGGGAGGAGGTTGCTCTGCATCGTGCGGGTCTCCTGGGTGGTGCAGGGTGTCCCCTCTGCATAAATTGTGTTTGGCTGGTGCCAAAATGACCCTCAAGTCAGTCCTCATGTCTTCTAGTGCTGGCCTCGTGGTGGAGCCAGCTATTGCCAAGTTCTGAAGGCTCTGTTGCTCTGCCCTACTGCTCTGAATCAACTGTTCATTTCCAGTTATAATTAAGCTTGGAGTATGTAACTTCTTATCTTTTAACTACATCCACACAGGAAGAGAATTGTCCCCTGCATAGCTGAGCTCCCAGAGCCCCCCTATCCACTTCCCTCTCTTCCAGCAGCTGTTTCCTTTCCATGCAGGCTGCTGGGAACAACTTGGCCAGTGACTATTCAGGTGCCCTTCTGGCACTGGTGCTCCTTGATGGCAAGTCCTGGTGCTCATGGCCCATGAAATGGGCAAGCGACATGGTGGGTCTCTGCCTGCTGCTTGTGCCTGACACCTCCTCCCACTGTGGTGCTTCATCTCCTTTCTCTTTGCTTTCTCTCTGCTGTTTGCCTTTTCTACTGCTGCCTGGGCATTTGGCAGCTGCTTCCTTGGCTAGGGTGTCTGGCTGAGCCACCACAAGGAGCAGAGCCCTTTTCTGGAGTTTTCCAGTCTTGGCTGAAGCATATCTAGTTCCTAGTTTATGGCTTGCTGTAATGTCTTCCACAAAATCTCCAGAGCCTTCTCGATGTTTTGCTTCATTTCCCTTTGGCTGTCTTTAATTCCTCTGTCTCTACACACACAGCCCTCCTCCAACCCCACTGATGAACTCACTGAATGTGTCAGCTGCTATTTCCTCTGGTTCAGGCTCCCAGGGAGGTGAGCTCGTGCCAGAATTGCGGGGCAGAGCGGGCTGCTGGGCATCTGCAGCGAGGCTCTGGCTGGTGTCAAAGTCCAACACCCTAAGAGAGAAGGAGCAGTTTCTTCTCCAAAAACACTCAGACAGCTTTTTTTCCCAGCAGCTCCTCAAGTCTCTGTGAATTCACACGCTGGAGCGATGCCTTCGCACGAAGCGCACGCATCCATCCCGGACAGTGCCTGTCCAACCCACCCATCTCCCACCGCCCAGAGCTCCATCTCAGCTGGCACATGCCGTGCCCTGCTTTGGGAGCTGCTGCTCGCTCTGCCGTGAGAGGATTTATGACTCGTTACATCTCCACTTTCAGTGAAGGCTGGGTTGGTGCCAGTAGTTTCCACTGAGTTTTACGCTTCCATACAAGGACCCGTGGGATTTCTGGATGGAGTATTGATGTACTTCCCATATTGATGGAAGAGATAGGTTTGTACCTGTGGTTGGTGGGAGGGATGAGGACTAGCTGAGAGGGACACTGTGTTTGGAGGATTGTGCAAACAGTTAAACCTCTCTTCCTTGAAATGTCTCCCACTCTCTGCCTTGTCCCCTTTCCAAAACAATTCTTGGCCACCCCATGGGGGTCTCCACCATGCCACAAAGGGACAGGCTCTGAGCCATCTCCCCTATGTTTTCTGGTGGCATAGTGCTCACTCACAACAGCCACAGTCCAAAGGATCCCATGTGCCTCGATCAGGGGGGCTAAGAATTGAGCAATGCTGACCATGTATTTTCCATGGGGACACAAAACTTGCCCATTCCCTTGATTTTGGGTCTGAGCAAGCACTGTGTGCAGCACTGCACATCCTGCAAAGGGAAGAGAGCACTGTACCAGGGTGCAGGATCTGCTCAGGTCCCTCCCTCTCATCCTGTTCACTTAGCCCCTGAACATTTTCAGTGTCCTGCCTTAAACCACTGAGCCACTCTGCAGTCATGCTAGCAACCAAAGGTTAACCCGCACCAGGCTGGGAAATCAAGTTTCCATCTGGGGAAACGAAGAGTGTGTGCGGGGCAAACTTTTCAAGGCTGAAGACCCTCTCCCAGCCCAGCCGACTTCAGCACCCGTGCACTCCCGAAGAGCTGTTTCCTTGCCCTTCTCAGCATGTTGTGCTTATCCTGCTCTTCCCATTGGCCTCGCTGAAGGCCGGGGACTGTGCAGCAGCCAGCAGGCAGCCTGCCCGGCTCGTGTGCCGACGGCTTCCAGCAATTATTTCCCGCATCCCAAGGAATGTGTCACTCTTTGACATTTCTATACGTTGTGCCTGGCAGCCAGCTCCCCTTCCCCGACACGGGGGTTTTCCACGCTGGGCTTTGCAAACTACCTCTATGCTGGGTCCTGGGAATCGGGGCCTCTGCAGGAAGGAATGTGCTGGTCAGCGGGTTGAACTGAGCTGTGCGACCCTGTTCCTGTCAGCAGTGACTGTAACTTGGAGGCAGCATCCACAAGGATTTGGAAATTCCCGGTCCCATTGGTTGGCCCCTCTTGATGCCTTCAGTTTGAGGAACCTCTGCTCCCAGCCCTGAGCTGCCTAGGAAGCAGACCCTGCAGTCTGGTTAAGTGGGACAGAGCTGGAGGCTTCTCCACTGCTGATGGTCAGCCCAGGCGTGGATGAGCAGAGGGCTGAGTGCTCAGGAGAACAGATCTCCTGGCAATATGGGTTGAGATGCTAGGAAACTGTGATGCTAGAAACCAAGGGAGTAATCCATACATGAACTCCAGGCCCTGGAGCTCTGATGCTCTGGTGCAGGGTGCAAACTTGGGAAGCATTTGGGGTGGGGGCTTGGGAGAGCTGTGGTGATTTTACTGCCTGGGAAGGGATCATGAGCAAGGCAGTGAAGTGACCTTTGCTATGGTCCCACTGTTTCTGTGCACTCTGTGTGTAGGGACCACAGACCCTGCCTAGGACACCCTCCCTTCTTCATACACTGTGGAGGTTCCTACACCACACGGATGCAAAGGGCTGGCGCTGGGCTGCCTGAGCATGGGGTGGCTGGAGGCATCATCGTACAAAGCGTTGTTGCAATGGCTCTGTACAGTGTCAGACACAGACCCTGTGGTCAGATAGGATTCTCTGTAGCTGAGACACCTCAGAGGGCATCCTGCCTGGGTGTGTATCCCTCCCTGTGTCTGCCTCCATCCTGCACCTATGAGCTATGGAAAAAGGTGGTCACTGCAGAAACCCAGATAAATGAGGAATGGGTTATGTGCAGGAAATTGTGCCTGGACAGCTGCTGGAGGCTGCTGGTGTTTTAGACCCTAAAATGCCTTGTATCCACCTCCTCACTGTCAGTTGCTCTGCATCCCAAAAGTTCAGTCATCCCTGCAAATAGGGATGCTCACTCATCTCATTGCCAGAAGTTCCCTTCTTTCTCCTTGGGCTGGGAGAACAGGTGACAGAGTAAGGCACATCAAGAGGAAGGAGTGAAGGGGGCTGTCTGAGGGAAGGAAGGCAGAAGGGGAGACAAGGCATGGACCCCCAGACTGATTTCCAAGGGGCCCTGCTGCTCAAGCATGCAGATGCATCTGCAATTGCCAAGTACCCCTTTCCCTCCTGGGACGTCTCCAACCACCTTCCCTGGAAAGAGTGAGAGTCTGCTCATCCAGATGTTTTGTTAGAGGTGCAAGTCACAGCAATGGGGAATTGCCAAAGATTGATGCCTCTGGGAAGGGAAACACGTGCCCTGACCCTACTCAGCAGCTCAGATCGTGTTTGGGGCTGGCCTCTGGCCAGAGGTTGCTGCTGCGGTGTCTTCAAAACACTCAGAGAGCCAGGGACTTTCCAGGAGCTTGTTGCCTTAGTGGGACATAGACTGGGCAAGGAAGGAATCTGGGCTCTGTGCTGGGACTGCAGAGCTCCCCTGGGCTCCTTTGCGAGCACCCAGGCACTGCTGTCTGGGGAGGTTGCACAAGTAAGGGCTGGAAAGGCACTAACTACCAGCATGGCTCTCCTTTTTCTTCCCTGTCCTGGTGCCACCAATCCTTTTGGATTAGAGGGATGGGTGACAACACACAGGATGCCTCCAGGAGCTCCTTCCCTATGCTGCCAAATACCCTGAGGAGATGCACCTGCAGACAACCTGCTACTGCCCAACCTGCTACTGCCCCACCTGCTGCTTGCCTCTGCAGCCTCTCAGCAGGCTCTGCTGCCCGACTCCACAGCAGCCTCTGTGTTGCACAAGTGTGTGGGGATTTGCCTCCCCCTATCTGTGTACGTGGGTACCCCCTGAATGGGATGTCCATGCGTGAGGGATGGAAGAAGCCCCAGGAGTGCAGCCCTGGCACACTGCCCCAGGCTGTCCCAGAGGAATGGGACAGCCATTCCTCCTGGCTGGCAGTTGTTGGTGATCCATGACTCCAGCATTGCCTTCTCCCTGCTGAGGGGAGCAAGAGAGTGGGCACAGAGCTCTGCTTTCTGCAGCAGTTGGGACTTTGGTCTTCTCCTGGGCTACTCATTGTCCCTGATGACTGTTTATCAGGGTCATTATCGGAAACTGGTGGAAAGTCCTGGTTTTACAACCCAGCTCCCAGGCAGCAGGGTCCTTGAAGGGGTTTGACCCCCACTATCATTGGTTAGACCCCATGAGAGCTGCCCATTCCACTGGGGCTCCCAGGACACAGCTGGCGTGAGCATTGGGATCACAGCTATCCAAGGAGCTGGAAGCCAGGCTGAGCGAAGAGGGGCTGTTAGCAGTGCATGGTGAAGGATGGCAAGGGGGGCTGGAGTGGTGCCGGGACATCATCTCTTCTCAGACGGGCTCTGGAGCAGGGTGAGAGGCAGCGACACCAGACGCATCACAGGAAATTCCCATTAAGTGGTGGGGGAAATGTTTTCAACTTGGGGATGTATCAAGCACTGGAACAGGTGGCCCAAAGCAATTGTGAAACCACCATCCTTGGTCTCTTCCAGACCATGCTCTGGTGATTACTTGAAAAATGTCTGACTGTCCTTTCCTCACAGCAGGACTGGTGTCACACTAGTTGCTCAGGGCTTGGTCCAGTAACAAAAGCCATCTCTTTGGATGGCTTTTGTCACCACAGGAATTTCCTGTGGGGTCCTGTTTAGCTCTCTGGGTTCACTTCTATGTAGTCCCCATCTGTCCAGCTATGTCCAGCTGCACAGGGCCGTGTCATGCTGCTGTGGGTTTTCACATCCTTGTCAGCACATTCCTTCAGCCAGTCCCCACTCCCTCCCAGCTCCCCACAATTTGATATCAGCACCAAAATATGACGGGCTGTGCTGTTTTCCCCAGTCCCATTGCAGTCTGGCCCTCACACATCCCAGCCCTACAGCTGTATTCAGCTCTGTTCAGCTGGGGTCATCCCCAAGGCAGCCAGACACAGATGGGGGCTCAGGGGGAAGGGGTGTAGGCTCACCCTCAGCAACTTCTTACCTATTGTTTGTATTGGTGGTTTGGCTTGGAAGCAAATCACAAAATGGGGGAGCAAAACAGGTTGACTCCTTGGTTTCTTTGAAGGCTTGGCCACCTTCCAAGATCTCTTTCATGCGAATAAACACTTGACCCTCTGAGAGCAGGTAGTGGCAGGTTGTGAGACTCTGTAGGAAACTGGAGCCCACAAACTCATCTAGCTGTGATGGGAGCTGTATCTCCAGCATGTCCCCCACCTGGCACCTCACGCCGTGATGGGCAGCTAGGAACAAGACAGGACGTGTCTGTAAAGGGGGGCTTGCAGCTTACAGGAATCCCCCACCCTCTACTTCTGCATCACCCAGCCCTTGGCCGGCTGGTGGGCTGCTTGCCAGGCTGTCCGAAAACGAAAGCAAGGAATCCACAGATAAATAGGAGCAGCCCCAGCACGAGGCAGCAGTGTGTGTTCTGCTCCCAAGCCTTGCCCTGCTCAGTGACCGTGGCAGAACCATGGCTCTCCGCCCCTTCCTGCTGCTGCTGCCGCTGCTGGCTGCCACCCTCCTCATCACCCAGGCTCAAGGTGAGGGGCGAGGAGTCCTGCTGTCTGCTCTTGCGGGGATGGGCAGGGCGTGCGGGTACTCAGTGGGGTGTGTGCAGGGTGCCGGCTGGTGAGGGTGGTGTTTGTGCACTGGCCTGTGGGGGGTGCGGATGTGTGTAGGGCTCTGTGTGTGTGTGCCTGTGGCATTGGCTTGCAGTGCTTGCTCGGCTTGGGAGTGTGTCTTGTGTGCATGTGGCTGCTGGGGCAGCAGCACCCCAAGCTGAAAAGAACAGGAGGAGAACGAGGTTCAATACCAGGTTCAGTACCTTTTCAAGGAGCTCATCTGTTTCCCCGCCACCACTCTTGGATGTGGTGTCTCGTATTCCTGGGGCCAGGTCTGACCTGGGCACTGGGGTTCAGAGGTTCCACCCCCACATAGTGCCAGGATCACCCTGACCTGTGATGCCAAACAAGCCCCGTGCTGTCAGCTGGCATTCTGTGCTGAAGGTGTCCTGACCCACTGATGATCCCTCCTTGCTCACAGGCATTGGAAGCTCAGCCTTGGACTGCTGCCTGAAGCACAGCCCTTTGAAGAAGGAAATCCCCAGTGGCGTGGTGAAATCCTACCGCCTCCAGGGACCTGAGTCGGGATGCTACCTTCATGCTGTTGTGTGAGTACCCTGTGGTGGCCAGGACCACTTGGAACAGTTTGGCTGCAGACAAACCCTTCCTTGTCTTCCTTCTGCTCCCCCCAGCAATCTTTCTGCTGCTCCCCCAGGCTCATCACCAAGAGGAACAGGAAAATCTGTGCCTCTCCCACTGACGACACTGTCCGGAAGTTGATGGAGCAGGTGGACAAGAAGGCCAAGAATGACAAGAACAATAAGAAGACCCAGCGTCCCAGGGGCAGACCCAAGAAGCAGAAGCGGCAGCGGGTCTAAGTCAAGCCTGAAGAGGTAGGTGAGGGGGGTGAGTAGAGTGACGGTGCTGCACCCCATTCTAGATCCTTCTCTTTGGGAGGGTGGGCATTCAACTCCTGGTGCAAAGCCTGGGAGAGCTGTCAGAGCCATGGCTGGAGCACAGAGGCACTTAGGGAACAACTCTCTCCTGGTTTGTTCTTGCATTGAAATTAAATTAGTTTCTGGAGCTGCTGGGATAAAGCAATGCTTGGGGATGGGCAGGGCAGGCCACACTAGGGAATGACCCCTAGCTGGGGTGGATGATCTCGCTGAGACCCTCTCCATCTCACCCCATCCTCCTTGCCTTTGTTAGGACTGATGCCTTCCCACTGGTGACTGACCCACGGCCCGGCAATGGCAATGGACATACACAAACCACACACTTACCCACCCGCCAGTCCCAGGGCGGGGATGGGGCAGGCTGAGGAGGATTCCCTCTGCCCCACAACCTCTTTGTTGCTGCTATGCCTGATATAGAGATCCCCCAGCACCTGCAGTGCCTGGGTGCTCTCAGCAAAGCAGGCACCCAGGTCCTCACTCATTCCACGGCCAAATAAGTGGGGACCTGGGCGTGGGAGCTGAGCCATGGCCTCTAGAGGGAAGTGGACATGCTTCCCACTCAATGGGAGTTATTTAGCCTAGCAGGATGGATGCTCTTCCTATGACTTTTTTTGGGGGATATTATACATTTGTATTTATATTTGAAAACTGTGCTTTCATTCAGTCTTCCTGAAAGGCTTTACTTCTGTCTCCTTATGCTTCACAAAGTAGCCTTTATGCTGCAGGCTGGATTTTCTGGAAGATTTCTCTTATTTTTCTACCGAATAAACCATGGCTGCATTTTATTTTCCTCTCATCTCTTTGCTCCTTCTTGGCTTGCAAGACGTGGGGAACCAGGCAGGTCCCAAGTCCTGTGGTCCTACTTGAGCTGCTTGCTGGGTGCTTCTTTGCAGAGCAATTAACAGCAGCTGAGATGGAGAGTTTTGGGGTAACAGTGATAACACTGTGGCTCTGTGTCTGGACTGTTCTAATCTTTCAGGTTTTATGGTACACTGTTGCATTGTAGTTTGGATAAAGATAGCCACAATTTGTCCCTTTGGTTTTTTTATTTTATTTTTTAGGTACAACATTTCCATGAAATCAGAACTAATTGTTCAGTTTAGTGGAATTAATACCCTTTTAGCTCCCCTGGCTACAAAATTGCAATGAGATCAGAACAAATTGTTTGGTTTAGTGGAATTTTACCCTCTTCTTTCCCCGGGCTTTGCTTGTGTCAGGGTTTCAGACACTATTAAGACAAATGCTTAGTTTCCTGGGAAAAAAAAGCACCAGCAAATCTCTCATACATATTTACCAAATCTGAAAAGCCCATATGGTGAAAACCACATGTGAGGCTGTGAAGGTGGGGGAATAGCAGATTTTGTAAAATTCACTATAGACATCCTGAGCCATTTGAGAGCAGCTCTATCCCAAACCTTCAGTGAGAGAAGTCACTGAGTAGAGGACACCTTTAGGTGACACTGCAAGTGGAGGTGGGACAGACCCCTGGGACAAGGCTGGGGGGAAAATGGCATCTCCCTGTGCTTGCAACCCGCTCCCCCTGGCATGCTGAGAAAGAGCAAATTAAACAGCTGTGCTAGAGCCACACTGCTATCTGCTTGGAGAGATTTTGAACGTGGACTTTGGTCAGTAAAGGTCTATTAAATCATATAAATGCAATAACAGGATTTGCAGCGCTTAACAGTATCAGCATGGGCGGTGTGTTTGTTGGAGTAAACCTTATAGCTGAGTGTTTTTACCAAGTATGTATCTGGCTTGACTGCTTTATTAATAGGGCATTTAGGACATTCATTTTAAGGCTGTGTAAAGTAACTGTGAAGTCCAAGAAACTGGCCTTGAGCATGGGACAGGCGCTGAGCCGTCTCCTCCCTCACATTGAACACCCGGCCGTCTGCCAGACCGGTTTTTGGACAGGATGTGTGGCAATAAAATATATTCTTTTTAACCAAATTCATTTGTTCTGGCTGTTGTGGTGGGCTTTGGTGGGGTGGGAAGGGCTGCATGACGGGGTGCTCTCCTGCCCCACTCACCATCATCCCCCAGGTCCTGGCTTTTGCAGTGCTCCCATGTGATGCATCCCTGGGGTGCTCAGGCTGGGAGCTGCTCGCACAGGGGAGCAATGCAAGTACCCTCTCTTGTAGCTGTGTTTCCCAGCAAAGTGGAGACATCCTGGTTGCTCCTCTGTCCCCAGTGAGGGGTTCTGAGGTGCCAGAGAACCCCTGGGCACAACACTGCTTTGGTCACAGCATCTTTTCTCACAGCCGAGCCTGTCCGTCTAACTCCGACCCATCTGGATGTGCACTGCTTGTTCAAAGCAGGGGCTCTGTGCTCCTTGCTGCTTTGGGATAACAGCAATAAAATAGGTTATTAATGAGGCCATGCTCTGGACTGGGCTTTGCTGAGAGCCTGGGAACTGATACCTGCACACAAGGAGTCAGGTGGGGGTGCCGTGGGAGGGCTGGAGGCAGCCCTGTGTTTGATGGGGACACACTGCATCCAGTGGCCCTGCCTCTGATGAACTCCTTGTGCTGGTTGTAGTGTCAGGGGATTGTGAAATGGTCATAAAAATTCCCTAGAAATGAGGTCTAGACGAATATGTCTGTAATCACAAACAGCTAAGCATGAGAATATGGCAGGAGTGAGCCAGCATGTGAAATGTGCCCTGGTGTGTCTGTGGAAGAAAACACCACGTAGGAGGGCTTTTTCACTTTAAATGTGAGAAGGGCATTAGGCTAAACCAGGTTAAAAATATATACCAGAGGTGGTGTTCTAATTTGCCAAAAAAATTACCAAAAACACATGGTCTGGAAGCATGGGCACAGATGCACAAATGTAAGCCCACGTGTGCCTGCACCTGCACACACACAGGTGTTTGCACTCTCCTTCCAGATTTATTGCTGAATGCTGCTTTCCAGGAAGACAAGGTGGCAGGGTTACTGGGAGCCTCTTGAGGCAGGTGTGAAACAGGTGGTCACAGTGCTACTACAGTGAGATGGCACCAGGCAAACACCTCCAAGGAGATTCCCTGTGAGAAGTAATGAGCCGCAACCTGCAGCACTCAGTGGGCACCAAAATTCCTTCTTCAAAAAGGAGCTGAATCCATGGACCCCAGCTGGGACAAGAGATGTGAAGAAGAAGGTCTAAGTGGGTGCAGCAGTGAAGCAGCAGAAAGGAATTCACACAGCTGTACCCCTGGGCAGGGCAAACCTGATGCTATGTGCAAAGATAAAGCAGTGTTGATGAAGCATGTGCTGGGGTAGTAGGTAGGCAAGGGATGTATAAAAGCCCACCTAGACATAGAATCAGTCTGCACGGAAGGAAGCAAAGTTGCAACAATGTCAAACTGAGCAAAGAGTTAGGAAAGCTCAGCCACTCTGGAACAGAAAGGCTTCAGTGACAGCAGAGAGCAGCCAGGCGAGACAGAAAACCGAGTGCAGCCAAGAAAGTATTGAGCCCAGGCCAAATGATTAGCTCAAGTCATTAGCTGGTGCAGATGATGCTCCAGGGTTCTCCCAACAGCGGAATGCTCTGGGGTGTGATGCCAGGTGGAGCTCCAGCAAGGCTCACCTGGACATAGCCACACCAGCTCCATCCCTCCATCCCAGGTCCTTACCCAACAGCAGGAGCGGGCTGTGCTGCAGCAGCCTCGTGGAGGCCAAGGGCTGCTTTTGGGGCTGCATGGGTGTTAGAGGGGCTTTGGATTCCAAGCAAAGCTTCAAGGTGTTTTTTGGTGTTCTCTCCACCAACACTGCTCTCCTGAGGTCTACTATGGTCTTGAGAGCAGAGAGGAGGTGGGAAAGTGGCTGGGGGGGAACAGGGCCTCTCACCCTTCCTGCCCCAAGGTATTTCCCAGGCCTGGCCATCCCCTGGCATTCATGCTGTCCTAGAGGGCACAGCCCAGTGCTTCCTTTCAACCCTTTTGTTGCCTACAAGTAATTCCCAAGTGTCTCCCTTCCCCCATCTTCTGTTTTGCTGGCTGAAGACCCTTGGCTTTGGGGTGTCTCATGCTGTTATTCCTCCTTCCATTTCCCCAGAACCCAAGGTCCCTCAGCTTGTCTCCCATCCTTGTCTCCCCATTGCAGACCTGCTCCTTGTCTGTGAAAAATCATCTGCTCTACTCTGAGGATATCCTGTGTTGGGGCCAATGTGAGCCCTGCCCCAGAGCTGCAACTAACCAAGAGCTTCACAATCTCCCCTGCCCGTTGTCAAAGAGCCAATAGAGCAGTGAGGCAGCTCCCAAGGGTTTGTTCTGTCCCATATTCTTGTAGATCTGTCCACAGGTGCAGTGGGTGTGCAGCCTCACTGGGCATCTTTCTCTGCCAAACCATGCAGGATGTGTCAAGGAGATTGCTGAGTGGCTGCTTTTTGTACAGATCTTTGAGCTGTCCCCAGCTATCCCCTCCGAAATCCCTGTAGGGGCTGCAGAGAGGACAGGCAAAATGATGGCAGGGAGTCAGGGCTGGGGGCATCCCACCTGGCCACTGCCACCTCGGTGCTATTTGCAGGAAGCATCTGGCTGGGAAACTGCAACCCAAAGGTGATGCTGAAGGACACGTGTGTTGCAGGGACTCTGGGAGATGGTTGCTTGCCTAGGAGTGTACAGCAAGACACCGCTGAAGATGTTTTTGGATCTGCTGCTCATCACTCATGATGACCTCAACATCAGTGACACTGAAGCCAGTGAGTGTTAGAAAAAGAGCAGGAATTGGAACCTTTTGAGTCCTTCTGGACCAGATCCTCAGGTTCATCTTTGCTACTTCTGGGCAAAACTGCAACTTGCTATTTTCCCCCCCTTATCTCCATTTAAATCAAATTGACTGTTTTCACTCAGCTAGAGGAGATCCAGAGAGGCCCTGAGCCCCATAGGCTGCTGTGGCCTCGGTCCTTGTGCTGCACCAGGACTGGGAATGTGATGGGAGCTGTGTGAGGCTGCCACGAGCCGGGTGTTGCAAGCGGAATTGAAGCAGCTGCAGTGCTTTCCCAGTATTTCCCAATGAAATGAATGCAGCCAGCCCAGATCCCACCCCCAGGGACTGGCTGTAGCTGGAATTTGCTGAAATTCCCCCTTTGCCCTTTCCAGCTCTGTAGCTCAGAGGTGGAAGGCAGACCACCACCAGACAGCCTGGGGAGTATCTGTCCTGGCCGCTCCTGTGGCTGTCAGGTCTCCAGGAAGGCAGCAGCATGGTCAGTGCTCCCTGAGGAGAGCCCAGGGGTGAAGGTGATACCCACGTGGTACATTTACATTTTGATGGGTTTGGATTTCCCACAGGGATCATTAGTCCCTTCTGATTTCCACTTTAATTAAAAACTGCATTATCGAGGTTTCTGCAGGAGTGAGTGCTCATGGATGCCTCATGCTGTATCCTGTGGTGTCCTTGGGGCTGGAGCTCCAGCGCTCCCTAATTGCTCAGGAAGAGGCTTAAATGAGTTAGTGTGAACAATGCACTTTCCTCATCCCCACCACATCCCCTGCCTGTTTGTGCCTCTGGGGACCCAGGACCCTGAAGATCCCTGTCTTCCTCATCTGGTCCCTGAGGCTCAGTCCTGCAAGGGGAATGGGTGACCTTCCTGAATTCCACAGGGATGCACTTCAGAGATGACCACATTTTTCTTAGAAATCTTACTGACCCCAGTAAGAAGGGGGGAAACCCACCACATTCCCCTTTCACAATGCAAGTGGAAAGCCCCTTTCCTCACTCTGGTGTTCTTCCTGGGGAGCAGAGGCGTGTGAAGCTGCTGTGCTTTGACCCACTAGGCTCCCTGACAACTGTCACGAGGAAGAACAACCTCCCTTTCCTGTCCATGTTGCTGGCAGGGTCTGTGGGCAGCTCAAGGGTGGGGGTCCCCTGCAGCCAGAGGTAGCTAAGAGGTTTAGTCCCAGAGGGATATATTCACAACTTAGCATGCTCCTTTTGGTGTAGATCCAGTTGGGAGCCAGCAGCAGGTGGGAGAACCTTGTGCCAGGGAAGTGGTGGCTGGGGACACCCCTGCTTCCATGGGGTGCAGAACCCAGCAGTGCCTGGAGGAGAGTCCCACAGCACAGGACTCCCAGCACTCCTCGCCAGTCCTTGGTTGTGCTCCAAGATCTGTCAAACACACTGAACATGCAAGGAGGTGAGGGTTTGTTGCTGGGCAGCCCCCCCAGCACCCCTTGCCAGTGGGTCAGGGCTCTGCTCTTGGGACCCCCTCTTTGCAGAGGGCTCCACATTGTCAGACCAACCCCCAGCGAGGAGCTGGCTCTGGGCTGGGAGCAGTTCTGGTCACCAGCAACCAGGAGCTGTCATCCTCCTTGCTGTGTCCTGAGAGGAGACAGTGTCCTGAGGAGATTAAGTAGAGAGCAGGTTGCAGAACTAGCCTACATCCCCAAACCTGCGGGAAGCCCGGGGCTGATGACGGAGGGACGCTAATCCTCCACCACCTAAACTCGACTTCTGCTGGCTTGGGAGTGTCAGCAGGTGCTGGTTGAAGTCAAGCTGGCACATCCTGTTTGTGCTGCTACTCCTGCCCATCAGCCCCTGCCTGATTCCTTCTCCACAGCGCTGGCTTGCCGGGGCACAGGAGCAGCCAGAGGCAATGCTTTCCTGATGGAGGAGATCATCACACATATGAGGCTGGTGCCAGTGCCAGTGCCGAGAGGCAGCACCATGTCTGGTGGCATGGCTGGAGTCATCTCTTGCTTCTTAGCATGGAGTGGGGAAGGGGCAGAGCCTCTCCCACTGTTGACAGGAGCAGAGAGACTCACTGAGGTTCCCGGGTCCCAGCTGTGTGCCTTGTGCCTGGGTGGATATTTGTCCACATGGAAGGGGTCTGTACACTTTTCTCCATTTAGGTGCAAGGACAGTCCAAAGCTGGAGCAAGAGTAAAAGTGCAGGCATAGAGACTCTGCTGCAGGGTTTGTTCGCCCCTGTTGCAAAATATTTTTCCTTTTGTCAGCCTTTACATTTGACCTGCCCCTGGCCCCACGGAGAAGACCCTAACTCTGGCATCTCCAACTCCCTACAAGGCAGATGCTGACAGCAGTGAGCCTTCCATCGTTCTTTCCCTGGGATGTACAACCCCGGTGCTCTCTGCTTCCCACAAGGGACTGAAGCAGCCTGGTTTAAGGGACATCACTGCAGGTGGCATTGGCACTGGCACGGTGGTGAGTCACCATACCAAGGAGAAACAACCCCCATCCCTGTGCTCCTGTGAAAATTCAAAGCGGGAGCGCTGGTCCTCGCTCTCGGCAGTGCCCACGCAGTGGGTGAGCTGCTGGGACCCTGCACTGTGCACACAGCCTCCGTGGGGGATTTCTGCTCTTCTATGGAGAAAACCTGTTTACAGGAAGCTCTTTGGCCAAGAACCCATTTTCTGGGACACCTGGAAATCAGGTTGTCTTTTGGCCTGTGAGATCTTGGCCCTGGAGTGGAGCGCTCTGACTGGGCTCTCCTCTCTCTACCAGCTTCGAATGTGCCCCCATGCAGGCACTGAGAATGGCAGGGGGGGAAAGCCAGTCTTCAGCAACCAGCCAGGGAGACTCTGGGAGGGGAGATAGACATCACCCCAATACCAACATATACCCCAAAAATGGGGTTGAGGCAAGTTCTACCCCCCACTGCATCAGAGGGTTGAGACTACGTGATATTTATTGTGAATGTCCCAGAGATGTCTCAGAGAAGAGACTGGGAAATGTGTGGGGTGAGAGCCTCCCAAGTGCTATCCCAGGGCCCTGGGGTGCTTTCACAAGATAAAGAGACCCTGGAGCTGCCTGGTCCTGAACAGCAACACCTATGGCCTGAGTGCTGGCAGAGAGGGCAAGAGAATCTTTGGCTATGGGACCACAGAACAGCTGGCTGCAGGGAAAGCAGCTGCTGGGATATTCGGGAACTGCTCAAAGATTAAAATCCAGCCTGTTGTAATTCTTTTTACAACCTCCCAGCCTCCAAAAGAAAGTGAAAGCCATGGGCTAGAAGGATATATAAGCAGTGGGGAGCAGCAGCAGCAGGGCACAGGGAAGCTGTGCAGAGCTCACCTCTCCTGCCTGGAGCTCCATTGCCCCCAGCCCATCCTCTGCCAGACTCAGCAGCAAAATGCAGCGGCTGCACCTTCTCTGCTTCAGTCTACTGTTGGTGGGACATATCCTGGATGGTAAGATGGGACCTCTCAGGCTGCCTTTCCCAGGGAAGTGAGAGGATTCTGTTTCTTCTCTCTTTTGCATTTCCAGCAGACTTTTAGAGGGACACAAGGCTGCTGCTTCCTCACAGCCCTCCTGCGTCCTCTTCTTGTAACCTGCCCACAGGGACTTTGTCCTGCCCAAAGTCCAGACAGGAGCCTGCAGGGCTCTGGGGCAGGGAAGGCGTGTTTGGGAAAGGCCATGGAGCAATCCTGCCTCCCAGTGCCCTAGCCCAGCTTGCACACATTGGGCTGGGATTGTCTTGGTCCCGTTCTCTCCAGTATACCACCGAGGTGACATTCCTGTCACCCTGTGGTGTAGGGCAGCCTGAAGGCAAGTGGCAGGGCTGGGAGCCAGAGGGAAGGTGTCTGTTAGGGCAGGGCTGATGTTTGAGGGGCTGTTGGTGTTGGACGTGGCGTTTGCACAGGTCACAGCTGTCTGGGTAGGTGACATCAGAACCTCTACATGTGGTGGGGAGCTGGGGGGTGCAGACGCCTTGTGGTGTTGCACCACACCTTGCTGCTGAGGGTACAGACGTCCATGGGTGCTGCCAGCCTTGTCAGGTGTTAGCAGTGAATACAGGATTTGCTGGGAGGGTGACTCTGGATCTCGTCCCTGCAGAGAAGCACAGACAGCTATATCCTTCAGCTGTCACAGGAATGATCCATGTGGGGTGGGCTGGTGGTGGGGTAGCTGCCAAACCTTTGATTGCTTCAGTAAATAAAGCTGAAGTCATCCCCAGCCCCTCGGAAATGCGTGTCTGTATTGCAGCACCCTGAAGTGGGGTAAATAAAGACCCCTGTGTCCTGCCTTGCTAGCTGGGGTGTGGGAGGGAGGGTTGTCTTCTGCCTGTTTACTCTTCCCCATCTCCTTTGCTTTCTGTCGGAAGGAGGCAAAGGGCTCTCCCACTGGGGTGGGAGCGCAATAAAGCTGGTGCCTGTGTGCCCAGCCAGGGCAGTGTGTGACAGCATTCCTGCAGGCACCATCCTGCTGCAGCCCCGTCACCCTGTGGGGAAGCTGGGAGAGGTGCAGCTGGCCTCAGCCTGCATGGTGTGTTCCTCCTGCAGTGCACAGCGGGAACAACGTCCTCGACTGCTGCCTGCGGACAAGCGAGGTGCCCATCCCACGGCGGATCGTGCAGGATTACTGGCTCCAGCTGGTGCAGGATGGCTGTGACATCCCTGCTGCCGTGTAAGAGCCCAAGTGCTGATGGCTGAGGGACAAGGCCTCGTGATGGCCAAGGGATGGACCTTGCACAGAGGCGGGGTGGAAGGCAGAGCAGGATGGTGGAGGGACGTTGAGCTGGGTTTGAGGGTGAAGGAATAGGGAGGGCTGCAGAAGAGATCCTGGAGATCCAGAGGCTCAGTGAAAGGGGGAGCAGCTGAGAGGGGAGAGCACAGGACAAAAGCCAGGGAAGAACGTCACCTACAGGCAGAGATGGGGGAGGGCAGTGAGGTAGGGAGTGGGTGAGAGCTTCAGCTGTTCTTGAGCATCCATGGAGTGCCTGTCACTACATCTTGTTTTTTTCACTCATGGGCCTAGCAGATTCATCACCACAAAGGGCAAGCGCCTCTGTGCACCCCTCCATTCCCTGTGGGTGATTCGTCTCCAAGAGAGGCTGGATGCCAGCTTTGCCAAGAGGGTAAGAACCATCATAGTTCTCAGCCAGGCATGAGATCAGCCCAGGGAGTGGGTTTATCCACTGCCAGACAGTCTTTTCCCATTGTGACTGGGCTGCTGGGAAGAGCAGGCCCATGCTCTACCGAGGCATGGATAATTTGTCTTGGTCTCCATCCCTCCTGCCTCCAACTGGGATTAGTCTGCCTCCTCGGTAGTCCCTCTTCCACCCCAAATAAATGCAGCCCTGGGATTTTTGTCTACCCAGTGTCACTCTTGTCTGAGGCTGGTGTGTGCCATGGCAAATGGCACTGGGAACAAAATCCCTTCTCATTTCTGCCCTTCTTGGAGTCTGCTGTTTCTGCATCTTCATGGAGAGGCCTTATGATGAGCTTGGTGGGTGCTTTACAAGCCCTGACAGGTCCATCCCTACCATGGCTTGTCTGGCAGAGGAAGGGACCCTGGGGAAGCTCATGCCCCAAGGAGTACATTAGTATCAGTTGGGTTTTTCATTTTCCCAGGGCAAACCACAGGGCAAGTAGGTCCTGAAGAAGCAATGGTTAGTCCCAACAGCTGGAAGGGACCATCTCCCAGCTGTGAATCTGATGCTAACGGAGCCAACCTGCTTCCACCTCCAGCCTCAGAGCTGACCCTCCTTGAGACTCGTGCCAGTGTGTGGGACTGGGCAGAGCCCTGTCTGCTCTTTTTCCCTCTGCCTCCAATATGACCCAGCAGCCTGTGTCAGACTGAGCCAGGGGCTGCTGGATTCCATCACCTTTGCCGCCTGGAAGTTGTTTGATGGACTGATCTGTGAGGTGAGCTGGAGACTCTCAGACTTTCCATCAACGCAGCAGTTGTGACCTCCTGCTATAGTCTGATCTCTTTGGTTTCCATTGTCAGCCCCAACCTAGAGTCCTTCTGCATCCCTGGGAAGGGCTGCCAGCATAGAAAAGTGTGGGGCTGGAGGGGTGTGATGGAGATGTTCCACAATGGCCATATATTGTACTACTGATCCTTGCCAGGCACAACCCAGATGCCCTCAGAAAATGTGTAGCTAATGTGGTTCCTCTCTCACTCCTGAATTCCCTGCACTGTTTCCCTCCTGCCCTACCTTGCAAGGGTAGAAATAGAGCCACTAATGCGGAGCAGGCAGAGATGTGTCTCTTAGCCCCTGCTCTCCTCCGGGACATTGCACCCTTTCTCAGTCCCTCAGCCCGACACCACTGTCCAGCCCTGCCCCATGCCCATGCCTGGACGTCATGCTGCTCTCAGGTTATTTGCTGCTAGATCTGTTCATTGCAAAAATTCCATGTTTATGCCTCTTCTTTACTCTCTTTCTTTATTGTGCTGTGATTTTGTTAAATAAAAAGAAAAGCCAGCAGGTAGTTCTTGTGCCTCATGTTTGAGCCTGAAAGCCAGCATGGAGTGTGTGGTGAGCAGACAGCACTGCCTACTGTGCTGCAGTGGCAAGGGGGCTGTGCTGGGGTGTAGGGAGAAGGAAGGACAGTTCTTGGGGATGAGGGACACAGCATCTGGGCTGCAGGTCTCTCCTGGGAGTCCCTCAGCACTGTGGCAAAACAGGCGCCCTGCTCTGCACTGCTCAGCCAGGCTACAGGTGTGTGCAGGGATGGGGTAGGAGGGAGCAGGCCAGTATTGCACCATCCAGCCCCAAATGCTTCAGTCCTACCAGTGCAGATGCTGGGTTGGAGCTCCCCAACTCTCGGCTTCCACAGGAGCAGAGGCCATGGAAGAAGTGCTGCAGGAATGGGAGGTTTGTCCTTGAAGTAAAGGGAAACTGAGGCACAGTGTGGTTGATTACTCTGGCAGGTCAATACTTGCTGGCAGCTGGGGTGCAGGTGAGTGGAAGGATAAGCTTTTGGGGCAATGGAGGCTGCTGAAGACACCTATTCCAGGGCACATCCATGGATATGGCACAGATGGCAGCCCGCCAGCTCCTGGCACTCATCAACAGTAAGCTGAGAGTCTGTGGCCATTTTCCTCCTGAGCCTCAAGTCTCCTGTGCACTCTGAATAAGGTCTTGCTGTCTCAAAGTGTCCTTTTGTCCCCTTTTGTCCAGGCCATGTGACGATTGAACAAAGCTGTTCTGTCCAGCTGAAGCATTTGTGTGTCCAACAGGCAGGCACCATCCTCTTCTCCCAAGCACTGCTGTGTGACTGTCTGCATCATTCAGCTAGTCAGGTTTGGTGCTGGTCAGCATGCCTGGGCACAGGCTGGGGGTGAAATGACCCAGAACTATTCCTGAAGGCAAGGGTGCCGCCCTCAGGGGGTGGCATCCACACTGGTGCAGTGGCTGGGCTGTCCAAGCCAGGTACCTGATGGCTTTGTGCTGACACCTCTTGAATCCAAGCTTAATCCTGTCCCTTCTTCCCCCCGGTCACCTGTCTCACTCAGTTGGTGGCTTGTTTCTCTTGCAGGTGTTCCGCCCTCTGGGGTCCTCCTCCCCTGTATGTGCACACATGATGCCTTGGGCTCGGATGTCTCTGAGTGTGACTCTCACAGAGCACCAGCTCTGTCCCAGACTATTAACTATAGTGACAGCCCCAGAAATTCAATCCTGGGCAGAAGAAGGAAGAGAAGGAAGGCTGGTATGGGAAGAGGGGCCAAGATAAACAGTGTGAGTGGGAAATGAGGATAACTGGTGCTGTCTTGGACAGAAGCCTTCCTGCTGCTCGCTCAGTGACCTGTGAGGGGGCCGTGGCTGGGGAGGGGGAGGATGCTTGGCATGGATCTGCTCTGAGGCTGAGCTGCTGCAGCTGGAGCAGGTCCCTATGAAGGGCAGGGACTGCCAGAGGGGCTTAGCCTGGGGTGGATTAGATTCATCCTTAGTTGCAGGCTACCAGGACAAGGAGCACAGTGTCCTGTACCAGGGAAAATGAGGGAGAAGGGGTTTACACAGATCTCTTGGACGATGGAAGCAGGTTAATCCATTTCCATGAGAGTTTCAGGGATGTCTTAGCCAACAAGCCCATAAGAGCAGGTTTGCAAAGCCCAGGGTTCTCATCTCTGCTGGGAGAAGTAAATGTGTTCCCCTCAGAGCAATGTAGCTGCACATCACAGATCCCTGATAGGTCCTTGCCTGCTGTGGTTCTGAAGTGGATGGTGATCCACATCCCAGCTCTGGCAGCAGGCTGCTCTTATCTCCCACAGGGGAGGACAAGAAAAGATACTGTCCTGGACCAGGTACATGGTCCTGGCTCCTGTCCCTCTTCAGCCCTGCAGCAGGCTTTCCCCCCACGCCAGTGCCAACTCCTCTTGGAAATCTGTCAAAAACCAGACTGGTTCAGTGCTTAGTAAACAAGGGAGTGAGTTTCTCTGATTCAAAATGTCAATGATCTTTTTAGAAGGAAGCAGCCACTTTCCTTAGGGAAAGCAGCTAGTCATTGCTGTGTCAAAAACCTCAGTTCCCAGCCCAAAGCTAGTTTCAGAAAAAATGTCCTCCTGCTTTTCTCTCCCCAGACATGTTTTCCTCACTTTTCCCATCCTTACTGCATCCTCAGGGGTGGGTGGTGCAGGACCAGAATCCATTGCAGTACAATGCAGACATACCCTCAGCAGCTCAAGAGTTATGTGCAGGGATCTCTTTGGCTCTGGAGCATTGGCTGAATCCCCTGTAGCCCTTTATTCAAACCTGGGGACCTGTATTTCACATGTTGTGGAGCAACAAGGTGCTATAACTGCAAAGCTTTCACAAGGAGCTGACAAAACAGCCACTGTCTTGGTGACTGTGCACAAGGCAGGAGAGAAAGGACAGGGCTGCATCTATGCAAGCAAACTGAGCAGGCATCGGGTCGCTCCCTGGCTGCCAGCACTCACAGCTGGGATCATGAGAGCACTCATGTGTCTGCCTGGCATGGTGAAAGCAGTCTTGGATGCTGCCCATGCTGAGTTCAAGGGGCACCAGCAGGCACAATCTGCTGGGGTCTCAAGGTCTGACCTGGCACAGACATACCCAGCTGGGAGGTAGGATTGAAGGTTACATGGCAAAAAACACCCATTTGCTTCTCTGCAAGCAGGGCACCAAGAGAAATGCTATGTTGGTCTCCTTTGGTGCCATAGTACCCTTTCCAGGAAGGGTATTTACTGGAACTGGTTTTGTCCCTTGCCTCCAAAGAGACAGTGTACAGGGGCTTTTTCTGTCACCAGCATCCCCCATGTGCTGCACATGCTGGTCCTGGAGTGCCTGGGGAGGAACCAGCTGCATTCTCCCCACATGGACCTGCAGGCAAGGTGAGCAGCACCCCGGGGGCTAAGAGCTGTGCCCTTTCTCACAACCTTCACACAGCTTCTTCACATGACTCCCTGGTGCACAAGAGTCAACAGGAGGTGTGGACATGCTCTGGTCACATTTGCCAGTGCAGGGGCCAGTTGTTCCCCATTCTGGTGGTTTCCACCCCGTGGTGGCAAGGCAAGGGGCTTCTCTTCCTTGGCACAAGTGCCAGATCTAGCTGGCAGGGGCTCAGGGATCTGTCTAGGTTTATAAGATGAGAGGGGACATGTGGATGCCTGGGAAGGGTGGGAAGCCAAGTGAGGAAAAGCCCCTTTAGTCTTGTTCCATGGTACTGTTTGCTCTTGCCTAAACAACATGTGTGGATGATGAAGAGAATCCAGAACTGGCATCTCTTATCCTCAGCCCCCTGCTTGCTCCCCCCTTATTTCTGGCATGTCATCACCACTGCTGCTTGTCTGGACACTTTCTGCTGAGATTTGTCCTGTGGGCAGATGCCAGCACTCTTAGCCAGGCTGTGTAGTTCCAAAAAGGAGCTGGTGCCATTCCTGCCATGCTCCTCTTGCAGCTGAACTCTCCCTGGTGGCATTGCCCAGCCTGCACCTCCATGATCTGATCCTCAGGACTGGAGCATGAGACCAAGGGGGTTTTCCTGCCCTGAGCTCCTGGAATCAAATTGAGTCCAGAAGCTGTCTTATATGGAGACCCTTGTGCCTAGACAGGACTTGACTTAGCTTTGTGTTTCTAGAAGTAGCAGGAACTACAGCTCATTGCAGTGGGGGCTGAGCCACTAGACAGGCACAGCTCTGCCCATGTCCCAGGGCTCCCTTTGGAAAGTGAGGGGGGACCATCCTCTCTGCCCTCAGATGCACCCATCTTCTCTCTATGCACAGAAGCACTAAAAACTGGAGATAGAGACAAAACCAGGAGGGCAAGCAAGGAGAAGAGTTAACCTGCTGAGAGAACGCTCTGGAAGGTACCCGTCACCCACCCCTCCTGAACAAGCAGTAGGCAGTGACGGGAGGCTTAGTGCCGTTTCCGCAGCCCTCCCCACCTCTCCCTCCTGTTTTCCTGCTTAGCTGTGCTTCTAGGTAAGGCTTTTTTCTGCTCTCCACACTGCGTGCCCAGCCACAGAAGGCCGGGGGAAACCAATCCTCCCTTCTTTTCTCAATTGCTCTGCAACCACAGTAGAATGGCCTGGATACAGGGCAAAAAAGAACTGTTTCTGTCAGAGACTGAGGAGAGGGGTCACCACCAGCTCAGATTGCAGGGATGGGGCTTGGAGGGGGCTAGCAAAGATCTGGTTAGCTCTGCTTGGGATGAGAGGGACAGCCATGGGGCAAGAAAAGATGAGAAGATTTTGGGCATTGTCATGGATTTTGGTGTGCAGCCTGAGGCTGGCTGGGATGGATTATACCCATAAGCATGAGAAATCTTTCCTTGTCCATGGTGAAAAGGGAAAGCCAGAAGATTGCTGATAGTAAGGCAGACCCAGGGGCTCTTCCCACAATCTTTCTTTAGATCTAACAAGCACAAACCTCTAATCCTGGTGTCTCACTCTGTCTGCTTGGCCCCGTGCTGCCCAGTGTGTGCCCAGTTTCCTTGGATCCTTCTGCCCTAGGTGTATTTTACTGGCATCATGACTATTCTGTGCCTGTCCAGCTGTGCTGTGTCAATGCAGATTTGCAAGGTGTGGAGTTTCACAAGCTTCCTGGCTTGGGAGGTTCACCTGCTGCAGCCTTTAGTTGTTTCTTGCTCCAAACATATCTCATTCTTCCCCACTTTCCCACAGAAAGCAACATTTTCTTTCTTGCAGATGTTATGGCTGGGAAAGCCCCTTCTCTGCTGAGATGTGCACTGCAAGCCCACAACTCTGTTTACATGGACGCTCCTTAATCTTGTTTAAATTATCAAGCTGTGACTTTCTGTTCTCTGTGGGAGGGACAATGCTCCAGAAATGTGAACTGCTGAGGTGGTCTTTGGTAAATAAATCAAGTGCTTTCCTTGAAAATACCTGCAATATATAGTTTCCCACCTTTTCATTTAGCTGACACAGCTTTTGGAAAGGCACCAGTGTGTGTTTATGGTGATGGATGACAGCCACTGTTCTGCAAAGAACAAAAGCAGAAGTGTCCCAGATATGCTACAGCTACAGATTCAGCCTCTTCTCACAGTGCTTGGTTTCATTTCCCAGCCACTGCATTGTCCTCTGACCCTGCCAAGGACAGATGCCCCAGGGAATTCCCAGTGTCAGAGCCAACAGGGCTGCGAGTTTCACTGCCTGCCTGGGGTGAAAGCAGGGATGATATCTGCTGTGTGGAACCCAGCTGTTTCTGAAGGCTGTGTCTGCACTGTGCAATGGCTCTTTGCTGAACCTGTGGGATTCAGCTGGCTTCAGGAGGGCAGCAGGTCCTGGAGCTGCTGTCACTCAGCTCAGCACTTCTCACTTCGGGTGGGCAGGCTCTGTCCTGTTTGCACTGCTTTGCCCCCCATCCCAGTGAGGATTTTGGACATCACTCATGACTGGTCCTGTAGGACACAAATTATAAAAATCAGTCTCACTGGGAGACGTGGTCCCAGATGGGACAGCTGGTCTCTGGAAAGGCGTGCACCCATTTGGGGGTGGAGTTGTGGAGTACAGTGGTGAGTTTGATCAGAGGTGTGAATGATGTGGCCTCAAACAACAGGCTGAAGGAACTTGATTTAATCTTGCTTCCAGGAATGGATGACATGGTCTCCAAGTGCACAGAGGGACATAGTGAAGAGAAAGTGAAAAGAAGTCCTGAGTTTAATTCTGATAAGTCAAGAAACCACAGGGGTCAGACTTTGGGGGGAAATTCCATTTAGCAGGAAGAAGCAGATGAAGAAATGCTGCATGTCCACTGCTGGAAACTTTTACAGTGAGACCAGAGCTTGTCAGAACACTGGAAGCAGTGCTGGCTCTGGCTCAGCACAGGATGGGTTAGACGACCCCAGGTAGTCCTTCCTAATCCTTTTTTTCCCCCCTGCTAAACTGTCCTACCAGGTTCCTACTAGGTGAGGTGGACTTCCTCTGCCTTATGCTATCCTTCTGAGGGCTACATGAAATCCTTCACTTCCCATGACCTTGGGAATCTCTCTAAAAGGTGGAGAAGGGAGGATGGAGTTACACTCTGAAGCCCCCATTTACTTGTTGGGTGCTTGATATGAGGCTGCCTGTGGTCACAAGAAACACTTGCTCCTGCATGCAAACCCAGGATCTGACTTAGCGCCCAAATGATGAAGGTGCCTTGGGAGCATGGGGGGAGCTTGCCATGCCAGACTGAAAGAAACAGATCTTGTGTGTCTTCCATTAGAAGTACCTTTGAAGTGGAGCAGGCTGTGCAATGCTAATAGTAGAGTGTGAACCATCAGCAGTGAAAACCAGCATTCTTGTTGTCACCATCTGGGACACATGCTAGGGTGCTCCTGATGAGGGCCTTGGCAGGCTTGGGTCTGTTATACCAGCATAATTTGAGTTTGGGCTTGAGGAAAAAAAAGAAAGCAACCCAAAGAGATAAAAGAAAAGAGCTCTTCAGGGCGAACGTGAAGCCAACCAGTTTAGCATCAAACGCCTTTTGAAAGCAGCTGTGCAGCTTTGCTCAGGGATAAATAAAGGCTGGTTTGAAGCTGGAGAGCTAGCTGCCAGAACACACTGTTCCCATCTTGCCAAACACTTCCCAGACCACCTGTCCTCGCAGGGCTGGGTTCCCCGCAGAGCTCTCATGCTGTTACATGCTCTGGTGGAGTGGATGGGTGTATCGCCAGCATCCTGAGGCTCAGCCCTGGCTTGGAGTGAGGGCACAGCTCAGGCTCATCCTGAGGGGGAAGCCCTTGCAGGGTCCTTCATCTCTCTGGAGAGCTCAGAGAGATGGAGACCATTCCACTTCATGGTATATCCTCACCCTTGTGATGTTTCCAAGATTTGGAGGGGGAGGCAGACATGAGAGTTTGGCTGGCAGGAGATGTGCACTGCCTGGCCCCCAGAGTAGTGCCAAGCAGAGGCCATGATTTTGGGTTGGTGCAAGGTCTGAAGCACTGGAGTCAAGGGAGCTCTAATCAAAGCAGGCCCTCAAGTGTTTGCACTCAGTGCTTTAGCAAAATAAGGAAGGACTCAAGCAAAAAAACATCTGGAACAAGATCAGAAGCCAGGCACTCTCCTAAACAAAGGAGATGCATGGCCTTGGAGGAGAAAACAGACATGTAAATAGAGACGGAGGGGGCCAAGAGAAGGTTGGGTTTCTCTGGATCTCATTTGTCTTCCTTGTGCTGCAGCTGTCTAAAGTAAATGCTGGGGGGCTGTGGTGTGCTGGAACATGTTGGGGCCATTCATCATGGGCAGTGCTGGCAGCTGGGACAAGTCCATGATGAGCAGAACCTTCCAGCTTTCCAGAGGGCTCTGCCTCACTTGCAACACTAGTTTTGAGGCTGCAGCCTTTCTTGTGCTGCAGGCAGGCAAAGGTAGGGAGGGAACAACTTCTTTCAGCAGGGCATTCACCCCTGTGAATGTGACCCTGAGGTGCTTTTTAACAAGGATTCTGGCTGGTCTTCAGGAGGGTCATTGCCCTCTCTGTTTCCAGAACCCCTTCAGTGTACTCTGGGAAAGAATTCCTCCTGATCCAGATCTTGCCCCTCATTGACTGTGTCTGGTTGTACTTACACAAAAGCCTTCTGGGTCAGTACTTTCCAGTCTGAACAGCCTCAATCTGCTCAGCATTTTCCTTCTCTTTCTCTCTTTCTGCTCTCCTCTTCAGGACAGTGTGTGTCAATGTGGAGGGCAGGTAGTTCTGCAGGGATTTGGTACGGAGCTGCTACAATGGGCTTTCTTTGACAGCCAGGAGATGGACTCTTTGGCACAGCTCTGTTGTGAAGAGAGTCTGCAGCTTCATGCCATGCTTGCCTAGGCCATCAGGGACAGCACAGGCAAAGAGCCAAATATCAAAATTCCAGATTGAGACTTTTTCTCAGCTGCTTGCAAAGGTTGCTGGAGAAGGCCACAGTGGCTGGGATGTTGAGAGCTTCCCTGTGGAGCAAAGGGGCTGTAGTACTCCAGAAAAGCATAATCCTTCCCAGTTTTCCTGTGGGATACCCCTGTCCAAGGATTTCCAGGCAGAGGCTTATCAGGAACAGGAAAAAGCCATCAAAGAAAGTCAAGCTAAAGTCTTCTGGGACAGAGCTGCCGAGAGTGCACGGGGGAGCTAGGGAAGTTTCTGAAGCATGTAAGATGTACTAGGCTGGTATTCCTAAAGGGGCACAGCAGCAAGGAATGGGAAGTCCCTGGCTGACTCTTCTGTGCCTGATAAGGCAGACTGGCTCCATGCCCTGCTAAGGAAGGACTTGCTTGTGCATCCTTTCTTACTGGAAACAGAGGCGAGAGTCATCAAGATAATAGTCAGAAGGATGGGAAAAGAAAATGCGTCCCTCTCCAAGCACAGCCACCATGTTAGCCAAACTCCTAAACTGTTGGAAAGGAGCTATCAGAAACTGGGCAGCACTGAAAGCTACTGAGCCTGTGAGCTCCTCTCCCTTCTCATAAAGCTACCCCCACAGCATTAGAAGTGCACTGATCCCCTGGAATCCTTAAAGGCCTTTTAAAGCCTCCTTCTTCTTCAGGGAGGGTGACCCAGGACCACCAGTCAAATTTGGTCAGAAACATCCTCTGCACAGCCCACTGCAGCACTGCCAGGGTCAACCCAAAGGCTCCTGTTCCATGTGCATCCCCGAAATGCTCAGGTCAAAGTTTAAAAACAACAGCAGTGCTCTTCTCAAACTCTCTGTTGATAATCCATTGAACTCGCAGCACGGGGTGTTGGTGGGGCACAGCCAGGGACTGGACAAGTGACCACAGGTAGGTGCATGTGGTTCCCACATGAGCTCCACCTGGGGAAGCTCCTGCACTGGTGACTCCTGCGTGTCGGCAGGGAAGGATGACTCTGGATTCCTCTCTGTCTGCTGATTTCTCTTATGCACCTAGTAGTGGTCTCAGCTACCACTGAGACAGAAGAGACAAAGAAGAAGAGAAGAGAGAGACAGAATGAGAGAGCCTCTGTCCTGACCCAGCACTGCAGCTCTTGGGTTGTTTCCTTCACCCTTTGCACTGTGAAATTTCACGATGCCTTTCACATCCTTTCATTCTTGTAAGAGGTATATACTTACAAGAATATGCCACTCTCCTGAATGATCAAAGAGACTCATTAACCTGTTCTCACCCTCCTTGTTGGTGTCCCCTGACAAGCCCCACAGGGTACTGTGGCAGCTGCTCTTTCCAAGCATCCTGCTTGCTGAGGCACCCCTCATCCTACAGGGGGCTGGGATTAGGGGTACCAGCAGAGGTTCTTCCCTGTCCTTCATCCCCAAGAGATCTTTACCTACCCAGCATTTCTCACATCCTGAGGAAGTGGCTGCAGACAGAGGAGCTGCGAGTGCTGTTCAGGATGGAGTGTGCTGGTCCTTTGACCTCCTGTGCTACGGGAACAAGAGCTCTCCTGGCTCTCTGCCCTGTTATAGCAATGCTTAATCCAATGTCCCTGACTCCCTGAAAAATCCTGGCCAGCAGAAAAAGGCAGCCACCCACTGGGAAGAAGGAAGGCACCACTGGGTCTCTTTTTGTCTTTGTTCAGCCAGGCAAAGTCCAAGGCTAGCTGTCATGCAGAGCCATCCCAGACTGTGGGTGTGTGGCAGCACATCCTGGAGACCTACAGAAACTGGCAGCAGAGATAAAAAAGCTGGAGAGAACTTTGCCTGAGGGCATCCAGGGGCAGTGTAGGGCTCAGGACATGATGCACAAGGTTGGGCTGGTTTTATGTGAACTCACAAATGGTACTGATGAGTACTTCCAGTTCCTTGCAGTAGAGAAACATCACCCTGGACCACATCTGTGCTGACTCTTGACTGAAAAATGCTGATGGGTCACTCCAACATATTTCAAGTATTTTGTGGTTTGGTTCCTGTTTGTGGGTTTCATTCAGGTTGTTTGTTGGTTGTTTTGGTTTCTTCTATTGAAAAGGAGAGTGATTTCTGTGGACAGGGGTGCTTGGGGTGAACATGACAGGACTCAGAGATGGGCAAGTCAGTAAGAGGCTGCTCTGACAGATGCCTATCCTTCCTCCAAATTTCTTGCAGCTGCTGCTGCTGCATCCCAAACACCATTTCTGAAGGGACAAGAGGGTTCGTGGTCACGCTGAGGGAAAATGCCCCTTGTCACCACCATGCCCCAGGGTGGAGGACCAGCCCCAGCAGAAGAGATTGCTCCTTGCCCATGTCAGAGAGCTTATCAGACAGACATAGCTGTAGCTCTGAGCCCAGGAGCACCTGGGTTTTGGGATAATGACACTGCTGAGCTCTGCTCCTCAGTGACAACAGGCTCATCCTTTAACTTTAGCCCTGCCATGGTCTCTGTGTGTCACTCACTATCCTCCTCCTTCCCTGTGTACAGGAGTGGCAGATAACTCTTCCATTCATTGTATGCCTGGTCTCTTTAGATAAGACTGTGAGGGCTTTAGGGTCTAGTGCGGGTCTGAGTCTCTGGACAGCACCTGTAAGAGTAACAGTTCCTTGGCAGAGGCACACATGGCTGGCACATCCTGCACTTGAGTGCTGATGCTTCTTTTGGTGTGCAGGAACTGAAGCCACAGTGCTGAGTGCTGGCATGGGCCATGGGAAATGCTTCAGCATTCTCTTTACCTCCCTGCTGTCCTAATATCACAGAAAACAAAATCCTCCAGGCCAGGGGAGCCCTGCTTTGGTCATGTAATGCATGTCTTTGCCAGAGACCTCATCTCAAGGGGTCTGTAATGTGCTGGGATGGGTCCACAAGCGTTGTCCCCCATAACTCCCTTCTCGCACAAACACAGAGCAAGGGGAAGGCATCTGCCAAACTCCCACCAGCACCAGCAGTGGCTGCAGGCAGGCAGTGGGAGCTGGGCACAGGTGACAGCCACATATGCCCCTGGCTTATGGTGAAAGAGCTTGCAGAGGACACAGTGAGCACGGGAAGAAGCCATCTTCCAGGGAAGGGAAAATCTCCATCCTGGTGGGTCTCTGCTACTCTTTTTCAAAGTTCTCATGCTGGTACATGTAAGCCAGTGTAAGTTCAGAGCTGGCATCACATCAGAGCCCTAGGCACATTCCATTTGCTGGGTTTATCCCTCCCAGCACCCTCCTGGTCTACTTGGATGGTGTCACAAAGCTGTGCATGGCCCCCTGTACCTGTGTGAGGACACTGAAAGCCACCTGGTTTGCAGCCAGGGATGGGGTAAAGCTAGCCTGCTTAGCCTGCCCCAGGTGCGTGCCAGTGAATACTTTCCAGCTAATCAGAGATGTTTTCTAGAGAGCTCCGAGCCATGCACAGCTAATGCCTCACACTGGTGTCATTTACCTCTGCAGTGAAATAAGCTGCTGATTACACAGCAGTAGATTAAAGGCTTTTGTATCTTTATTGGGTACAAGATACAAAAACTTAGCCTGGTAAATGTCTTCAAAGAAAAAAGAAGTGAAGGTAAATCTAAATGATAAAGGGAGGACTTGGCTCCTTTCCCCCTTTTTACAGTCTCCTCAGGTTTGCAGATTACACAGCCCTGTGTACATTTCAGTAAATACAGTGCTACAATGAAAGTTCATTTCCTTGCAAAGACACTTGCAAGCTCCACGCCTTGGTCTTATCTCTATTTTTGTGCCGCCAGCAGTAATTTGTCCTTTGCTGCTGATGGATTGTGTGGCTTGGAGAAGTACTTTGTCACTCCTGGCCGGAGCCACAAGTAGAGGAGCAGTGGGGAGCTGTGTTGTCTCCTTGCTGTTCTTGGCAAAGATGAGGAGCATAGGAGAGGTAGGAGACATCAGCAGCCCAGATCGCAGAGATAACAAGAGCCTGGGCTTCCCTTGGTGTGACAGGAGCAAGACCCCATAGCTGGGCAGGCAGCGCGCCCCTTCTTGCACCTTGTGAGGTTTCATCTGCTGCCCATCACCCTGTCAACTAGTCTCCTTGTCTTTTGGGGGCTTTTCTTACTTTCTGGATCCAAGATGTGCTTTGAGGAAGGGGAATCACTCACCACGGGCTGTGCTGGAGCCTGTGCAAAGGGAACCTGCACTACCCTCTTCAGCTGATGTTCAGCGAAGGTGGCAGATCCTTTTTGTTTTTTATCTTTGAAGTGACTGCCCTCCTGAAGAAATTAAAGCATGACCTTTCAGGCATTAGTACACTTCCTGTGGGCTCCAGATCCCAGTTCTAATACTTTTATAGGTTTCCAGCCCTGCAGAGCAAGGAGCACTGCAGAGGTGAAGCAGGTCTGTAGATCACCTGTCAGGCCTTCACCAGGGATCCTCAGGCCACATCTTAGGAACTGCTGCTTTTAAAGGATTGTGGTGCAAAAAGGAAGAGAAAGAGGCTATTTTCTGCAGAACTAGGCCCTGGAGCAGAGCCAAGCTCCTATGCTGATGTAATAAGAATAAGCAAACAGCAAAAATCCCGCAGGAAGGGAAGGCCACTAACCCGCTGCAGGATCTGATACACCAACAGCGTTGACTTCTTCCTCTTTCCTCCAATTGAAGCTTTGCTTTCTGCTGGGTTCCCCTCCTGCTGGGCAGCAGCAGGCTGCCCTCCCAGCAATGGTGGCACACAAATTGTACTGCTTCCTTCCATCTGCCCTTCCAGTGGGCCCCCAAACTCAGCAGTTCTCTTAGCCAGACTACAGGCAGGAGTCTGACCTTCTTGAGTGTCCCAGTGCCCCTGAAGACAGAGCGGTGCCCACTGCAGGGCATCAGGGCTGCATAGGTGACAGCAACTGAAGCAAATGTCCCCTTGTGCTGGCACACTCTGAGCATAATTTCTGGCAGTTTTGGCCCAGGTCAGCTAGCCTGACCCCAAAGGCAGGCAACATGCTCAACCAGAAAGCAGTCCTTAGCAGAGCTGATTTCTTAGTGCAAATGTTGCTGGAGCGACCTTGCTCCTCTCTTGTGGACCTGGGTGTTCGTTTCTGCATGATGATTCTGCTGGGGCTCTCAAAGTGCCATGGTGGTTTATTGCCTTTACCCTGCCACATAGATCTGGACAGGCTCATCCCTCAGCTCTGCACACAGCAAAAGCATTTCTCCAGCTCCTTCGGCTACCTTGCCTGCTCATGCCTCTCATCCATCACTCGCTGGGGCTTCTGAACAAGCACAAAGGGGATGCCTAGCCCCACAGCCCCCTGCAGCCTCTTTGAGTCTGCCACCAGTGCCCCACATCATGCCAAAACATCAAGCCATGGGAGAGAGGTTCAGGTCCTTACCTAAAGTAACTCGGCGCAGCTCTACCAGACTTTCTGAAGCATTGCCAGCTCCATGCTTAGAGGATTTGCTCACCAGGCAGCACGAGTTGAGGGATGTGGATGGTGTCACCCTGCTGCAGATGGGAGAGAACATGGCTCCCAGTTTGCTTCAGCCTCTGGTTTGCTGGTTATCTTGAGACTACTCCTGACAGGGCCCAGCCTCCAGGGATCTGAGACAAGGCCTAAAGTAAGACTGGGGGGTGGGAGGGTGGCTGCTGCCCATGGCAGCCTGTCACCAATTAGAGATGCCATGCAGAGGCAGGAAGCATTTGTTTGGTGGAAACCACCCCCAGAACCCTGAGCCTACAGCAAAGGGACAGAACCGCTCCCAGGACCTGGACTGGAAAGCTGGAATCAGGCACACATCAAGGCAAAGATACAACAGCCCCAGATATGGGGACTTGTCCATTCCTTGGTGTCCTCAGGTCAAGAGGTCAAATCCTCCGGGACTGACAAATCTCAGCTTCAGGAGTGAAGCAGCTACATCTGTGCTTAACTTCTGCTCTGCTGCCTGCAGAGGCTGTGAGTTTCATCAAGGGATGGGGAAGCCTCAAGCCACAGGGGTGCTGCACCAGAGCCCACACCATCCATGTTGTCACTGCTGTCCCTGTTGTCCCCAGGCATCGGCACATACCAACACAAGGGTTGGCAGGGAGCCCAGCTGGAAAGGGCCAGAAGGGCTTTCTACCTGCTTGGCTTGTCACGATCCATCCCTGGCTTGCTGCCCTGAGCCACAGGCTGCAGACTGGCTACCAAACACCTCCCTCAGTTTCTATTCCTCAGACACATTATTACTTTCATTTTTCCAGAGTTTTCTCTGTGACTATAAATAGCCTTGTGAGGGAGTTGCCAGCCCTCGTGGAAGAAAAGGCAATGATTTCTTCCTGAAGGAAGTGGCCAGGACACTAGAAGGATCCTTCTAAGCCAAGTGTAAATGATACCAAACAATGTGCCCAGGAGGAAACTGAGGCAGGGAGGGCAGAGGAAGCTGTGAGGAGCAGGGCTCCAGAGCACTTTGTGGAGGGAATACAGCTGCTGCCATTACTTAATTAATGCTTGGTGAGGGGCTGCCATTGTTGGGGATCCATGGTGCTCCTGTCTGAGCACTGCTGAGCCACAGGCTTGCCACAAAACCAGACCACAGGCTTGCCACAAAACCAGGCAGCATGCTGTGAATGGCCAAGAGTCCTGTTGGGGGTCTATCAGGAATGTTTTAAGTGAGATGATTTACTACTTCTCATTTGCCAGCTCAGCACTGGAGATGGCTGCCATCCCCTCCAGCCAACCAGAGGTCTGCATTCCAGAAACAAAGTCTTGTTTTGAAAAAACTGTCCTTGTCCCACAGGTGAAGGTACCCACAGGGTGGACTGGAGGTCTGCAGGAAGATCTGCATCCAGCATCTTTACACCTGGCTGGTGTTAGGAGCTGCTGATCCTGCAGTGGCAGGGGTTTCACACTTCCACAGAACCTCTCCTCCACACAGGACAGACACAGCTGAGATGACACACTTTTCTCTTGATATTCCCTAATTGGCTTTATTTGTCCATATTAAACATTTACCATCCACAGTTAGCTCCTTCATTAGCTATGACACATCATGTTTAACCACAGAGCAATATTGCATCAATGCCAGGGCCAGCAGCAAACACTCAGGAAACTTCTGCACAAGGATAATACAGAGACCATGAAAAAATCTGAGTCTGAATTAAAACTTAAACAAGCCTGGAAATACTTCTGAGCTGGTAGAAGACCTCAGACAAGTGTGTACATCCCCACCCACAGCCTTCATCCCTGCCTCTATTTACACACAGCATAATGGCTTGCCTGTGGACCTGGGCACTTGCAGAGAGGAATGAACACTCATTTGGTTCGCAAACCACAACGTTATTAATTCCCAGAAAAGCTTCTGGGCTTCACTCTCTGGCTGTGGAAGTTCAAGGTGCTACCCAGGGTTAAGCAGATGCCTCTCCTGCAAGCCCAGGGTGCTCAGTCCCACCAGCACAGGGCAAGCGGTGGGTCTTCCAGGACCAGGGAGAAAACAGGCAGGTGGGAAAGAAAAACCATTTTAGCAATGACAGAAAAAGCAAGATGACGAGCATGCCGGGGTCCCTGCTAACCCCAGCCCCTGAAGAACCCTCAGGCCTGTCACTCCCAGGGCTCCTCCCTGAGCGTTTTCTCAGCCTCCTCTCAGAGGGATGGACACAATTTCTCCGAAGGCTGTTTTTGAAGGCAATGTTTGCCATCTAGTGGGAAAACAGAGTCCGTGTATCTCGCCCGCAGAAGGACGCGGCTTGTGGTTATTTTGGCAGTAGCTGGGAGCCACACGCCCCCTTGCCCATAGCCGGGCAACGGCTCCCAGCTGGGAGTTCCGAGGAGGAGGGAAATTGGAATGGGTGGTGCTGGTTCAGCTTCCTCCAGGCAGCTCGCCAGGCTCTTTGCCGCCAGCCGTAGATGCCTGCTTTAGTGTGGATCCCTAGCCCAAGCCCTTGGAGAAGACCCTGGCCGAGCTGCTGCCCAGTGTAAGTGGGGAGCTGAAAGAAGTGCTCTGCAGTAGGGGAAAAAGCACCATGTTCTGGATAAAGGATGCCTTTCAGATCAGCAAACCCGTGGGGATTGGTGCCTTCCAGACTGGCATCCTCCCAGGCATTTTTCTTCCAGGTTAATCTCCTCCTGGGAATCAGTGCCCTCCAGACTGGCATCTCCAGCACTCCACTGGCAATCAGCACCTTTCAAGTCAGCATCCTTTCTGGCATCAGTGCCTTCCAGGTCAGCATACTTCTAGTGATTAGTACTTTCCAGGTTAGCTTTCCCCTGGGAATCAGTGCCTTTAAGACCTGCAGATCATCCTGGGGATCAGCCATCATCCCAGGAGGGGACCTCAGACAGATCAGACACTTTTGGCACCTTATGACCTCCAGATCCATCAGCACAGAGGTGATTATGTTGGTGCCAGTGCCTGGAATTCCTGTGGAGCTCAGCTACTCCCACATCTGGTGGATCTCCTAGTGCAGGACAAAGGCTGGGAGTTGCTTGAATGTGATGTGACCCTGCAAAGAACAGACGAGACTCCCAGAGCCACATTTAACTGGGGTCCATCATATTCAGGATGCAAAGGCACAGCTGTACAGAGCTCTGTCTGCCCACTGCCTGCTCCATGGAATCCTGGAAACATGGGGAGCACTGGAGTGGCCCAGCTGGTTCAGAAGTTTCTGCAGAGGTCTGGACCCTGCTGTCCATAACCTCTACTTGTTTATTCTGCCCATGCCGACAAAGCAGCTGATGTGGCAGTGAATGAACAGAAGGAAAAGGTGCAGCTGGTGGGAGGAGAGCAGGTAGAGAGGCTGCCCAGGGAAGCTCCCAAGGCGTGTCCTGCTCTGTTTTAGTCCCTGCAGCTGGAGGAGAAGATGGAGTTCCTGCCATGGGGAAGGGAGGAGATCATCTCCACTGAGCAAGTAACATGGCAGTACTGAGGAGGTGTAGTCCTCAGAAATGTGTGCATGGGGAGCACACAGCACATGTCTCCGAGTGCCACCACACTCCAGGGCAGGAACATAGAACACTGGGAACTTTTGCTTGGACAGCAGGACTGTTTTCAGTGCTGAAAAAAAAAGAAAAAAAAAAGAAAAAAAAAAAAA
>VXBC01006335.1:174903-186391 GCA_013399945.1 Ploceus nigricollis
CTGGCACTCACCCCTCCCTTGGCCCAGCATCATCTGCAAAGGGGTTTTGCCTGGACAGTGCCAATGATAGCATTGGCATATCCCCTTTATTGGCATCTCTGCTCCGTCCAGCCACAGCACGGGGGATTGGGGCAGAGGGAAGGGGCAGGGGGTGTTCTCTTCTGCCTGCTGGCGGCTGGTGGGGGGTGACAGGCAGGGATCAGCACCCCTTGGTCTGGCACTGATGCCCGGCACCCCCGGGAGCCTACACCCATGGTCCCCCTCAACACTAGGCAGTGAAGTGGGGCTGGCTCAGTGTCTTATCCCCATTTGTTTAGCAGCGCTCAGAGGTGGAGCTGGCCTGTCACCCTGAGCCTGAAGTGACTCCAGCTGGCTCCTGGTGGGCTCAGGCAGTCCAACGCTCCTGAGAGCAGAGCCTCTCTCCTTAGGATCCATCCTGCAACCCCAGGGTGGTGGGGGCTCCGGCAATGTCCACAGCTGTGGGGTGACCCAGGAGGCGTGGAGTCCTTGGGGGCCAGCAGTGGCATCAAGTCCCACGCGTGGGCAAGCAGGTGCAGGGAGCAGGGATCGGCCAGGGCTCACTACAGGATCTGAGCTTCTGCCAAGAGAGAGGACAGGGGTCAAGGGGGACACTGGAGTCACTGACCTGCCCCATGCTCTGCATTCCCTGCCCCATATTCCCCCCCATTCCCCACCCTGCACCCCGACTCACTTGGTAGTGCCTTCAAGTGGGTGGCAGCAACCAAAAAGCTGGGTTTGGTCTTGTCCTTGCCATGTTTCCTCACCCGGAGCCTGGGGATGAGAGCAATGGCAGCTGAAGACCCCAAGCAGCCTTCCTGAGCATCAGGATTGCCCAGATTCCCCGTGATCCTGCTGTATTTCCATCCAGTTGTGCCCAGCTGTGCCCAGCTCAGCTTAACCTCTCCAGTGGGTGAGCTCCAGGGCTACAGCAGGAATTGTCACCAGATAGAACAGGATTGGGATGGGAACAGGGACTGAGAGCAGAGCCAGAGCATGGCAGGGAGATCCCATGGTGGTGGGATGAGAGGGGACCTGGGGACAGGATTCCCAGGGAGCAAAGGCACATGGAGGGATGTCTGTGCTGACTCTGGAGTGTGAGACTGTCCAGCAGGAGCCTTTGGGAGAATATTAGAAGGAGCAGCATCCTGAGGGGATTCAGAGAAAGGTCCCTTGGATCTGGGGTCGCTAGAAAGAGCCCAGGCAGGCTGGGCAGTAATGAGTGTGCTGGGAAGAGGCACTGGTGTGGCACAGGGGCCAGGGGGAGCATAAAAGACCCAACAGGGCATCATGTGTGTTTTGGCAGGGACCTCAGAGTAGGGCTGGGGGATCACTCCATGCTGAGGGTTCAGGATGGGATGGGGACAGCAATCATACAGCCCCTCCTCCAAACCCAGCCTACCAGATGAGGATGGTGATGACAAGAACAGCAGTCAGGATGAAGAAGGCAAAGATCCCAAGGGACACCAGGACAGCCATCTTCTCCAAGGGGTCACTGCGATCTGGGACAGAGAGACTGTCACAGCTGAGGGATGTCACAGTCCCCAGCGCCCAGGGGACCCTATGACAAGCTCCTGGACACTCCAACAGCCCAGCCACACACGGGCTTGGGGCAAGAGACCCTTCCCATTGCTCTCAGCAACACACATGGCACTCCTGCCCACCACCCCTAGCTCTACTCACTGATGGGCTGAGGGTTGGGAGCCTGGGAGGGCTCCTCAGCCAGGCTCTCCAGTCTGGCATCTGTAGTGGTTTCTTCACTTGCTGTGGAGGCCAGGTCTGGAAGGACAGAAGGGATGGAAACACATACCAAAAGCATATGCAGCACCCCAGGGACCCACAGAGAGGAGTGTGGAAGGGTATCTTTGTTCCCCAGAGGTCCCACAAGCCCAAGAGTGCCATTGAGGTGCTAATGGTGCTTTGGAAGCCCTGCTCTGTCCCAAGCCTGTGTGGGTCAGTCCCTGGATGGCACCAGCACAGCTGCAGACTGACATGGGCTGGGAGATATTTCGTCCTCCTGCAGCTCTGCCTCCCAGCCTTAAGTGGCCCTGGAGTTGAGACTTTGGTTGATATTTGGGGGAATGAGTGCCATGGGGAAGGGACTGAAGAGGGGAAGTTTAGAGTTCTGGAGGGACCTTGGGGAGGGTTGGCACAATGTGGTAGGCTGCTGAGGTCTCCAGCCTGTCCCTCTCTCACCTCTGACTGGTGTTGCCCGGGCCTCAGCACTCCACTCGCTCCAATTCCCTGCATCCAGGAAATCCTTGGCACTGACTTGGACCACGTGCTCCAGCCCGGCGAAGGCATCCGTGATAACCTCAGACAGATTCACTGTCTCTACCTGTGCCAGGCATAGGGGGAGTTGTGGGGCAGGCAGGGGCACCCTTCCCTGGCCCCATGCACACCCCACTCCTGTGCTGGCCCTGCCTTTCCTTGCACACTTACCACGGACCAGGAACGGTGGATGACGGGTCGGTACTGGAGCCGAAACCTTAGCTGGAAGTGGGGTTCCTTTGGCCAGGAGGAAGGGTACTTCCAGCTCACATGGAGTCGCCGTGGGGCCAGGGGGATGGGCTCTACCACCAAGCCCTCAGGAGGGTCTGGCTTAACTGTGTGGGAAAGGACAGGAAGCCCTTGTCACCCTGCACTGCTGTGCACAGGGGTGTAGGGTTCCCCGCTGTCACCCACAGGTAACTGCCCAGGGATGGACAAACAGTGGGACAGACGGATGGATGGATGGATGGATGGATGGATGGATGGATGGATGGATGGATGGATGGAGACTCACTGATGGCCTGCATGGTGACATCAAGAAGGCGGTAGCTGAAGCCCAGTGGGTTCACCTCGGTGATGTTCAGGCGGTAGGAGCTCCAGAACTCTGACCTGTGCACGGTGCAGGTGCCGGGGCGGGACGGATCCTGCAGGCACAGCCCCACGTGCCCACTCCTGTTCCTGCAAACAGGGAAGCCGGCTGGTGATATGTCCTACCCACCCACCATGCACAGATTCCAAGTGCTGCCAAGGAGGTGCCATGGAAGACCCTCATGCCAAGACCCTGGTGGAGGAGGCAGCCCCTCAGGCTCAGCTGCACTCACCCTTCCAGAGTCTGGCATATCCCTCTGAGCATGACAGAAGGGACCCTCATCCCAGCTCCACACTCTGCCTGGGAAGGTCCCTCCCTGAGGCAAACCCTTCTCCCTGAGGCAAACCCTTCTCCCAGACTCCCAGGATAGCTGGAAAGTAGCTGGCTCCCTGATGGGAGCCCAGCTCTTGCTTTGGAGTCCCTGCTGAAGACAGCAGCAGAACCTTTGGGATGGGGGCCAGTCCCTAGGGAGCAGGAGCAGGAGGTGGGAGTCAGTCCTACCTCCGCTTTTCTTCGCCTGTCAGGGATTTCTTCCTGCCATGGAGACAGATGGAAAAGCAGATGATTAGGATGAGGGGGCAGCACAAAGTGAACCCCACCATGACCCAGAGGAGGGACAGGAGTCCACACTGCAAAGCAGCCCCCCACTCCCACGCTGACATACACATGTGACAGCATGGAGGAAAGAGCTAAAACCATGTCCAGCTCTTCTAGTGAACAGCCTGGCAGCAGGAGCTGGTGGTCCCAGGGAAAAGAAATGGGACACCCTTCCCTGCCCAGGATTTCATCACACAGAAGCAAAGACACTGACAAAAGCAGCTCCCCAGAGCCTGGCTTCACCCTCCCCCTACAGCTTGCCAAATCCCATGCTTCCACTCTCCCTCCCTGTGGAGCCCCTGATGCTCCACTCAGCCCCTTCCCCACCAAGCCCTCGGCTCCTGCAGCTTTCAGCAGGGCTGTGCTTTATGAGCTCCATTGGACTTCAAAGCTGCCCGCTAATTTGGCTTGCAGGGATAATTAGAAGCAGCAATGCTGTCAGGGCTCCTTTCATCCCAAAGCATGCTGGAGCGTGGAGGCTTGCAGATGACCTGCTTCTCTTTTATTGCCCCTCTGGTGCTGGCAGAGCTGTCAGCAGGGAGGGAGCCTGCCTGTGCCAGCCCCCCAGTGCTGCTGAGACCCGATTGAGAGCAAGCAAGTGCTTGGTGCTCTGCTCACCCCAAAACAGGACCTGCTCTGGGGTGCAGCATGGTCCTTGGGGCAGGAGGTGAATGCAGGGCATGTGTGGGATGGCCAGATGGATTCGGTGGTTATCCTTGGCTATGACCCAGAGCTCACACCATAACAAGCCCAATCCATGCCCTGTGGAGATACTTCACCTGTATGTGGTGATGTATCTGGTGGGAAGGAAGGTCTCCACACTGGAGGTCCAGGAGCAAGAGAAATTCTCATAGTCAGATGCTCTGCAGGACACAAAGGGAACTCCAGGCAGGTCTGGGGTCCAGGGGAAAGAGCAGTCAGCAAGGAGACCCCATCTCACAGCCCATCCAGCACACAGGGATGGCTGTGTCAACACCAAGCCCCCTTTTGGCAAGTCCCTAGCAGGACTGCAGGCACCACACCCCCTAGAACAGCCCAGCTCACAGACATGATACTCACGCCCCAGACGCAGGGACACAGTGTGCAGGAGGCCACCATCCTCGCCATGGCAGCTGTACATTCCCACAAAGGCCAGGCTGGCGCTCGGCAGCACCAGGGATCCCTGCTGGATGGCTGAGCCCTCTGGCAGTGCCATGGCCCCTGCTCGTCTCCATCGCACTGGTGAGCTGCGGAGGAGAGACCAGGCAGGCTGCGTGAGAGGACAGGGATGCCCAGGCCCACCCTGTAAACCATCACATTGGATAGATCCCTTGATGTGCATGGAAAAGACTTACCTGGCACGGACACCAGGGCATGTTAGGGTCACGTCTGTCCCCAGCTGTCCATACTGCACGCCTGGAGGGACACACATTCCCAGATGGGTGTTAGCACTCCATACCACCCCACGCCAGGCCTGGGGGTGCAGGTGGGGAGCCCCTGGGGCTGTATCCCACAGTGGGCACTGGCTATGGGGTCTTGCTTCATGCAGGTACCACCACAGGGGACTAGTAAGGACTCGTCCCAGTTGGGGCTGGGCAATGAGCAGAAACATAGGTTGGCCATCACTGTAGGATGCAGGGCTGTGTTTCACGTGGTCCTGGTAGGTCTGTTCCTGTCTGGGGGAAATGGGGTACCCTTGGGGCCCTCATGCCTGGGACATGGGGAGGGGTGCTGTATGGGGGTGCTTGGTGGGGGTCTCACCTTCCTCTCCCCAGTCTTCAGGGATAGCAAAGGAGGCTGATGCCAGGGCTGCTGCGAGGAACACCATCACCCTGCCCAGGCCTGGGATGGAACTGTGCATCTGGATGAGCAGACAAGGGGACAAGAGAGTTTTATTCCCTGCAATGGGGCAGCTGATATAGTCCACAGCCCACAGTATTGCTGCAGGGCCTTGGATCCTGCATCTCCCTCTCATCTCATCCCATCCTGCTGGGGACAGAACAGGGACTGAATTCTGGGACCCCAGCTGGGACATCTGGCAGTGTCTGTGCCACAGTCACAGCTGGTTCCTGGCTGCTGAGCAGTCCCCATGCCTGGAGTGGGGATGCAGGGGGCAAACACTGACCAGGAGCTTAGGGCTGTGTGGGTTGGTGGGATTAAGGGTTCTTCACCATTGCAATCCTGTGCTGGGAGCCTTGGCTGTCTCCCAACCCCAGGGTGATCCAGAGACCTGTGCATGTGCAGCTGGGGTGGGAAGGGACCAAGGAGAAATTCTGGCCTGTATTTTCATGGCAGGTGACAGCAATCAGATCTAAACAGGCTCACACAGCTGGGGAGAGCAGGGCTGTGATAGTTCAGGTTGTACCAAGTCTCACATCACTGCCCATGCCTGCACCCACTGTGAGGCTGGTCCAGGTAAGTCTCCATTTGTGGGAGAAGGGTGCTGAGATCCCTTCCTCACACTCAGTGATCACCAATGAGAGGGGAAGGGGATGCAGGGTCAGGGATGTGTGTCCTTTCCATCCCAACCTACACCACTGTGGGCACATCAGCCAGTGCCATCCTGGCCAACACAGCCGGAGTTGCCCTGTCCTGCCCTACCACCATCACCCCGCCCATCACAGCCAGCAGTGCTCTATGATATCTTCCCCATCCAGCACTCTTTCTGTGCCAGCCTGCACTACCCTAAAGCATCTGGACCCATTTGCAGAGTCCTGCATCAGCAGGACATATGAGCCAGTGTCACCCTGTCCATCCCAGCCCCATCTGTTTGTGCCAGCAAGCATCACCCCAGGGCATCCATCCTGGTCAGCATCACACTATCCCTACCAGGTGTGCCACACGGTCTCTGCCAGTCAGAAATTAATGATTTCTCCCTAGAAGACTCCCCTGCCCACCCCTCACAACGGGACAGGCCTGTTTATTTACACCCACACTGTTGGGCTCTGCCCCCAACTGCAGGCAGGGGCTGAGGGCACATAAGGCAGTGAGCTCCCTGCCAGCTCCAAGAGCAGGCATAAATCTGAAGGCATAAATCTGTGCCCCCCTGGGTTGAACAGCTGAGAGACTGGAGGGAGGGATGTTCCAGCCCACCCCAGAGCAGCAGCCGGTTCCCCTCCTGTGGCCAACTGCCCATGGCCACAGACCAAACCGCCTGGCGAAGGAAGCAAGAGCTACAAGGGAATCTGCTGCAGGGTGGAAGGCGTGCGGCACCCCACATCAACCCTGTTCTGAGCATGCCAGGCAGCCTCAAATACAAGCCCCAAATGTAAATAATTTCATGAGACTGTCATAAGCTTTTCCTACCAAACCGCCCTAGAAATGTTCCCAAGAAATATCAGTCAAAAGGTCTGTGCCAGAACTATGCTGGTAAGTAACTGGGAACATTTGGCCTGAAAGTAAAATATTTTGGTGATGGGAAACAAAAAAAAAAAAAAAAAGAAGAGAAAAATGAGTGTATTTTTTCTTAAAAGCAGCAACCAAAAATAACTCCAAAAACCACGTGGGCTTGAGTGAAGGAATAGTTCTGGGGGGAGGAGGAGGAAGGGGAGTGGGTGTTTGTGTGTGTGTCAGAAAGAAGGGAAAGTGTGTTAATATACAGAGAGAAAAATAGCTTTAAAACAAAATTATATTTTTTCTCATGACCACCCTGGTTTTTCATTCAAACACTGCAGAAAGTATCTAGCCCATCTCCATAATGATCCTAGTGGTTAAGTCTGGTTAGGGACCAGTAACCTAGACCCTAACCCTGGTGGTCCCTAACTCTAACCCTAAACCTANAACTCTAACCCTAAACCTAATCCTAAGACAGCTCATCCTGATGGCCAGTCCTCATCTTCCACCCTTCATCACCCTTTGTCCCTGGGTCCTCCCAAAGCTCCCCCTTCTCAGCCCAGCACCCCAAGAGCTCCCCTGCCTCAGAGGGGTACCCCTGCCAGCACAGTGTGAGAAGGCAGCACCGAGCCCCTCCAGACATGCCGACTCAGTAAATGACCCACGTGAGCACTGCCAAAAACTATCCCTGGGGAGACAGAATCACTGCAGAGAGAAGCAGCAGGGCAAGCCCTTCCTTGCCTGCCCAAAGGCCAAAAATAAAAGGGGAAAGAGCCACAGAGCCAGAGAAGACCCAGAGCTCTCGTCTGCCCCAGGTACAGAAGCAGGGCAGGGGGCCAGGTGCTACAAGACAGCCTGCCCAGAAAGGATCCCCTTATTTTCTGCAACCAAACTCTGTGGCCAAGGGAAAAACAGGCGTACAAATGAACACGAGTGTGTGAGTTGCCAGGCCTACCCTCCTTGGTGGCTCCACACCCCCACAGATGGGCACACAGGCAGAGAAAACATCCCTTGATGCTTGCACCAGCAGTGACACATTCTGGGGACACAGAGTCCCGGCACAGTGGTCCTGGAGCTGAGCCGGGACAGAGGGAACAATCAGAGCTTTTCTTCCTCCCTTCATGCTAATCCTGGCCAGAGAGACGCCTGCCGCGAGCCCGGGGCTGGGTGACATCCCGTTGCCACAACCAGGGTAGAGGGACCTAGCTCAGCCTGGGGGCGTGGTGCTGGTGGGAAGGGCAGCAGTGCTGGACCCTGCTCCCTCAGCAAGGGCTGGGTGACCGTCATTGGCATGGCAAGGGTGACCAGGCAGCCTCTGGCACCTGTGGATGTGAGCCAGAAATGCAAGGTTTCACTCTCCATACCTCCCTGATCCTGTTGTTCTGCTGGGCACCATTTGAGCTCATGCAAAATTTTTGGGCAGTGGCGGGGAGAAATCTTGACATAAGCCCTTTCCTGCATGCAAACTGAAGTGCTGTAAGCCAGAATTTCCCTCAAAATCGTGGCCATGTGCACCAGCACCAATGCCCACGTTGGGTGTGACAGTTCCCTTGGCATAGCTGATCTGTGCCATGCCCTGCCGTGGCCTGGCAAAGCCCAGCACAGATTCCTGGGGGAAGCCAGCTTTCCGTTGTGCTTGGTGCTTTGAAAGACATTGGGTTTTTTTTCCTTAAGAATTTTTTTTGGTAGTTTTTTTTGTTTTTGTTTTTGTTTTTTTCTTCATTTGAAGTTGCTCTTCAAAGCAAATGGGCTACACACAGAGCTGGGGTGATGGGGACAGGGACAGAAGCAGATGACACTGTGCCTCAAGGCTGCAGATGGCAGCGTGGAGACTTGGGATGCTCCCCACTGAGCACAGAAAGCTGGAGTGCCTCTTAACCTCTTCCTAGGGTGGTCGGGGGCAGCATTGCTGCAACAGAGATATGGCAAATAACCCAAGAACACTTGGCAGCTCTGCCTACCCTGTGCCAGGCCTTGATGGGAGTCATCCACCTGCAAAAAGCAATGGGCAGAGACTCAAAGCTGGCTCTAATGTCCCAGAGATGGCACCACTCTGAGCATCCCCTGAGCTGGGGGAGCATCCCTGGCCCTGTGACACAAACTCTCCTCTCTGCCAGTGATTGCTGTGGGAAGAATGTCCTATGCTGAAATGCAGAATATCCAGGAATTCCCCTCTCCTTGTTTCCCTGTGGGGAAATGTGCCTCTGGAGCTGTGCCTTGCTAATCCCTCTGCACCTGACAGGCCTGCAGAAGCACCATGCCTCGCTTTGAGGAGCCATGGCATGGTCTGACTACGTCCCTGTGGCTGCTATCTGCCCAAGGCCCTGGAATCACTCCATCCCTGCAGCACTGTTGACTTCCATCATCACTCATCACTGCAGGAACGTGTGCCTGTGGGGGAAGCATCAACCCCACTGCTGGATGGTCCCCTGCAACAGCCACCCCTGTCCCCCAAATGCTGCTGGCACCCTCCCTGGGTGCCCAGAGAAAGCCCAGCAGTGAGTGCTGGAGGGAAGCATGTCCCCCACCACCACCAGGGCCACCAGGGCCATGCACAATCTCCAGGACTACCAGCAAGCATCTGAGGCAACACCCTGCCCACTTTGGGCATTGCGGGGGTGATGCTCTGAGCACTGTCCCCAGTCCTCCACCTCAGTGCCTTGGGGACCTCGAGAAGGGCTGTTTTCCTCTGCACCACTTTGGTGGGGTGCATGGGCCCCCATGCCTGCTGTGGGGGGGTACCATGCACAGCTGGGCTGTGCCAGAACACTTACATGCATAGCTGCAGCCAGTGCAATCCCAGCACATTGGAATTACCCCAGTTAAACCAGCAAAACCAGTTGGAATCTTGCCCTGTGAGGCCAGTGCAGTTGCATAAGACCTGTGCACATTCTGAACTAAACCCAGTACAGTCCTGATGCAGGGCTTAACCCAGGGCAACCCAAACATTGGATAATACCCCACAGCCCAGAAGGAGAATTAAATTCCACCCAGCCCAGGAGGACAATTAAATCCAGTGCAGTCTAAATGTGTGGTTAAACTCAGCCCAGCCCAGGAGTGGGGCTAAACCCAGCTCAGCCAAAATGTGAGGCTGGACCTAGCAGGGGTCAAACATGTGGTTATGCCATGCTAATGTGGGGTTAAATTCTTCACAGCTCAGGAGTGGGTTAACCCACAGCTCAGCTCAAACACAGGGTTAACCTCAGCACAGCCCAGTCATGGGGTTACACAGTTCGAATGTGGGGCTGAACCAAATATGGGGCTAAACCTTATGCAACCCTGGCATAAGGTTAACCCTAGCTCAGCCCAAACACAGTGATGATGCCAGCATTGTCCAGGGAAACAGTTATCTCCACAGCCAGATACAATGCACATTCCCATCCAAACTAGACCAACACCCTGGTGACACCCAGCTGACCACAGCCCCAGTGGTGTCCAAAGCCAAGCCCAAACCCCTCCATAACCCAAGGGTCACCTCCCTCCTCTGTGGAGCCAGCAGCTGCCAGCTGTTCCTGGTGCTTGGGGCTGTGGGTACCCTACACACCCCAGCATGCCAGCAGCACCATGGAGGTCAGGCTCTGCTCCTACCCTAGCCGGGAAACTCTCACCCCAACGCCCTGATTTCCGCTCTCCTCTGCTCCATCCTGCAGGAAGAAGTCTCTGGCTCCCGGCTGTAACTGGAGGCATCGGCAAAGGCCAAAACAGCGAGGGCTCTGTTAGCAGCCAGCAGCCCTGACACTGTGCCAGCTGGCAGCGCTTGCATTCTGAGGGGGGAGAGAAGGGGCGCCCCCCTCTCCATCCCCATCCCCACACTCCTCTCTCCAAAGCCACGTGCCAGAGACATTCCTAAAAATAATCTCCTGGCTGTAAAGACACCTACCAGCACTGTAGCTGTAGTGCTGGTGCGTTTCTTTACAGCATGGAGATTATTTTTAGGGTGGAGGCATGGAGGTTGGTGGGAGGGGGTGCTGCATCCCCACTGTCCTTGGCACATGGTTATAGGACAGGGATGGGCACAGTGCTGGATCTGGGGACAGGGGTGGGACCTGCCAGCAGAGAGCTGGGCCACCCTGTGATTACAGCAGGGTGGGAAAGGCTTTTCCTGTCCCAGGAACATTTTGGGATTTAGGACATTTTTCTGCTCCTGGGCTCAGCCCAGGCTGGCAGAGAATTAAGTGAACACATAGCTCCCAGTATGGCAGAGTAGCCGGGTACCAGCCTGCAGCCTGGCCCCCCCGGGACCATCTGCACCTCCCAGAACAAAGTTCCCCCATAAGCTGGCCCTGGAGCTGATACAAGAGCGCACGCATCCATAAGTGTAGGGGACAGACACACATGTACATACCTCTGAACACCCCAGGCACACCCAGCTCCCTCTGATGCTCTTCATGAACGCCAGCCTGGGGCTGGGAACTCTGATCAGGAGCGGGGCCCCACAGCATCCCCCATACACGATGCTCCCCCTTCCCTCCCCCTGCTCCAAAGCTGGCCAGAGCCCAAGAGCCATCAGGCTCAGCTCCATCCCTGAGGCACGAAGGCGCATGGGTCAGCCAAAATGCAGCAGGGCCAAAATAAACAGCTCACCTTACACAAATGCTCCTCCAGCTAGCAATTTGCTGTCACTCCTTTTGCAAAACAAAATCCCTTTTGGGCAAGAGAAGGATTTCAGGAGTCATTAAGGACCACCTGGGCAGCTAAATA
>VXBC01006335.1:189401-222843 GCA_013399945.1 Ploceus nigricollis
GGGGAGCGGAGCCCCGAGCCCAGCCGATGGGGTCGGTAAGGTGAGGCTCCCCCGGGTGTGTTTGCCTTGGCCGGGGCTCAAGCCCGTCCAATTAGAGCTATAGAAAACATATCTTACAAAAAAACGAGGGGGGAAAAATAATCCTCTCCCCTGCGCTGGGGCCCAGGGTTTGGCCGGGGTTTTTCAGCAGGCCAAGCACAGGCGATGCAGGCTCTGCTGGCAGCAGCCCGGGGAGGGCGGGATGTTTGTGGATATTAAAATGCAGTCGTAAAGTAGAAGAAAAGGGCAGCCTTNAAAGGCTGAGGTGCTGTCAGTGAGACCCCATCCCTCATTGACTGAAACTCACTGTCTCCAGGAGGGAGCAGATTTGGGAAGGTCCCCCTCAACAGTGACCCATATTGGGTCAAAATTACTGCTGTGCTTCTGTAAAACCCACCCCTGCACATCCCTTCCTTGTCACCCCCGCAGCTCTCTGCTTTCCCTTGTTCACTGCCCTGCCTGCATGGAGCCAAGGCTGCCAGGCTGCAGCTCCTTGGCAGCAGCCACATGGCAACACCACTGGTACTCCACTGGTTGGCCTCTCCCTGCCTCCCTGCTGGAAGTAAAATAAGCTGGATAGTATTTTGGTCAAGGCTTCAAATTATTCACAGGCACCCAACACCCTGTGCCCACGCAAAATAAGGGGGACATGGCAGGGTCCGATAGGGCTCCTCCCATTCCTAGGGACCCCACAAACCTCTGGAGAAGCCCTCTCCTTGGGATATCTCCCCAAATCCATCCCTGAAGCAGGATGCTGCCTCTCCACAGCATTGCCTCCGCCTCCACGCTGCCATGTCCAGCTCTGGAAAGTCACAGCAGGAGGCTGGGAAGCAGTTGCAGGCATCAGCTCAGCAAGGGTGGCTCCATCCCGGCCCACCTGCTCAGCTGGAGATGCCCAGCGCACATCTGGTTTCACCACTGCCTTCTGCCACCCTTCCCAGCTTGGTAAGGAGAGGACTTTGGGCTGCGAGACTGGAAGGCCCCCTGTTCCCATCCATCCCTGCCCCCATCCCTCTCCCTTTGCCCTGTACAGGCTCTCCAAGCCCCCGTCTCCCTGCGCCACGGGGACCCGAGGCACATCGCATCCCCAGCCACGGCCCAAATGACTAACGCCCCGGCAAGCGAACCGGGTGCCGTCGGGGCGAGCAGAGCCTGTCCCTTGGCCGCGCTCCCTCCCCGCAGTGGTGAAATCACGTCTGGAGAAAGCCCGGGGAGTGAGGCGCCGGGGGCCCCCCCGCTGCTTCCCAGCGAGGATGCTCGCTCCTCGCCTGCTGGCCGGCCGCCCCCGCTCTGCAAACCCCACATCCCAGAAGAGGGGTGCTCCAGGCATGCAGCCTGCAGCAGAGCCTCATACCTCATCTCCTCCTCCTCGCTCCGGATCCCATAGCAGCATCCCAGCTGTGGAAATGGCTGTGAGAGGTGGAAACGCAGCAGCGAGCCCCAGATGCTCGTAAAAGTGTTCCCGGGGAGTGGGCAGGAATCTCTAATCTCCCTGTAACTTCTCTAAACTCGCCAGAGGCTGGGGGGCAATCGGGGATGGAGGGGTTGGAGGACACACCACCCCCTCCTCGGCAGAGCAAGCTAGCTCATGGACGGAGCTGGTGGCTCGGGCTGCCTGGAACCAGCCCTGGGCAGCACCAGAGGGGACAGCGAGGGACGGGTCACCGGCACTCGGCCTCGACCTGTCACGCGGCACGTGCCGGCTGCGACGGGGGGTGACTTATGCGGCTCTGGAAACGCCTCCGCCGGCACGGGAGCGTGGCTCCGGGTTAGGGTTTAATTATCTGCCTTCCTCCGCAGCCCATGCTCTCCGCTCCCTGAACCGCCACAGGGACCCCGGGAATGTCGTCCATCCCCCCCTGGCCGGGGCTGCTGGCATGGAGAGAGCAGGGCTGCGGCGGGGAGCTGGCTGGGAGCACGCCGAGGCTGCAGCTGGGGGCTATAAAAAGCACGGCTGTGGTATGCAGCGAGGCACTGAGAGGGGAATAAAATAAAATCAGGTGGTGGATGAGTCGGGTTCTTGCTTCTGCACCAGGTCTGGCGACGGTGCTGCTCCCCATCACCCCTTCCCTGCTCCCTGCCCGGCTGACTCCCGGTGAGGCTGGGGCAGAGCAGGGAGCTGGGATTTGGCAAAAGGTGGAAGACGCAGGGTTGGGTTGGCGGGGAGTGGAGGGGGTCAAGGCTGAGGAAACAATCGCTGGCTCTAGTACATGGGCTCCTGCCCGGGATGGAAGCATTGCAGCCACCCCTTGTACAGCTCAGAGACGCCTGATCCGGGCACTCAGTCTTCTGGCAGCTCGCACCAGAGGATTAACCGTGCGCTGATGGACGGCCAGAGCTGCCTTTGCCAGGAGGAAGCCCCACCATCCCCCAGCACCCAGATCCTCGTGGGGACCTCATCCAGAGGGGACAGTAATGCCACAAGCTGGGTGCAAAGAGGGCTCCCCTCAGGCCAGCAGGAGCTCCCAGCCCACGGACATGCCGTGTTTGCACAAGTCTGAGCAGGGGAAGGTCAGATTAATTTTAAACCTGAATAAACAAGGAGAGAAGGCAATGCCAGAGCTCGCCCTTCTCAGCAGGGATGCCCAGCAGCAGAGCACAGCACCCGCAGCACAGCTCTGCCCTGCCCAGGGGTTCACATCCCCCTAAGAGAGCTGGAACAGACCCACAACCAGGGGCCTCCCTTTTCCACAAGGAGCTCCCAGCTGAGTCAGTGTTGGCAGCAGGGAGAGTAGCTCCTGCTTGATTCTGCAAGATTCCTCTGGTCTCCACGGGGAAGCACCCACCCTGGGACCCCCTTCCCAGTGGGAACAGCACCAGGGCTCGCCTGTTCTCTGGCTACAATACACAATGTGGTGTTGGGAATGAACAAGGAGGAGAAAAGAAAATAGTAAAATTGTTTGTAGGTCAAGAGGAAAATGAAAAAAAAAAGAAGTTTGTGTTTTTCATGCCAAAAGGAAAATGCAAACCAAAACATTTTGTTCTAAATGATAGGCCTTGTTTAGTTTTCAGTGGTTTTACTTTTTAAAAAAGGTTTGAGTTAAATCGAGCTAAATTTGTCTTCCAAACATTACCTTGGGGCAGGGAATAAAATACATTGGAAAGAAAAAAAAAAAAAGAATAAATCAAAACATCTCATTTGGAAAATGTCAAGAGCAAAACGCGACAGCTTTTCCAGCCTGGGAGAACCGCAGCTGAGTGCTGAACCCAGCCTCAGTTCACAACTTGTGATGGCCCCTCCCGAAACAACTTTTTTTCCCAGAAAATAAAGAACTACCGTGCCGATTGATGGCTGGCATGGCTTGTGCCCTGGTGCCTGGCTCCCATCAGGGATGCCCCCACTGCCCTTGCCGGTCCCCAGGACCTGCTGGAGCATGGAGAGGCCCTGTTACAATCAGCAGCCATGCGCATGAGCTGAATCTGAGCTGAGCTGCTCTCCAAAACTCCTCTTTAAATGTCTTTTCTATTAGGTCAGCATTCCTGCGTCGCCCAGGGAAGGTGGTTACGGCCGGCAGCCCGGCACACAGGCTCCTCGGTGCTTGCTGCTGGCTCTCTGACAGCAAGCAGCCTGCCCACGCTATTAAATTACTGAGAAAAATGGATCGTTTCACCAAAAATTAGGTGCAGGAACCTCTCACACAGTGGCAAGGCGAGCTGGTAATTGGAAATTCATAGAGCTGGCCGCAAATGCTGCCTCTGGCTCTGCTCCACCCTCCTCTGGTTGTGGTGAGGGATGGTAGAGAGGCATTTGCTGCCATCCCTGAAATGCTGCCACTGATGGAGATGCAGCAGCCACGTTGCCAGCAGCAATGTGAGATCCCCCCATATCCTTGGAGGGTTAAATGCTGCTGCACAGTCCCTCTGACCTTGATAGGTGGGAAAAATAGGTGAAAAAAGCTCTCAGAGACCTTTCCAGGCACTGGAGGAAGAAAGTTCTCTATGCACGGCTCACCATCAAGCATCCTAGTGGGGACATGTCTCATGGGGACATAGTTTGCGGATGCAGCAGGACACGCTGCCCCACCACCATCCCATTATAGAGCAGCACCACAGAGGTGCTTCCCCACAGACCTTGACTTGCTCAAGTGATTCATCTATCCATCATCCATCCCAGGCACAGTGTAAGCATCACTGCTGCTCCATCTGAGCTTGGGCATCTCACCATCCTCCTGGACCACTCCCAGCCCAAGCCTCAGTGCCCTGCTGAGCAAAGTTCTGCAAGGCATCTCCAGGGCAAACCACCCAGCTTCAGGAGCTGCCAGAGAACCGAGTGCATATCTGCAAACTCCAGCTGGGAAAGAGGAATGTGGATGTGCAGCAGATCAAGAGCTGTGTCAACAAGATACTCTGAGAGACCAGTCCCTCACACTGACTGCTCCCTGTGCCAGCACAGGAAATGGAGGCACTCATCTTCCTTGCTATGTACACTGTTTTTTGGATGCTGGGGTGCAAGGGCTGTGGGCACAGTCCCAGCTGGAGAGGGGAAATGGAGCTAGGCACAGGATCAGGGAGGCCAGAGAAAACGGATGCCTCCCCTGGCACAGCCATGCTCCAGTCATGAAGCTGCAAAACTCAAAGCCAGGATGGGGTGGAGCAGCCTCAAGGGGGCCATGAAACAGCCCAGCGGGAGCCTTGCAGGAACTAAAAAAATCAAAAGCAGCCAAAGCACTGAGGAACCCCCGGGGTTGCATGTTGGCCCTTGCAAGACAAGGATGGAGCAATAGCTGGTTGGGTCCACCAGCTCCTCCTAAGCCTTGAGGCCTCAGGCAAAACTCATGGAAAGCAAAGACTCCTGCAGACCTCCCCAGCAGCCGGGGGCTGGCCTTGGCCCTGTAAGGAAGTCTGGAGAGGTGCCAGCTGGCCTGGGCACCCTGCGTGACAGCAGCTTTTGCAAAACCACACCGGGCCACTGGGCCGGGCCATCCCTGGAGACCTTTGCAGGGCTGTTGCAGCACAGATGTTGTGAGCTCTGTTGCAACACTGGCACGGCACTGGGCTGGACCACAGCAAAGATCCTTCATGACAGCCCTTTCTGGTTTTCCCTATCTATTTTTGCAGGATGGTAAGGGCTGAACTGTGCCTTTCATGATGTCACTGAATCCAAAAGGCACTGATACCCATGCCAACCTTCATCAAAAAGGGACTGGTGATGTGCCTTTGGGACTATTGGTCTGGCTAGGATGAAAGCCTTCTGTCCCAAAGGAAGGGGATGGTGAAAGCACAGGAAGGCGAAGGAAACAGCTGGACAGGCACAGCCATGCTAGCCCAGGGGCTCCAGGGATGCTGTGCCAGCCCTACTGCCTCCCACGTGCTCTTCTGTGAGGACATCCACACCCCTCAGGCTGCCAGCAGGATGGCAGGCAGCAGCCCCGAGCCCTGTCTTGAGCTCCCCAAGGTGGGACAACACTTAGCTACAGCTGAGCACAACACACCTCAAAGTCAATGGGTCAGAAGACCCTCCCCAGCTGCAGAGATGATGGTCCACCAAAGCTGGAAGCTTCTTCCTTCCCTTCTTCCCCTCAGTGTGTCGTCAGCGCTGGCTTCTCAACAAGGGTTTTCACTTTGGGAGGTGAAATAAACCATAAGATGCCCAAATGATTTTCTTTCCACCATAAGGATTTCATTAGATGGTGAAGCCCTGAACTTTCCCACCTCTCCCTATACGGCAATCTCTGCGGGTCCACAACAATTTTCATTAGGCAGTTTCTATTTTGGCTGTCTCCATACTAAGAGGAATGGACCAGAGCTGAGCAGCTTCTGTGGAGTAGCCCCAGGCTGATTTTCAAAGTGTTTTCAGCATGGTCCCTTCTCCTGGCCAGTGCAGTCTTGCCTGCATGCAGGCCATTGCTACCTGCATGGGACAGCCCCATGTCCAACCATGTCAGATCTCCTGAGGTCCCTCCAGCCTCCTTGTCCTCTCCAAAAGCATCTTTAGGAAACATGTGTGAGCAGGTAGATGTAATCTTCCCCTGCCCGACTCTTCCAAAATTCCTCAAAAGCCTTTTCAGTAATGACCAATGCCTGCTGCAGCAAGCCCAAGCTGTGCTGATCAGATGTGACCAATGTGACCTTAGTGAGCAGGCCTGGTAAGACAGAGGCAAATCAGGTCTTGACAGATTTCTTGTCCCTCTTTTCCTGGATGCCCCCAAATCAAACACCAGAGTAGAAGGAGCATTTTTTTGCCACATCCCAGACCTGTACCACTAGAGAGAAGGAATTGCACCTTCCAGCCCAGCCATCCACCTGTACTGGAGAGCTTGGCAGATGCTCCAGGGGCTGCAGGTGCTGTGACCTTTCAAAAGAGCCCAAAGCTCACTCCATCCCACTGCTATGCCAGGGTGACTCAGAGACCTGGGAAGAAGTCAAACTTGAGAGATAATTCCTATTTACACACTGTTCCCTGCAAATGTGCTACTAATCTCCGGAGGAATTTTCCTTTTTCCACGGAAATGGTCCATGGGAATCTGGCTGTTGGAGAAGACTCAACCACAACTGCAAGGCATCTGTGCCCTTCCCTACTTTCATAACCTGGATGGGAGAAGAAAACAATCATGGGGAGGTGCAGAGAGATTTGCTGGTAGGAACTCAGGTCATAAGGTCATGGCATCCCTGGCCAGAGAGATTTGGTGATTTTCACACATGCGATGCTGTTGTAACCACAGGAACACTTAGAAAAACCAAAAACTCTCTAAACATCCCAGCAAGCCAACCCAGACATCCCAGGGCTAATCCCTTATGCTGGCATTGTATCAGCATCCCAAATGCTGCTGAAGATCCTGTGTGTTGCCTATAGGGAAGAGCTCTCATACCATCCAAGCTCTGCCCTTAGTTATATCTTGGGCAGGGGCAGAGCCACCCTCTTTCATGCCTAAACAAGAGGAGGGGAAACGAGCTGTGAGAGATGCTGAAATTTTCCAAAGGGAGAAAAGCAGAGACACAAGCCGGCACCTGCCCCTCCTGCGGGAAGCATCTCGCAAGGGGTTTTCCTCCAGAGCCAAACCCGCGGGAGAAGAGGAGGCAAGAATCCTTTGGCTTGCTTAACCTAACAAGGAAGCTATAAATATAGCAGGGTAAACACTGGAGAGGGAGAAGAGGTCTTGAACTAAAAGCACAATGTTGGCACAAACCCACAGGGGAATAAGCTCTCCAGGAACACATTCGGCAGGAAACCAGGGGGAGGTTGAGGCCTGTGTGAGCAGGAAGAGCCTAGAGTTGCCTTTGAACAAGAGCAGAGTGGAAATAAAGGGTTTAAACTGAGTGCTCAGCTAGTTCATGGCAGGTGAGGATGCCATGCACTGTTGCCATCCACGAGGGTTTCCCCACTCAGGATGGTCCAGGAGAGCTGTGTGAGAAGGGCAGGAGAGGCAGGACACCTTCATGTGTGGGCTGCAGCTGTGGGCCACCTCGGTGCCCACCCAGCATGACAGCTTCTGATAAGCCCAGCAGCTGCAAAGGGGAACTGCTGCTGCTGCTGCTGCCGCCACGATGAAAACGGCAGGGACACTCACTGCGCCGTGAGTCATTCATTCATCCTTCACAAACAGGGCCTGCACTTGGCCAAGCATCCTCCTCCCCCCGCAGCTGGGACAGCTTGCTGGGACAGGGAAAAAGTGGCTTATTAGATAAAATCAAGTCAAGTTTTCCCCTCCCTGTGAGGTTCCTCTTCCTGGAATAGGAAGCACAAGACCAGAGCTGCTTTTCTTCCACCTTCCTGCAGGCTCTGCCATTAGCTGCACCCTCCAGGGAGCCCTCCCCACTACCCTACTGAACCCCATATACCCTGTTCACCCACTGCTGGTGACATCCAGCCCTGAGCACAACCCTGCTGTCACCAGTTTGACCCTGTGCCCCACCACCAGTCCCACTTTGGCTGCCAAGGTCGGTTTGCAGCTCTCTGGAGAGCACATATTGTCCCTTTCGTTTCATTTTGTTGCCCCAAGAAGTGCCAGGTTGGTGGGACAGAGGGTGTATGGGTGATGAGGGGGCATTGTGGCCATATTTCATCCTTGTCCCTACCACAGGAGGGCCTCCACCAGCTCCCAGCTCCCTGTGAAGATCCTTTCCCTGTGCCCAGTTGGGATGATGCGTGCCTCATGTCACTGCACACACAAGGCACTTGGGCAGCCCCAGAAGTCTCAGCTCTGGCTATGCCACCAATGCCAGCCAGTCCAACACCATTATGTGTGCATAGCAACACATCTGTGAGCTGCTGCAGCACTGGGTTTCTTCCCATCCATGGGGACCAGACACAAGGTACCTTCAAGCCCCATCACAGAGGGGTCACAGTTGATGGCAGTGATGTCCAAGCCAAGCTCAGCCCCGCGGACACCTCTGACAGCTGTCACCAGCCCAGAGGCAGAGCTTGGAGGGGACCTTGTGGGTGACACAGCCAGCCTGTGAGGTTGGTGGTGGGCACAGCCCAGGGCTGGCCACTCACCAGGACTGGCACAGGACAGAGGAGCTGGGATTGACACAGCATCCCGGGGCAAGGAGGGACAAGGCAGGCAGAGCCCTGCCAGCGCCCGCGCATGGGAAAGCGCCTCTCTCAGCGCCTCTCCTAATTGGGAGCAGCTTTTCCCTGGACCCCCCAGGAGAAGAGGGGGCCCTGCCAGGGGGGCGCTTTGCCTGGCATTCCAGTTTTTCTCCAGAAAACTCCCTTCAGAGACAGTAAGAGTGTCCAAATCGGGAATGGTACGGGGTGGTCTGTGGAGGCTGGGGAAGGGGCTGAAACATCCCAGCCCAGGAACATCAGTCCCCCGAGCATCTCCGGGCAAGGCGGAGGCGCGGAGGGCGGAGAAGGGGGAGCAGCACTGGGAACTCACAAGCAGCCGGGAGGGACCGGGAGGGCAAGTCCCTGGCAGCTGCTTTGCAAGGGGACACAGACACACAGACATCCACACACACCCGCACAACTTTCTCCACCCGGGCAGCAAACAGCTCCGGGAGCTGCCTGACCGCAGCCGCGCGTCCCTCACCGCGAAGTCGGGGCGGCGGCCACTCGTTCCCCTCACAGGCTGGGGACCGGGGAACTGTTCCCTACCTTCCTGTGTGGCGCCGCGGCTATGTGTCCATGGCGCTAGCGGAGTGGGAGCCGGGCCGGGGGCGGGAGCGGGAGCGGGGCGCCCGCACCGGGCTGGCTGGGGCCGGTAGCGCAGGCGGTGCGAAGCCGCCGGGGCTGCCGCCGCCGCTCCATTGGAGCAGGGCTCTGCCAATCTGCCGCCACCACCCCGGGACGCTTCCTGCCTGTGAGCCGCCCCCCGGGACCGGGAGGGATCCGAACCCGCGGTCCACCGGTTGCCCGGGGTTCGCGGTCCCCCCCGGGGCTCCCCGTCTCAGTCCGGCCGGAGCGCTGGGATGGGAATCCCACCGTGGCGCACTGACGTGCGGTGCCCTCCGGAGCGCGGGTGTCCCCCTGAGGCTCAGGAACCCCCCGAGAGTGCACAACTCTCCCCGGTGCTCTCGGGGGTCAGCATTCACCAACCGTGCCTGCCTCCATCCCTGCATCCTGGAGGAGTCGAGGCAGGCAGGTTCTGCCTCAGTGACTCGGTTTCCCTTGCCCCTGGGCGGGCCATTTCTTTGGGGTTTATTATTGTGGTGGTTTATTTGATGGGGAGCATGCAGGGTGAAATCTGGCCACGGGGTTTGTGTCCCTGAGTTGAAGAAAAGGCTCGTTCTTCCTCGCAGCTTGTGGTGTGTGTTTGCATCCCTCTTTTGCAGGACACATCCACCACCCAAGCTGCTTTCCCTTGGAAATGGGTTTGGTTTGCCATTTTATTGCAGTGAAAATTCTCAAGAGGAAAAAGATTTATTGGAAGTGTGCAACAGGAAACCAACTGGTGAAGACCCACTGGGAACTTTCCTCTCCAGTGGCACCTGAGGCCAGGTCTGGTTTGGGGTTTCCCCATGTGATGCCATCAAGGCTGGCACTGCTAGAGCCCTGGGATGGACCCAGTATTTCCCTCCCCACATTGTCTCTACCTGTGCAGAGATAATGGCCAAATATTCCAGGTGTGTGCAGCACCCATGCTGCACTTTCCCTGCAAAAACAGAAGGCTCTCTAAGCTGGCAGGAGTGAACAGGGTCACAGACACCTTCTGCAACACTACAGTAACAAACTGATCCTTGCCATATCCAGGCATATCCCTGAACCCCTGAACCCCTGAACCTAGAGTAACAAAAGACTACCTGCTGTGGTCCAATCCTATCTCTTCAACACCACAAAAACACACCCATGAGCTATCCCATCTCCTGTGTATTCATATGATAATAAACTAGTGTTTTCCTTCATCCCAGCTCTCCCATGCAAACCTACATATCAGGCTTTGGAAGAGGTGGAGGCTGTGTGTGGGGTGAGCAGTTCCTGTACTGGCTCCTGTCTGCACTGTGAATGTTGAGCTCAGCCATGGATGGGGCTTGGTGCCCACATCGCCCAAGGAACAGCCNGGTCCATCCCACCTGCACTACAAGAGCTGGGGATGTGCCAAGGCTGAGGATGTCCCTCCTTGAGTCAGCTCACATGGCCTTTCAGGTGCTTTGCAGGTGGGGTCTGGTTCCACCAGCCTGCTCACATATTCCCTCAGTTAGTGGCTCATGTGGATTTTGGGAACCTGGGAATGTAGGAGGGGCTGGTCTTGGGCAGAGAGAGGTTTCCTCCATCCAGCTCCAAACTTTCCCCTTCCCACCTCCTGGTACTGCTCTACTCTCTGCAGCCTGCGTGAGCTGAGGGACACTGAGCATCTTCTAGGATTGGCCAGCTCCTCTGGAAGGAGCAGAGTTGGATGGTCTGCACCATGCATTTGGCCCTGGGTCCTCCCCCGGGAGCAGACCCTGACCTTTCCTCAATGCCTTGTGGTGCTCACAGTACACCGGGAGCTGGGCTGCTTGGCGCCACTGCTGGCCGGGAGCCACATGCTGCTTTCTCCGCCACTGCAGTGCTGGAGAGCTAAGCCGAGCCCAGGACCTGGGGAAACCCCCAGCTCTGCAGGGCTGGGGCCACCCTTGGGGGTGGGAATCTGAGAACAGAACCTGATTTGGATGGGTGTCTGTGGAGGGGGTTGGAGCTGGCACTGTCAGTGGTGTGCTGGGAGGAGGGATGTAGTGGGGATCTGGACTGTGTTGGGCCACCAGCTCTGAGCAGAGCTGGAGAGCTGCAATGCTGGGTGAAGAAGGAGGAAGTTTGACAGTGATGTGGGGTCTGCTGGATGAGGAGGGCACTTGATGGGGCTGCATGCACCTGGGGGTCCTTGGGGCAGGATGTCCCTGGCACAGGGCAGCTCTGATATTGCAGCTCTTCCTCTGCTCCATCCTCAGGCTCAGATGAGGATCATGGGCTCCACACACCTCCTAGCTCCTCCTTTCTGCTATGGCAAAAGGACATGTTCAGGCTGCCTGCAGCATCCTGTCCAACAGCTGGTCTCCCTCTCAGCAGCCCAAAAGGACTGAATTTAGGGACCATAGGGTCCCTTTCCCTTTCCTCTTGAGCAGAGAGGAAGCTGACAGCTCTTGTCCAGGCAGATCAAGGCTTGGACATGTGAGCAGATGTCTGGGGGTTGAATTACACTACCACAAACCCACGCAGGACAAGCCGAACTGGGCCATAAGAACTGTGTGCTGCCCTCCCTCCCTGTCTGCAGCTTTGCCTGACTTGCTGCTGCTATGTGCTCAAAGATGTCCTGACATCTTTTCCCAGAAGGAAGCAGTCACATCCATGAACGGGGCTCCTGTGTGCTAGGCTAGGTGAAGAGATTGAGATGTTTGGGATCATAAGCTTGAGACTTGGAGCTGGGCCAGACTTGAAGTGAGATGTGTCATGCTGATGTGCAAGTGCCCTGTCATGATGATGTGCTGAGGGATGGGAATGCTGGTCCTCAGCCGTGCTGGCTGACTTAGCACTTGCTGGATTTCTGCCTGTATGATGTGAGAGGAGCAGATGGATGGATGGAAGAGGGTTATGGGGACTGGAGATGAGTGCATCTGAAATCTATGGTGTCCTCTCATGGTTTCTGTGCAGAGGGGACTGCCACAGGGTGAATCTCCTGTCTCCTCATGAGCAGGCCTGGCTGATGGTGTGAAGCCTCTCCCAGTACCCATTTCAGAGCTGCCTGTCTGAGGATGCTCTACAGCCCTGCAGCGTGGGCAAGGATGGGGCACACATATGCCCTGGAAGCCAACCCCAGTGACTGTCCCTGACATCCCAGAGACACAGATGATCGTTCTAGAGGTGCAGGGCATCTTGGGGCAATGGGGCTGTGCCCTTCAGCACCAGCCTATTTGCCCTGTGTGGGACTTGCCCTGTGAAGCCTCCTGCTCAGTGGCTTTGCTCTGGCTGGCTTGGCATGTGTCCAGGCTCTGGCTGACGTGCTGTGGGCATGGCCCCGTCTGAAGTGCAGGCTTGTTGTGTGTTTACCCTGGCCAGCCTGAGGTGTACAGGAAACCAGAGAGCTCTGCTCCCTGGCTGTCACTTTATTTATTATGGTCACAGCTTGGGCTGCCCACACTGTGAAATTAAGGTAGCAAAAACCCCAAGCACTGCAGCACAGTTCCTGCCCTGCCAGCCCTGCTCTGTTCTGGCTCACACTGCTATCCTGGAGCTGGGAGCAATCCTGTCCTGGAGCAAGGTGGCAGGATGCTTGGTGCTGTGCAAAGTTCATCCTGTCTGAGAGTATGGTGGCTTTTCCCAGATGTGCCCAGCCACACTGTGCAAGGAGAGATTGCTGATGGATGCCCAAACCAATGTCACATCACAGTCATTACCTGTGCTAACACCTGCATGTCCCAGTCTGGTTACATCTTCTCTGGCTCTTCACTTCTGCTCTGCAAAACAGTAGTGAGCATTGCCCTAGGTCTGCACTGCTGCTGCTCCAGGGATTTTCATCCATCTCACCCCGAAAGGAGGTGCAGAGAACACTGCCCAGCTGCCACTGCAGTGTGTGGAGCCTGGGCTCACGCACTGGACCCCAGTTTTTTGTTGCCTGTGGCCATCAGCTTCATACAGCCTGTTCCATGCCTGCTGCCATGACAGGTCCTCACCCTAGAGAGGACACCACGGTGGTGACTCTAGTTGCTTTAAGGGTGGAGGCTCCTGAGGACTGGGAATCCCTCCATGTGGGGCTGGGGACAGATGTCTGTCTGGGGACTTGAGCCATCCCAGCTGCTCCCACCACTGTGCAGTGCAAGCAGCTGGGACGCACCATGTGAAGCACTGCATGCTGAGAGACATGGGTGAACTCGCAGCTGAGGAGTGAAGCAGAGAGAGGTGACTTGCACACATGGCTGTTTACAGGGACTGCCCTCCTGCCAGGGTCTGACTGGCAGCAGCAAGGGCTGGGCTGGCACTTGCAGAGTGCAGTCCAAAAACCACCAGCCAGCAACCTGGGAACATGAAACAAAAACTCCTGGCCCTTAGAGGGCTCCTGGTCCCCACAGGGTCACATGGCTTGCTGGATTGCATTGCTATTAAAGGGAGAAAGTGCTAGTGAGCTGATAAACAGGGGAAAGCGAGCCAGCTCCTGAAACCATGGACGACTTGGCAGCCCTTCTCCCAGAACAGACAGCTGGGTGCTGGAGCCTGCTAAACAAGACTCAACACTTGGTTTGTGACACAGTGTTTTGAGTCACAGAGAGTTAAATCTATGAAGGGGAGAGAGACATTTGCCTTTTAAGGAGGATTTTAAGAGCTTGATATTAGTTTTGTTGCATTTAGGTATCTTAAATTTCTGTGCTTTTTACCAAAATAAAGTTGAGGCAGACATTCACTGAAGGACCATGGCAATATTTGAGTATGACTTTTTGAAGGCATTAAATTTACAGAGTGAGAGAGCAAGCAAAAACCAACTAGCTAGCCCAGAGACGTGGAATATGAGAATTCATTTACAAAGGAAAAATGGGAATGGTCTGGAGGGTGGATTTCTCTCCTGGATCTGTGCAGCATCTCCCTGGTGCCAGCCCTCATCATCTGGATGCTGCCCATGGAGCACCTCCTGGGTGCTGCACAAGGAGATCCTGCCCATGGGCAAGCTTGGCTGCTTCCCAAAGCCCTTGGGAAGGGCTGTGTGCAGCCTGTCTTTTGGTTGTTTAGACCCAGGGGTATACCAGTCACTTTACTGCTCCTCAGTCTCATGGTAGAACAACTCTTCATCTCTCCAGCAAATCTCAGCAGAGCTGAGATGCTGCAGATCCTGCTGATGCAGCCGTTCCCGGTACCTGCTGACATCTGTGAACCTGGGCCGGATGGGGCCTCTCCTTGAGCACCTGCCCCTGGAGGCTGCTCCTGGTTTGTGGCTCACATGGGATGGGAAAGGTCTTTATGTTTCATACAAAAAGTCCCATTGCTCCTGCCCTCCACAAGCCTCGATCCACGCCTTTGGAATGGGGTTGATGCTGTAGCACGGAACAGAGTTGGGAAATAGGGATAAGATGGGGAGACTGAGAACCTGGTGGTGAAAACCCTCTGCCCTGTAAGATCCCCGGCTCCATCACCACGTAGTGGTTTTGCTGAAGGAGGAGGCTTACCTCGGGGACGGGCACGGGCTGGTGTGTGCACATCTCGGCGGGATCAGCCGCCCCCAGGGTGGGCCACGGCGTGCTCAGCTAGGGCTGGGAGGCTGCGGGGGGAGAGGGAGCAGTCCCCGGCGAGGCTCGAATGCGGGGCATTCTTCCCGGCCGCGCTGCTCGGACTGCGGCTGCCCTCTCCCGGCTGCCGAGCAGGGCTGAGCTTCACTTCCCGGGCAGCACCCGCCTCCTCTGGGCTGCCGGAGTGCTGCAGACCTGCGGCTCGCAACCCTCTGTCCTCTTTACCTGCCCCACAGGACCATTAGTACTCAGCAACTCAGACCCATCAAACCGGAGCTTCCCTGGACGTTGTGTGACCCCACTTTTACTGCTGAGAAAGTCACGGCAGGGGAGAGGACAGCATCAGGCTTCAAAGGGCCAAATGCTGTTCCTTATACTTGATGACAAAAAGCGCTAGGATACCTAATGCCAGGGACCTCGTAGAATCACAGAATGGTTTGGGGTGGAAGGGAGTTTAAAGATGACTTTATTGCAACAGCCCCCTGTCCTGGGCAAGGTCACCTTTCAAAGCTCATCCAGTTCAAAGGTCACCTGGTTCAAAGCTCATCCAACCTGGGCTTGAACACTTCCAAGGGCGGGACATCCACAACTTCACTGGGCAACCTGTTCCAGTGCCCCACCACTGTCATAGTAAAAAGATTTCTTTCTAACATCTAATATAAATCTCTATTTTAGTTTAAAATCATTCTCCCTTACGCTATTACTATCTGCCTTTGTGAAAATTCCCTCTTTTTATAAGCCAAGCTCCCTTTAAGCAGTGATGTCATGATGGCTTGTTCTGCAGAAGGTGACAGGTGCATCTCTCCTCCATGCTCCAGGTCTCCTGGCGCCCTGGTGCTCAGGGGCCCAATACTGCTCAGGGGTGCAGTGGAACCTTGAAACAGTCAGAACTTTGGGGACATCTATTAGGAGTTTTTTATTCTGAGAAATAAACAAAAAAAACCTCTGAAAAGCCAAAGTTTTGGAAGTGAAAAATCAGGAAAAGCACAGTGGAAAGGGCAGTGGTGCTGTGTGGACTGTGTGAGGTGTAATTCTTGTCCCAGACGGAACAGAAACATGCTGGGGTTCAGGGACAGGTAGGCAGCACAGAGGATGTCTGTGAGACAGAGATTGCCTGAGAGGGGCCAAGTCACACCCCATCCTCATTCAGGATTTTTAATTTTGCTGGTATATCCTCCAAGAAGTTCCTTCAGGCAACAGCTTTCCAATCTTGAAAAAGAGAAAAGCATCCAGTTTGACCGTTTTGTTTCAAGCTTCTGTTGCTGCTCCATGTGGCTCCAAGCAGAGTGGGACACCTGGGAGAGAAGGAGCATAACAGCTGAGGATAACAGCATAACCTCTGCCTCTATGGCACAGAGTCATGAGAAGATGAGGGTCTTGAGGTTAGAGGCACGAGGAAAAAAGAGGACTTTAATATTTAACAGCAAGCATCCCTTGAGCAGGGACAGGTGTAAATGGAGAACAGACCTCCTATACAAGAAAGGGAGCAACAGCCACCCCTGCACCAGGAGGAGGTCCTGTGGGCTGGGGATTCATGTGAGACACCAGGAAAATCTGATGTTTCCCTTTGTGTCAATGGGTTCATACCTGCTGCCCATGAGAAATGACACCTGTGGAGCAGAGGTTGCCACTTGCAGTGGCCGGAGCAGCACGGCAGGGCTGTACACAGGGAGGAAGGGGAACAGTAGGGCAGATGAAGAAGTCTGTGACCAGAAAAGAGGGATTTATGCAGTATGTCAAAAGCCACTGTCTCAAGTAAGTCCCTGGAATATAGGTCATTGCTGGAAGCTGGTCTGGGCCTCTTTCTTGGAATCAGGATGAGAGGGTGATGTGAGAGAGGGAAAAGCATCTCTCCTTTTGGGATGTATCTGTCCCTCATTGAGGGAGTGCATGAGCCGCCCCAGGGCAGAGCACCTGCTGCAACTGCCAGGGAGTGTCACCGAGGCGGGGGTCCCTGCAGACATCTCACAGAAGGGTGGCATTGTTAGTAAGTCCATGTCTGCTCGGGGTGTCCTAGAGGCTCGGTCGGTGATAGCCGAGCAACGCAGCCTGGGTCTGTGGGTGCATTTGCTCGATTTGGAAGATCCTTGCAGCGCTCCCAGAACAGCCGTGTGAGGGCAGCACAGACCGCCGAGAGCAGGAGCAGGAACGGGAGCAGCAGCAGCAGCAGCAGCAGCAGCAGCAGCAGCAGCAGCAGCAGCAGCAGACCAGAGCCTGCACACCTGCTTGCCAACAATTCTCTGCGCAGGTGCTCTAGGACCTTGCCCCATGCTCCCTCCCCCCAGCAGGCCAGGGCTTACTCAGATTGAGTGGAGCTGCTGCAATTCCTGCTGCTGGCTCAGGACACATTTTATCTCCTTTCTCTGTAGTGGATGAGATGCGGTTACCATCCTGGCTGAGTGCCCATTGCTCCAGGTGTATGTCACCTGCCTCAGGCTATGTGAATCCTGCTCATCCACTGGGGAAATCAGGCTGAAAATGGGAAAAGACATGAGAAAACAGTCAGCTTTTTGGATCTGCATGGGGAGCCCTGATCACTCAGAATTTGCCCTGTACACCAAGAGGCCACATCTCTGCATGACACTGGGGACAAGGACTGAAAGTTTTTGCCAGTTTCATGCTGGCAAAAACCTTGTGGGTTCTGGGAGGGTGGATCTGCTCAGCCCAGTGCTCCCTCAGAGCCCTGTGGAGGGAGGAGAGGATGCCCACAATGACAGAAGCCTCTCCAGTGTGACAGAGACCAACTTTGCTCCTACAAGGGATGGGGAAAGAGGCTGGGGCTGGGGAGGGTGACAGGGCAGAAGATGTGTGGGCTGTGAGCTGCAGAGGGAGCAGCAAGCTTTTGGGACCAGCAGCAGTCAGGAGGCTGAGAAGGTAGAAGTTTGTGCAGGACCGTTGCAGAGGCTGAGAAGGTAAAAGTTTGTGCAGGACCGTTGCAGACACTGTTCATTTGAGACAGGAAAGCACAGGGGGTTTTCCAATGTTTCTGAGTTCCAGATGGTGTCTGGGTGACCTTTCTCCCAGGAAAATATCCCTGGTGGACACTGGAACCAGACTAACTGTATTTCTGGAAGGAGGACTGTGTGAGGATACCTCTCAGGGCCATCCCCTGATCAGCCCAGACTGATCAGATCCCAACAGGTTGTGATGGGACTGACTCTGCTATCCACATTTGCCAAAGAACACCAAACAGAGGCACTAAATTTGGACATTGGATAGCTTTAACCCTGATTCAGTTACTGAGAAACTTTTGAGAAATACCATTTTTCCCACTATAACAGCAGGCAAGAGCACCAGAGGATTGTCAAGAGCCTGGATAAGTGGTGGATGCTCCATCCTTGTAAGTGTTCAAGGCCAGGTGGGACAGGGCTTTGAGTAACTTGCTCTGGTGGAAGATGGTAGTGGGATTGAAACAAGGTGATCTTTAAGGTCCCTTCTAACTCGAACCACTCTATGATTCCATGATCCTTATGCCAAGTACAGAGAAGGCTGCTCCATTTTTGGAGGAGTCAGCACACCAGGAGATCATCTACCCATCAGCTGCAGCTATCTTTGGTACCTGTTTGAGTTATAAAATTGTGTAGAATTGCAGCAGCTCCTCTCTGGATTTAACCTTCCTTCCTTTATGGTTTCTGGAAATATTCCCTCTCTTCAGCAGAAGTGCTCTTGGGAATATGAAGTATTTGAGGATATGGGTCTGTGTGAATCTAAGAATATCTGCAAAGCAAATACCAGCCCTTCGCAGCACGGTGTGCGGATGGCAAATCAGCGTCCTCCCTGCTGTGATGTGCCATGGCCATTACACAGCAGCTCCTGCCCCAGCTGTTGGGCTCAGGGACAAGGTGTCTCTCAGAGCTGCCAGCTCTAGAAAACATCTGCACTTCTAGGAAAACAGGTCTGGTGCTACACATAGCCTATGGATGGGTAAGCTGGGAGCACAACTATGGGCCCATGTTTCCACTGAGATCTGCAAAGGGCTGCTCTGGGGTCCCATGTCTTGGTCCCTTTCCCCTTCTCTACTCCTTGACTTTTTTCATCCCCCTACTCCACTGAAGCATAAAGTACTGCTCCATCCTGCAAATCCCTCCCCTAAGGGAGCGCAAGGCAGTGGAGAAATAGACATTTGCTACTGCCCCGTTCTTAAGCCACAGCCTGGTCCATGCTAAAAGTTCCAAGGTGATGTAATTGCAAGTGGTTGATCACACCAATTACCCCATTAAAGAGAGAGCCACCACTCTCGTCTCAGGCATCTCACTGCCGGCGTAGCCTGATAATGTTGCTCATCCCTAGGATTTGCCAGACACTATTCAGAGGACCTAAATGTGGGGCAAACAACTCCTGCTGGGCAGGTACTCTCAAAATTCTGGCTGAGTGTCTGAGACTGGGGAATCCATGGCTTCCCCTGATTTCCCCTTCCAGGTGATTTGCAGATCATGATGACACCCAGAATAGTTTATTCTCAGCCATCTGATGCTTTCTCTCTTGAACAGACTCCCATGCTGAGGGAGTGTTCAGCAAAACATACTTCTGGAAGAGAGTCCCCCGAGACTGCAAGAGTCCATGGGATTTATCTCTGCAACTTATAAAAGTTTTACTACAAATCTTCTGGCCCAAGCGAGCCAAGAGCTTGCTCCATAAATTACTACCAAGCTAGGGATTAGGAGCACTGAAACAGACATACTTCGCAGCTAAAAATAAGGCACGGCACGAGCTTGAAGATTTGTTCTCCCTGGAAGTTTTATTGCACCCAAACTGTATGAGATAATGTGCAAGAAAGAGCTGCTTAGCGGATCCATCTGCTTTTGGACACATTCGCCTGCTCAATAGCTCTGGAACGAGGCAATGAATCCGTGAAAGAAAGTGGAGTTAGATGGTGTTACCCAGTGCAGTAAAACTTTCTCCAGACAAAGAGAAAGGCTGCCCTGTCCCCTCCCCAGCTCTGCTCTGGGGATGCTCTGAGGACCCTGAGCTTAGGTAGTATTAGGGGTTGCTGACAAAGGAGTGAACCCCACCAGTGCTGGTGCCAGGTGTTGCTCTTGCTGGTCTTGTTTAGCCCATGGATGTAAACAGGCTTTGAGAAAGTATTCTCTCTTCTGCTAAGGCTTGGCTGTATTTCCAGAAGTGCCCAAGTTCTCCTGGCTGGGTAACGGAGTGTAGCCCTGTCAGCCTCCAACCTGCAGGCACACAAAAAAACAGTGCAAAAGTTGTAATGCAGGTAAAATTTGTAATGTAATGCAAAAATTGTAATGTCTGCAAAGTTGTTGACAGACTGCCACAATGGCAGATGTTTTCAAGGACCTCCACAGCTAAACTTTGTTTAAGCAGGGCCCACTAGAGCTGGTTGGCAAGAACCACATCCAGGACATCTTAGAATATGTCCAAAGATGGTAATCCACAGTCTCCTTGGTCAATCTGCTCCTGTGGCTGGTCACTTGGACAATAAAAGAATGTGTCCCATTCTGGTTTGTGCTCATTGCTTCTTGTCCTGTCACTGGACAAGTCTCTCCCATCTTTTCATCATTGGGAGAGATGATCCAATCCCTTAATCATCTTGTGGCCCTTTGTTAGACTCTCCGTTATGTGTATATCTCCCTTCTACTGGGATTCCAGAACTGAATACAGGGCTCCAGCTGTTTCCTCACCACTGCTGTGTAGAGCACAGGGACCTTCTCCCTTGACCTGCTGCCAGCACTTTCTGTAATCCAACCTAGAATAAGTCTTTTTCAGCAAGAGCACACCACTGGCTAATATTCAGCTTGGTGCCCACCAGGATCTCCAGCTCTTTTCATCTGAGTGGCCCCCAGTGTCCATCAGTGCATCAGTGCAGCATCCATTTTTACACCCCAGGCATAGTACTTTGCACTTCTTCTTGGTGAATGCCATAAAGTTCCTGTTGGCCCCTATCTCCAGCCTGTCAAGGCCTTCTAGGATGGCAGCATGGTTCTCTGGCATTCTTGTCACTCCTGCATCAGGACCAGAGGAGGGTGATTTCCTCTTGCACATTCCCAATCTGGAGCAGGGACACCTGCAAGGAGTGGCATGGAGTATTGTGGAACAGCCACCATGCAGGAGGGGTGAGGCTGGTTGGACCCCATGTGTGTGGGGTGTGGGTGTGCATGAACAGTAGATCCCTCAGAGATGGAGCCATGCTGGCTCGTTGCATACTGAAGATCTGTATTCTTGTCAGAGAACCTCTGGTGGCATTGACAGTTCTGGGAGCAAAGTCCCCACTTTAATCAGCCTCACTGGGGTCCCCATGACAGAAGCAGGCTCCACAGTGTATGCCTTTGGCCAGAGGACCCTTTTCTCATAAGGAGAAGCAGGGAACAGAGTGACTTAGGGACTGCCTGTCTGTATGTCCCTGGCTCCTCTGCCACCTGTGTCTTACTTTGCATCCCTTTAAAGTCATTGGGACTGAGCTTTTCCAGCAACAAATCAGAGGAGACAGCAGACGTGGCTGAGACCCCAGTCCTGTAGTGAGGGTCAGGCCAGGCTTTTTAATATCTGAGGCCATGATTGCAGCAGCTTTTCAGGAGCCCTGAACATGACCTGACAGGAGTTACCTGTCTCAGGTTGAGTTTGGGATGTGAACCTAGGCACAAGGGAAGGCGAACACTGAGGCAGCCAGGGGATATGCAACTTTAATTGAGCTGGGAATCACAGCTGCTCAGTTAACCTGTCCCTTGTCTGGGACAGAGACAGCCCTGTCCTGTCACCCTGCTGAATGTGACAAGAGTGCTAGCAGCTTTGCTGGAAACACAGCTCAGGAAATGCAGCACTGTTGGACTTCAGCTGGGGCGGTGCTGCCCCTCAGTGTGAAGGAGCCCAAGCACTGATCTGGGGTGGTCCCTTTGGTCACATCAACAGGACACAAACATGCACCTGATGCACAACCCCATGTGCATCCTCGTCATACATCTGCGTGCCTCTTGCCGAAGGGCAGACGAGTAGGATGAGCCACCCGCTCTTCAAACTGTCTGTGTGCATGTGCAGGGGTGGAGAGAGGCCGAAAAGGCTTTTCTGGGAGAAATGTAGCAGTAAAGCTACATTTCACAAACCACCTCCCCTCAAGAAAGCTGTCAAGCGTCCTGTCAGCTCCTGGAGGCTGTGAGCTTGTCCTCTGTGAAAACCCAGTGAGCAGCAGAAGGAAGACAAGTCTCCTACTCTCCTATTACTGACCCACAGACTGCCACTGTAGCCCCAGTCCCACAGCAGCACTCAACCAGCTGCACAGACCCTCATGTTGGTTACAGCATTTGCTGATGCTCCAGGGATCTGCAGCCTCAGGTGCGCCCAGGTGTTCTTCAGGGCCACCACGAAAGGGCCAGCCTTGGGAACATACCCCGCACTGAGACCAAGCTGTGGCGCACAGTGAAGCCATCTGTTTTCATCCTGCAGCTGCTGTCCTTCCCATTGCAATTTACTCGGCCTCCTATAATTTATTCATCCCAGGATGCAGCTTGTACATCTGCAGTATCATTACCACAGACACCATTAGCTTTAAAATTTTATAAACCTCAGTGCAGGTGATAAGTTGAAAAGTTAAAGAGGGTAATTGTGGCAGGAAAACAGGGGTATTTGCTCAGTGTTCATCTCACACCAGAGATGCAGGTTCTGGGGGGGCTTTGGAGGGAGATGAGCAGACTGGTGTGAGCGAGTGAACTGCTGCCAGCTCACCCAGATGTGAGCCCATCCCTGCTGGATCCATGCACTGGGCAAGGAACCTAGAGGCATTTCCACATGTTTCTCCCTCTTGCCTCCTCGGCTGCACAATTTCCTCGGGTCACTGATGAGAGGGGCTGCACAACCAGATGTTTGCATCTGGATGTGTTGCTTATGCTTCTGTGATGGACTTGACAAGGGACTTGCAAGGGTTAGGGCAATCCTGAATCATCTGCCTGCTGTCCGTTGGTCTGGATGCTTCAGGACTCTCCAGGGAGCTGGGAGAGTCTCCATCATGTAGATACTCACCACTCTGAGAATGCCTGAGTCTCCCAAGCTGCATGTCCTGCCTGCAGTCCCCTCCTGCCTCTCTGATTCCTGACCTGGTTCATGTGCCCTCATTCAGGGGCACTGAAATTAAGTCATGCTGGGCAATTTTCCTAGAAAGTTTCCATGGCTGGGGTGCAAGCATGCACCAAAGGTCTGGCAGGGAAGCAGGCATGGGAGCCTTCACTGGAGCCCTGCACCCTTTGCTATGAATTAAGAGCATCCTGATCACTTCTGGCAGCTCGAGGTCTCTGACAGCTGAGATAGGGGGATAAATTCCCTCTCCCCAAAGCCAAGGGAGATATGTGTACAGGGATGATTTACAGGCTGCTTGCAGGGAGTGATGAGCTGGAAGGTTGTGGGGAGCAGAGTCAGTGCCAAGCAGGGTGGGGCATGGAGGAGTTTGAGGGGTGGTGGGAGGGAGTGAGGGGTAGCTGAGACCAGGGAGGGAATGGAAGAGACAAGGTCCCAAAGGTGTCCCTCAGTCTGCAGACAACTTTCTCTCTCCATGCTACAGGTGAGAACATCCCAAATCCCCCCCTCCCACCCTGGTGTACCTGCAGCTCTGCTCAGTCTCCTGCAGCCTGAGGACTTGGACACTGTTATCTGTCCCCAGGGTATGGTCAAGGCACAGGCAGCTGCGAGTGCTGGGGACAGGTGGCTCATGGGTCTTGCTGGCATGAGTCTATCCCATCTTGTACATGTTTTCATGCTGGCTAATGAAAGCAGCCTGTAGCTGGGTAATTTGACTTCCACCTGTCCTTTCTGTGAACCTCATCAGTCCCTCATACACAGCATCGTTCTGTGTCCTGTGGGTCACTGTCCTGCAGGGTGAGTTAATCACACACTGTGCAACTGCATTATCCAAGCCCTGAGCCCTCACCTGAGCTTTCCCAGCAGTTGGTGGCAGTCCTGGTTCAAGCTTCAGGAGGCACTTCCCCCTCCATTCTGCAAGCATCTTGTGCTGCCTTCTGTAGCTATGTTTCCCAGGATGCTCCAGCACCTAGTGTGAAAAGATTCAGGATCTGAATGCTCAGCGAAAGGGAATTCACAAACCCTTGAGCAACAGAAGGGGAATGAAGCATGGGGAAGTCTGGAAGACACATCAACCCAGCTGAGACTGACCAGTTTCCAGCTTGTCCTGCTCTCCTGACATAGCCAGAATGCCCTTTTCTACTCCAAATGACACCTACACACACATTAATTTCGCTGGTGCTCATCCCTCTTCACTGTGACTTTCTGTCTCTTGTTTACTGTGGGAAATTAGCTTGAGATAGGACTGAGAAGCCTAAAATGGCTTTAAGTAGGAGGACAGACTCATTCTGCTGCCTGCCTTAGGTAGCCATGATCTGCTGGGGTGATTTTGCCCCAAGGCAGAGTTCCCATTTGCATTTTGGGGCGAGGTGCCATGGGCTGTAAACATCATCATTCCCACATTCACAGACCTTACACTGTTAATACCAAAACAGCTCAGCCTTTATGACAGGTCTTACTCTGCTGCATAGTCCACAGCAAGGACCTTTTCCTGGTTTTCCCCACAAAGTCCTAGCTCCCTGGGAATAGACAGTGAACTCCTAGCAAGGCCTGGTCATCTTCTGCAGAGTGTAGTCCTCTTAAGGACTTTACAACACTCAGCAGTCTGGATGGCCCTGGACTTGAATCCATGCATCCTAGGAAGTTATGACAGAAATACACCCCTATGCAGCAATTTCTTCTGGAATGTGAAGACCAAGCAAGACCGCACTCAACAGCCAATTTTGGCAGCCAAAGCTGGCTCCTTGCTCTTCTGCTTCATTGGCTTCCTTCCCCCGATGCTGCTCAACTTCCATCCTCTTGTACACCAGGATGAAGTCTTCTCTAACTGCTCCTGACTTCAGCATGCTGCCAGGTAAACAATGTGGAAATTAGTGGAGACAAGTAAATAATTTGTAAACAATCACTTATTCATTACTTTCCCCTCCTTTCCCTGTGCAAGCAGATTGCGAGGTGCCTCAGAAGCACTCGCAGTTTGGAGTGAGTTCTCTTGTAAGGCATTTCCCACTCCCCATGAATAACTTATGAACAGATCAGAGTGAATATTAAGGGCCTGAAAATCCAGAGATTGGGCTGCTGAGCTGAGTGAGTACCGCTTGAGCTCCTCCAATAGACAAGATATCTAACAAAACAGCACTAAGTGGATTCACTGTGCTGTAATTAAAGGGTGTGCACATCTGTTAGTCAACGGGCTGCCTGTCAGGTAGGGTAAGGTAGCCATGCAGCAGGGGATGGCATGCCTGAGAGATGTGGTCTGTGATTGGGATACCAAGTCTTTGCATTTACTGTTGGGGTTGATTCATATTGTACAGTGCTTCTACCAAGCTGCTGATGAGAGGCAAACACGACCTGACCAGCTGGGTTGGGTTCATGCAAGAGGTTCACAGAAGAAATTTCTGAATAGCCTCACATGTCTATAAATTACCCAGGCATTGGTAGAAGGCACACACGGAGGGCTTACGCCCCAAACCGACAGAGAGCATAAGGATGTCCTGACTTCAAAGAGTCTAAAGTTAAGTTTGTGCTTGGCTTCAGTCAGGTGCTCTGTGATGGGCGTTTATCCACCTTTGAGCTCAGCCACCCGCTTTGTGTTATTTTTTTTGAAAGATGATTATAATTCACTCAGAGAAAAGTTCCCAACCCCCCGCCTGGCTCCTAAGGCAAGGATTCAGATCAGTGCTACATGAAATGGGGGAGGGGGGCTATGAGCTGAAATCCCTTTTGCTCTTGCAGAGGTCGCTGTCAGCCCTGCACATGATGTTCCCCATGTCCCAGGCCCAGCAGGACCTACTGCCCAGGGTGGTGCTTGTAGAACTGAGGGCTATGTTGATGCCAGGTGTAATGAATAATAGGCCTTTGTTCATCAAAACGAGCACTGAAAGAAATNATAAAATTTGCTAATTGATTTGCCTATAATTGGCCTCCTTGACTAAATCAGTTTATCACACAGGTACCTTTTCCAGTGTAGGCCTCAAGCATCTCCCAGTGTTGCAGGGAGGTCAGGAGCCCCCATGGCTAGGGACACCACCAGTATCCTTTCTTGAGGCCTTTTGCACAGCATCTTTCATGCCACCATGGCTGAGACATGGCCTAATAGGGACCTAAAAGGTGATCTCCTCTTGCCTTCATTACAGTAGCTAGGAAGTCCTGGATAGGATTTAAACCAGGGGTGAATGTGAGGCACTAGGCTATGGATTCATGTTCCAAACACCTGGGGTACCCAGGGGTACCCCCACAACACCACGGGTCTCCTCTGGACATTCTGCAGCACATCTACTGGCATGGTGCGAGTCTTCCTGCACCCCCTAAGCTTCGCCATGGCAGGCTGTGTGCAGGCAGCCCTACCAAGAGCACCTGCAGAGCAATGCAGCAGGTCCCAGAGCAGGCAAGGGGACCATTCCCAGCGCTGGGATGGACCCAAAGCAGCACACAGCTTGAGGGTGGCCCCAGCTCCCCCTTGCCTGGTCCCCCATGCATCTATAGTCCTTTCCGCTCCCCGGCAGCCTCATGCACCTGCACTCCTAGGCGGAGTGGGATTTATCCTGCCCCAGGCGCTCAGTGCAAGGGGTCAGCCCTCCTAAACCTCTCCGGCACCAGAGCCCAGGCCAGCTGCCTTGCTTGCACCCACAGGGAGAGCCTCTGCACCCTGGGAGAGTTTTTCTATCTGTCGTTCCCCAGGCCAGCACCCACCCTGTTGGGTCTAGGGCATGGCATGGTGGCACATGGCGAGGATGGGGCTGTGTGCTCCTGGCCCCCAGCTCCCCTCCCCGCACCAAGCACTTTGGGTAACCCCCGGTACGTGGGAGGCGGCATGAAGTCATTCTGGTCCTCCAGCAAACCCCTCCAGCTGTCTGGAGCCAGTGCAGATTGTGGGACGTGTCTGGTGACTGACGAGGCCTCAAATCCACGTTTGTGAGAGATGATATTGAGAGTTCTAATTTTTTCATGAGCGAGGGTTTGGGGGGAGGCAGGGACTCCCAGGGCGGCTCAGAGGGGAAGCGGCAGTGCGTGCATGTGAGTGTGTGAAACACATTTCATCCCACAGACCCCCAGCTTCAGGAGTCCTGCACAGATAAAACCAGGATCCAATCACCTCCAAGCAGCAGGGACCAGCTGGGAAGGAGGTTGGACAATGGCAGCTAACAGGGATGTGTCAGCAGGGCTCAGTGTCGGCTCTTGGATCCAACCCTCTGCTCAGAACCTCCTGTCACCAAAGTCCTCTCTGGGCCTTGCCCATGGGGTTACTCCAGCTTTGGGCCCTTTCTCAGTAGATGAGCTCCTGGGAAGCTTTTTAGAGCTGGTATCCTCCTTCCTCACTGGTGAGACCGCTCAATGGAGTGCCTCCATGTAACTGCTCCACCATCCAGAATCTGGTGAGATGCTGTGGCCACTTTCAAACCCTACTGATGCTCCTGGAGAAGCTGCTCTCCTGCCCTGCAGTCTCACGGGCAACATTTGGTGCATGCTGGTGGTTTCCACAGGAAAACCTTGTCTGCAAACTGCCCTGCCCTGCTTTAATCCCAGCTAACCTGCATTAAACTTCACCACACCATAGAGGAGTAGGTCAGAGTCACCAATGCTTTCCAGCTGGCCAGAAAATTGCCTGGTCTTTCGTCAGGCAAGAGAAAGACAAAAAGTGAGCCCAGGTGAAGCCATGATGCCTGCTCCCCAGTGCACTGTCTTGGATGGGATCCTGCTGGGAAGGGACCTGGAGCAACCTCTTGGCCAGGAAGTCTTAGAAGAAGGCACTTGCCTGCTGACACCCAGGGTCAGTGTCTGAACCTGTTCCCACAGCTACCTCAGGTGACTTCCAAAGGTGGGGATCTGGCAGCCATATGACATCAATGTCCCATGGCCAAGGCTGCAAGGTGACCACCAAGGTCATTGGGCACACTCACAATGCTTTAGGGCAGAGGTTTGTAGCAACAAAAGGTGACAGATCATCACAGCAATTCCATGACTGCAGGGTGGTACCTGGCTCTTTCAGTGGGAAGATCCTGTCCCCACTTCCCACAGACAGTGGGGATGGAGGAACCTCTCCTCGAACTGGCCAGAGTGCCTGCATGCAGTGACTCTCACCCGGAAAGGAGGGGGGGGCGGGCCGAGGCCTCTTTGTAACCCAATCTCGTCTGCATGGGCCTCTTTGTTGTTATTACATTTATTTATTGATCCCCCTTGGGAAAACCTTAGCGGTGCTGGACTTGCTGGGGCTTTATTAATGGGGATAGAGAGAGAGGGGAGGGAAGGGAGGCTGAACAGAGCACTCGGACCATCTGTTCCCACCAAAGGGATGGAGCAACAATAGCCATGTTTATAAAACTTCTCTGCGAGTCATTGTGTTTGCGAAAGGAAAGCTTCCACATCAAAGGCCATTTCCGCTCCCACTGCTCAGGGGCCTCTCCATCTTCCAGCATGCTGCAAGGATCGCCCTGTCCTGGTCCCTTCTCCTTCCAGCCCTGGACACATGGTGAGGTGATAGTGGCATCACCAACAGAGGGACCACCGTGACTGGGGACACCCCTGCTAAAATGAGTGTTCACCACCCACCTGTATCTGCTGTTCCAGGGGGACTTTCCAAGGAGGGGTTTCTCCTGGAAGCAATAAAACTATCATAAGGCATTAGATAGCGTTTGCCAAGCACTGGTGTTGGGAGCAACAATATGTCCAGTACTGGAGACCTGTCTCCTGGATGGTTTCTTTCAGTCCACTGAAACAGCAGTGTTCACAAAGTTGCTTTCGTTTTCCTCAAATTTCATATATGGGAAAAAAGCAAAGGAAAAAAAAAAAACAAAAAAAGGAAAGGGGTGGGGTTTGGCCGTGTCAAAGCTGGCTGATGGGGTCCTTCATAATGAAACAACTGTGTTTGGCTTTGCTTGAGGCTTGTATTAGATTATCTGTTACAATCAGACATGAAATAAAGACCATTAAACAGCTATGAAATATTTTGACTGAACCAGTATGTTGTTTTTTTTCTTCCCAAACTGATCTTTATGGACAAGATGAGGGTTTAGTTCTGGCTCAGATCAAAGCCAAATGCCTTCCTGAGGACTTGGAGTTGTCAGCCATATCCTGACCACAACCTGATCCTGCAGCTGAGGACAGGCTGCTCTGGGGTGAATTTACAGGCTGGAGGTTTGGGATATATCCAGGCTGTCACACATTCACAGCATGGTTCTGAATGATGGCATGTCACCTCCTGGGACTGCATCTCCTTCCCTGTTTGTTGGTTCTTTATGGCTCCATGGGGTAATTCACATGTGAGCTGGTGACTCTGCTGGGGTTTGTGACTACTGGGTGTGAGAAAGAGAGAAACTTCCTAGGGATGTAGAATTATCTCAGTCCAGCTTTGGATAAAACTGAGACCTCTGGAAGATGCTGCCAGTCTGCAGGTGGGAACTTTGGGAAAGGCTTCTCTCTGCACCATGTGTTTGTGCAGGGACCTGATTTCCAGCTGGCAGGACAGGCATCCTGACAGCAGGCTGGTGGCTGGGCAGGGTTCAGGCTGTCTCACACCTTTCAACCATCCCTTGCATCCTGGAAGGGGGAATCTTCCCAGAGACTGTATGACGCCTTCTCAGGAAGCAGTCCAAGTCCCTGTTGGCTGTGTCCCCTTGGCCAGGCTGCTGGAGGAGACCTGAGCATGGTCCCTGATTGCTTTTGGCAGGGTGTAGGGAGCATGCTGCTCTCTCCCAGCACTTAGCAGCTTCCCTGGGAACCACGCAGGAAAGGAGGAGAGGAGCCCAGACTTGTGGGAGACACTTTTCATTTCATGCCTAAGCCACTACTCCACTGCTCAGCCACATGGCTCCATTAAGTCCCTTTCTGGCTGTCTTCTTTCCATCAATCACTCCGTCTCCGCGAGCAGCCCAGACACCGGATCTGGGTTATAAATAAGACAATCAATCAGTGATGCTATTAGATAAACAGAGTGGCAGAAGCCAAATTAATGCTTGGCTTTTTCTTGAAAGGGAGGAAAAAAAGAGTCAATTGCTTATTAGAGGACTCTGGTGTGGTCTGGTCTCCACGCTGCAGCTGAGCCGAGCGGGCTGTGCTTGGCTGCTGTGTCTGCGTGTAGGGAGGTTTGGGATGCTGTGAGCACATAATCTATATGGGTCACCCTGGCCAGATCAGGGAGGGGGCTGGGGGTAGAGTAGAGGTGAGCAGAGAGGTTCTAACACTGGGGCAGTGATGGGAGATGGGAAAACAGTGGTGGGAGCTGCCCATCTGGGCAGTGAGGAAGTTTCAGAGCTGGTCTAGTGGGGAGGGAGGGTCTGAGGCTGCAGGCAGAAGTGCTGGGGGACCAGGGATGCAATGTCAGGACAGGCATTGAGCCAGTCAGGATGGACACAAGGAAGAAAAGCATCACTGCTTAGAGGCTTTTCAAACAACAGGCAGTCTCTTCTGGAGGTGAATCAAGTCCTTGTCTGGAGCTACCAACGAATAAGATGGTCCAAGACTGTCATTTGTGGTTTGCTGTGATGATCTATCACCTTTTGTTGCTACAAACCTCTGCCCTAAAGCATTGTAAGTGTGCCCAAGGCTGTTTTTACCTCCAAGGTCTGCACCTGGAGCTCCATCTGCTTCTCTGTGTGGTGGTGGCTGATTAACTCAAAGCTCCTTGGCTCAGTCCTGCACCAGAGATGTCAGAGAAGAGGTTTTCCTCATGGTGGGACCTTGTTGCCTGAGCTACCCCTCCTGCCGCTGGGGAAGAAAGCCCTGGGAGGAAGGGCTTTGGGACATATCCAGGCTGTCACACATTCATGGCATGGCTCTGAATGATGGCATGTCACCTCCTGGGACTGATAATCTGCCAGAGGCATCCAGTGTAAAGGAGACATAAGCTCAGTACAGGAGACATCAGCTCTGTACAGGAGACATCAGCTTTTTCTGAATGAATAGCCCGTCCTTTGGGCTGGGCTCTTGTATTTGCTGGACTTGACACTACTGCAAGTTGAGGATTGGGAGAGTCTGGGCTTGTCCAAGTCAAGCTGACTCTGTTTACAATCTCATCCCTCACAGATGCTGCTTTTCATGCTTTCATCACAGGGACTGCCTTTCCACCAGCTCCTGCTGTTTTCACCTCCACCTGACACTTCTCCTATTTGTTGTGATGGAGGACGGTATCTGCTCCTGGAGGACCAGATCTACCACTGTGCAAATAAGCAGTAGCTCTCCTCTGCCAACTGGCTCAAAATATCCCACCTGGCATTTCCACCCAACCCAGCGAGCTCTCAGCTTGGGTCTGGCAGTGCAGCTATTGGTGTGCTTTCTCAACAGCTGAGCCTGCTTTCATTCCCCATTCTCACCTGTGACTGTGCCAGACTGAAGCTCTGCCAGAGCTGAAACGCACAACACCGTACCCGCTGCTCCTCCTTCATCCACCAAAGCATGTCACCCCATCACAGGTTGCACAACACATTCCTGTCAGCCTAATTTGGGATAAATAAACTGGTTGTTATCCCCTGGGAGATCCAGGCTTCTGAGAGGCTGGTTATGGGAGCAGCTAGATTTTCTGACTATTGAGTCAGGGAGAATGAGGTCTCTGCTAGCACCCGCTTAAGGAAAGGATGCAGGAGGTGCAGTCATTCGGTCCCATTCCACTGTCCAGCCCCTCGCTCAAGCATGGGGGTTTCTGCTTCCTCCAAGGCTTCAAATCCAGGAAATAGCTCCTGCTTTCCAGTCACACTTCTGATCTCTCTTGCAGAGCTTGGGGAGCTCTGTGCAAGGCTGCTCTCACATCAGCAACAACCCAAAACAACACCTAAGGTGGGATTTACTGCCACATATGTGCTGGGAAGATGCAGGGACCCATTGCACCCGGGTGATGTATTGGATTTCAGGTTATGTGATGCACAGGTTTCTCTGAGCATTGTAATTCCCTCTTTCTTCCTGTATGGATTTATACTGCTAAGTGGATGGATTTTCTGCTTGGCAGGGATGCTCCCCTGGGACCTTCCCCAGTTTGAAACATCTCTGCACATCTGTACATAATATTCCTGGGGCACTTAATGAGTGGGCTTTTATGACACCCCTTGCTTTATAGACTGCTGCTTAACGTGGCCAGGAACCATGGAGGGGCTGACAAACGGCATCCCAGAGCTGGCAGAAAGCCGAATACCAACCCCAGGTGCCGGATGATGCCTGGGGCTCTGTGTGAAAGCCACTGCTCTCAGATGGCTTCTCACACAGCTGCCCTGAGCAGTGGAAGCACCACTCCCTTGGTCCCTGAAACAGCTTGAGAGGGACAGGTTTCTTCTGCTTAACAACCTGAGACAGCATGCCTCTGGACCAGCTATGGAAACCCTGGGAGGAGATGAAGGTGGTCTGTCTGTCTGGGATGATTCCCCCTAGCAAGGGCTGGGCATGACATTTTTATCTCTGCTAAGAGCTGTCCCTTCCTCCTGCCCCCAAAAGCCATCTGCTATGGTAGATTATCCCAGCTTTTAGCACTGTGAATCCATAATTAGTGCATAATTAATTACCAGATGTTTTTAACACTAATGAAACATTAATAAATGGCGGAGGCATGTTGTCTGGTAATGGAACATTAACCAGCGAACCAAGTCAGCACTGCCGCCAGCATGGCCAAGCCAGAGACAGGTCTGCATCTGACTGAGCTCTTCCCTAAATAAAGCTCCAACATTGTTCAAATCACAGCAAGTGCTTGGTGGGAGCAAGTGACCAGCTTGGTGCTGCCTTCGGGCTTTGCAGAGCCAAGGCTGTGGCTCCTTCACCTCTGTCCTTCTTCCCTTCCACCCAGTCACCCATCCATCCACCCCACTCATGTATGCATCCATCCAGCCAGCCAGCCAGCCTCACACACATCTCCCTGCTGTAGAGACTTAGTTGGGGCCCCAGAGAGGTAATTTTCTAAAAAGTGGAGCTTTTCCCCCTGGGCATTGCTTAATGGCTCCAGGTGGTGCTCACAAGCAAGGCACATGGGGAAAGGACAGACTCCAGCAATGTGCTTTTCTGCATCCATTGCCCCCCCACTGGGTCCCTGTGAGCCCTGCTCTGACAGAAGTTTAATTCAGAGCATCTGGGCCAGTGACATTTTCCTAACATGAAATTATTAATCAGACATGGGAAGTGCATTAGTTGTGACTACATGCCACCTCCAGCCTCCAGGCTGCAGTGGGGCACAGGCAGGTCTCCATCCTCCTGCCTGCCCGACAGATGTCCGGGTGCAGCCAGAGCTTGGGGACACATGGGACCCTCCAGGGCCCATGAATGGGGAGATATGGCACTTCCCCATCACAGCACAGGTGTCATATGGGGTGGTGACAACCATCTCCTTTCCCTCACCAGGAGTCTCCAGGCTGGGCATCCCCCTTGAACCTTCTCAGGATGTCCTGAAGGCCAACTTTTGGGTCTCCCACCCCTCTGGGAGGACGATGCTATGGTCTCAAACGCCAGAGCAGGCTCCAGGGGGTGTGTGTTTCCCCTCAATGCTATTCCCATGTCTTTCCCAACTCAGCCAGCACCAGCATGGAAGAAGGCAGCCAAAACCCCCCTCTCAATGGAAGGGGAATGACACCCAGAGCCGCCAGTCATCATGAAATGAACATTTAATGAAGACAGTCTCTCCTGGTGTGTGTGTGTGTGTGCGTGCGTGTGTGTATGTGTGCATGTGTGCGTTGTCTCTGTGAGCTTAGTTTTATCCCCTCTATTACTTTTTTTTTTAATTATTTTTTTTTATATATATACATCTATAAAAAATTCAAATACAGCATGTCAACAGTGGGAATACTAGGACGTATGGTATTAAATACTGCGTTTGGGTCCAGGCAGGGCCAAGAGGAGGTGTCTT
>VXBC01006335.1:223642-235937 GCA_013399945.1 Ploceus nigricollis
ACCAAAGGATGGGTGGCTTATCCTTTATCCTTGGCTTGTCCCAAAAGGGACACATGTGGCTGCTTCCCTGTCCTTGGGCAATATGGGGACAGTGAAAGGGCCTTTGGGTGTGACACCCATGAGACAGCAGCCCTGGTCTGTAGAGAAGAGGGGCCTTTTGTGACTCTCCAGGTTGCCAGGTCCATCCTAAGCCAAATTAAGGTAATTTTTGAGATGCAATCTGAATTTTTTGATCTTGGACAATTTTTCTTTCATCATTAAGCACAGGCCTTAGATTTCCTTGTGGTTTCTTTGCCTCTTAAAAATGTCAGCAGAGAGGATGGGAGAGGGCTGCTGAGAACAAGACATCAAAGACCAACCACTTTGCCAGCTTTGCTTGAAAAGCCATTTTTGAGACCTCCAGACGAATATCCATCTAGAAAAGCAGTCAGACTTGGTGCATTTACAAAACTGCAAGAAAAACCCAAATTACTTGTTCTCAATGCCCTTCACCCACAGTCTGGCCAGAGCATCCCCTTCCCAACCACATTAGAGCCCTGAGGGTCCCCATATCCCTGCCCCATCCCAGCACCCTCCTCCTGCCTCTTATGCCTGAGATTTGGGAGATACTCACTAAATAAAGAGGACACTATAGGCAGCCACGACCAGTCCAGCTGTCCAACACACTGCCATGGCTCCGCTGCCCACCACGGCCCCCTTGTCACAGATCTTGGTTGTGGGTGGTGCCATGAAAGAGGAGGTGCTAGCGCTTGTTGTCTCTGCAAGAAAGGAAAGTGGATGGTGAGGGGAGCTGGGATGCCCTGGGATTCATCCCATATGAGCAGCCCTGCTCTCCTGCTGGTGTGGATAGGACCCAGCCCCAGATTGCCCTTTTCAGAGCTATACCACACTAGGGCTGAGGTAGAGGGCTGGAATGATTCAAGGGATGGTGTGATCCATGAGACTTTCCTCGCTGTGACAGTGGATCTACTGCTTGGAGATGTTTCTGCCATCAGGCAGAGCTGGACATTCTTCTCATCCCCATCCTGAGCAGCTGAGCCACTCTATGCATCAGGTCTGTGGGAAGTCACAATGAGCCACTAGTGCTCAGCCAAGAGCATCCCTCGCCCACAGAACATGCCACACACAGCAGGCTGCATCTGCTGGGCTGCCTCACAAGGTTTGTCTTGCTTTGTTCTGAACCAGATGGATTGTCTATGCCTGCAGAGGGCTGCAGGATTGCAGGGATGAGCAGTCAGGCGGGGGCAGCTTTGGCCGCATACAGATGGCCCCAGCATGTCTCTGGCCAGACGGTCTCAGCTGATTTCTGGGGACCACAGAGTCTGTCTCAGCATCTTTCAGACTCCATTGAGGCATCACAGTGGGGGTCAGTGTTGGAGTTGGGGTGTCCCACATCAGCCCTGCCTGGCTGCACCAGGCTGCGTGTACTGGGATGTGTGTGTGAGGAACACGTGTGAGGGACACACGTGTGCCTGCACAGGGAGCGGGCAGGTGACACTGGGAGGGCATTTGCATTTAGCACAGCGCAAATGGGAATAGAAGCAAAACCAAAATGCTGACAGCAGAGCTGCTGCAAGGTGTTCCTGCACTCCTTGTGGGGGTTTATCCACTTGGGAATGGTGGTGGGGGCTGTGAATCCCTGCTGCTGCCTGAATATCCAGGTGCTCTACCAGGTGCTGTTTTGAAAAGGGGTGTTTCTCTGCACAGGAGTCAAGGAAACCAGTGCAGGGTCTGCTCCATCCTTTCTGGGAAACGGAGGGCTGGTAACACCCATTTGGAGACAGTCCCAGGTTTTTCCTAGAAACAGACTTGTTAACTTGGTGGCTTTTACTTTGAATTGGTGTCCCTTTGAGCCATTGTGAGGGGTCAGAGGTGTGGAGTGGGTAGGACTGGAGAGGGGAGGGAGGGCTGGAGCACGACAGGACTCCAGGGAACAACAACCACAACCACAACCACAACCACAACAACAACAATACAATGGCCAGCCTCATTGTCCTGCCCCAAGTATCCTGGTGAGAAGGATGCTGGACCAGGTGAGCTGAATCAGCATTCTTCAGGCCATGGTTGCACCTGCTGACAGAGCCACAGGGTGAAGGGCTGCAGCTCCACGGGTGTTTGGGGGCTATCCTTGGCTGTGGGCAAAACTTGCATGGAGCCAAAGAGGAGATCCCTCAGCCTGGAGTCCTTGGTTCCTCCTGGATGAAGCCTGTTTGTACTGGGAGGAGGCTCTTACCTGTGATCTGGGCCTCCGTGGTGAGATGCTTGGGCTCCTCTGTCCAGGGGGTGGCATGAACAGCCACACTCCAGTCACTCCACGTGCCAATGTCGTTGTCTTTGGCTGCCACCTGGATGATGTATTCCTTGCCAGCGTAAGCGTCTGTGATGGTGTGCGATGTCCCATCCGACAGCTCGACCTGAGGGCAGCAGCGGGGAGAGGAGGGTAGTCAGAGGAGTCCCCGGGAGGTGTAAGGCTATCAGTCTATTTAGCTCGGCTAAAAGATGATAACAAGGCTTTTGCAGCACTTTTGGAAATACCGAAGCATTGTGGGCAGAGGCACAAGCCCAGGACAGAGAGGGAAGTGGAGGGAGATACTCCGCCTGCAGCTCCACTAAACGTCTAAAGACCTGGTTCCACTCCCAAACTCACGGCGTCGGAGTGGAACAGCTTCCTCTAGAGGTCACCAGAAACTAGCAAATGTGTGTGCGGGCTCCCTCGGACATGTTAGGGCAGCTGGGAGTTGGATATTGCAGGCAGTGGCTGGGATGTGCAATGTGCTTTCAGGGCACCACTGCCAGTGCTGGGAGGAGGCTTCCCCACCAGCAACACCTCTGGCCAGCCTGCTCCCATGCCTGCTGGCATCCCGTTGTTTTGGCTTGCATCCCTCCAGCTGGGCCCTTGGACAAGTATCAAGTTGTGTCCAGACATCTTTCCTAGAAACCATTCCCTCTATCCCATTGTCACTGCTGTCGGAGCCGTAGAAGACCCTGCCATCCTTTGTGCTGCAAAGTGCAACGGTTTAACCCCCTTTAACCTTCCAAGGGATCTCTAATCCATTTGGAGCTTGGCTCCAGGACAGAGGGATGCAGGTGCTCAGCAGAAACGCACCCCGATGGCACCGATTGTGATGAGCAAACACTTGTGGCTGACAGAGGGGGAGGGCTCAGCATCCAAGTGACCAGGGCAGGAGTATCTGGCAGAAGCTAAGTGGGATACTGCCCTCCACCCCATCTCTGAGACTGAGGACCAACATGCTGCCCACTTGAGTACCCCCCTGCACTGCTGTGCGTGGTTTGGGGGGCACCCAGGGCACCCCCGCCCAGACACATTTCTAATAAAGATGCCGCAGGATGAGGGGTGGTGTGGGACTGACACAGCCCACCTGTGAGCACCAGTGCCCAGCCAGGGGCTCCAGCAGGGCAAGCATCACGTCATGGGTGGGGGCAGCTTCATGGTGCTACACATGTGGGGTCCTCCACATGTCCCCAGCCACCCAGGAGAAGGTCAGGCACAGAATCATGGGAGGGAGGGAGGAAGGAAGGACTCCAGGAAGGACTCCAGGAAGGAAGGAAGGCAGGAAGGCAGGCAAGGCTGCACTACTGGAGTGCCCAGGAGGTACCTGGGCCAATGCACCTGTGGGATGAGGCTGCCCTGGCAGTGTGGCTGTACACACACAAGGAATGGTGTGCACATCAGATGGTCAGTGCCATCACCCCATCACAGCTTGCAGAAGTACCTTAAAAGCAGGAACCCACCCTGAGAAAGAGCCCTTTTCCTGTCCCTTCTGTGCAGCACATGCAACAGCCCAGCATAGATGCAATCCTTTTGTTATGAAAGCTGCAGTCCCCTCCAGGCTTTTACTGTCACTCTAGGGGATTCCTAACAGGAGGAGGGGCATTTTTGCTTTCTTGCTCCAAGTGAAAGCCTTTTCTTCCCTATTCCCACTTCCAGCCTTCTGCCCAGAACATCAGAGCCTTTGGGCTCTGCACTCCCAGCTGCTCCTGCCACCCGACCTGAGCCCCACATCTGGAGCACATCTGGATGCAGGTCTGACTGGTCTCCCCCACAGCCACTGGGAGCCCAGGCACCTTTGGGTGGGTAGGCAGGAGACCCAGTAGGTTGTGAATCATCTGATCTGCTAGGCAGGGCACCTCCCTGCAGTGTAGTGGCACAGTGAGGCTCTCTGTGCCACCCAGACCCTGGGAGCTCTTTGGTGGCACCTACCAGTGTGGATGGCAATGCCAAGGAAATCAAGTTAATTCCTAATGATAATTAAATTAAATTAAACCTCACAGGGTGAACTGCCAATGCCCCGCTGACTTGACTTGCTCTGTGCTGGGGTATGGCTTGGAATTGGAGAATGGGGACAGGGCTCTGAAAGATGCTGGGCTTATCCAGCTGGTGTACGACTCTGTCCAAGACTCCCAGCATGCTCTGAACCCCCTGGCTCCTCCCTGGGACCTGCACCAAGCAGGCTGCAGGCAGGCCAGCCCTACTAAAGTCCTGATGACCTGGCCAGGCTGCTTTCCCATCAGGATCATTTTCCCCATCCCAAGATCCCTCCCAGCTTTCCCGTGGGAGCAATTCCTGCCTTTTCCCACCCACAAACAACCAGCAGCTGAGTGTTTGTAGGTGGGGTGTCACAGGCACAATGGGGTTAAATCTGTGCATTGCCTGGGCAGGGGGAATGTCCCTCCAGGACCCAGACCTTCCTTGTAGGACCTGGGAGGATGTTGCCCTAAGCTCTTTACACAGCAGTTAAAAAGAGAAAGCATAGATGGTATCATCCATCTCTCCCTACACATACAGCCTCTGGATGCAGAACTTCTGAGCTGGGCAGCCATGGATACATCCAGCATTTGTCATGGTGGGGAGAAAGCCACTGGGTGGGTGAAGTGCCACAACAAATGGGAAAGCACACCAGGATTGGGTCCAATTGGACACAGACAGGGAGAGACAGAACTGGGGGAAGACACTGAGGAGGCTGTGGGGGGACGGGTGGACACACAGCATCAAAGGCTGTGGAGGGAGAAATTCCTTAATCCATGTCGTCACCACACAGAGACAAAAGTTGGAGGAAGGCTGTTCATGGTAATTTTTTTGGCTGGGGTGGGGGTTTGTGTGTCACTGCCTGCCTTTGTGCCCCTGCCAAAAGTCACTCTGACTGGCTGTGAAGTGCTGCCCAGATTAATGAGGAATCAGTAGCCAGTGCAATGCAGAGCTATTAGCATTGCAAAAAAAAAAAAAAGCCCTTGAACCCAGTAATTCAGATGACAGCTTGCTGAGGACAGCATGGGCTGGGATCCCATTCCCTGCCATGGTCACATACCCCCACATTCCTGCTTGGAAAGATTATAGAGCTGCTGAGTGCCCACCCACAGTCCCAAGCGCCAGGATGAGCACATGGGCCAGTGCCACATTGATGGGATGGAGACAGACTCTTAGGGATGGCTGAGGGGACGACTGCCCACCACTTGGCTTTCTCCCTGTCCATGCTGGTCCCCCCTGCACAGGCTGGAGGCCTGGGGACATCCACAGCAGCCATACACACTCCAACACCCATGCCTGCCATCCTTCCAGTCCCTGCCTGCAGACTGGTGTCCCTGTCTCGCAGTGCTTGGCACAGCAGGAGTTAGGGAAGATGTTATCCCCTCTGAGCTCCCCTCATCCTGCTCCCATGGCTCCCAGTCCACCCTGCCAGGGTGCCCTGGCAGTAAAAAACATCTCTGTGCTTTGTTCCCACCCAGGCTCTGCTCCTGGTCCAGGGTGACCAGGTAGCAATTACTTGTGAATAGGGTGATGCATGGACAGGTCTGAAGCCCAGATGGACTTTGGAAGGGGATGGTGAAGGGGGGCAGGGAAGAAAACCCCACCCTCCTCTGCCCTGACAGGTGGGCTGGGGCTGGTGTGTGTTGAAAGGAGGTGCAGGGGGAGAAGGGGGGATCAGATGCCTCCTTTCTGCATGCCACATGAAAATGTGTTTGCTGGCTCCCCTGTGGTGGCAGCGGCTCTGTTTTCCATTCCTTGACCTCTTGCTTTGCAGTGCAGTTCCTAGAGTGGGAAGGGAGTGCTCCACTGACAGTATGGAGATGAGGACTGGTGCCCCTCTGTCCCACAGCAGGCATGCACTATCTCTGTGTGTGACAGGACAGTGACCATGCACCTGTCCCAGGCGCTGTATCAAGCCTAGATGAGTCTGCCTTCCCCAAAATAAAAGGAACACCCACCCTGGCTATTGTAAGGTGAAGCTGATGTGCTCACACAGCCTTTGCTACCCACAGCACTCATGGGAAGAAAACCCTTCTAAGAGCACAACCTGGAACTGCCAAACATCTGGCATCCTTGCAGCCTCCTGCTCTGGATGCTACTCAAGTTATACTGGAGGATAGGGGAAATTGGAACTGGGATAGGGATGGGACACCCATAGTGTGCTCTATTTCACAGCCACTTTTCCCCACAGCAAGGGCCAGATCCTGCCACTGGGCAGCAATGAGCTTTTCAGGGACTCAGCTACACAAACAGCTGCTGTTTCAGGTGCCTTCAGTCCCTGCAAGTGCAGGGGGATCTCAGCAGGGCTTCTACCTGTCCTGGGGAACAAGATAAACCAAAAGCCGGAGTAATCCCCAAGCAAACTGCCCTGGCACTGGGAAGTTCAGGAGGGTCACTGCAAATGGCCAGTGCAGCTTGAGAAAACATGTCGCCATGTGTAAAAGAAATGTTTTGCTTTTTCCCTTTGAAAGCCATGGCTGGAGAGCAAATATGTCTGACAGTGATTACTAACAAAGGTACCCCCAGGTACCTCCTCCTTCTGCAAAGCCACGGGAATCAGTTGGTATAACCCCAGACAAAACTTTCTACCTGGACGCTGGGATAACTGAAGGTTGGGAAAAATTAATGACCCCCTCTTATTCTCTGCCAGCCACATAGTGGAAGAGCCACTCCAGCAGGGTCTCAGCTGTGCTCTCTGCTATCACCCCCTCCTTGAAAGGCTGCTGTGGTGCTGCAAAGAGCCCAGCCCTGCTGTGGGTTTGGGAGGATGAGCTATCACAGGGCTCCTCTGCAGCCTGGGCTGTGCCACACGAGATGCAGAAGAATGGATCCCTTCTGGCTCAAAATAAAGACCATCTTTGAAAGTGGGGGCTGTTACAGGAAAACAAGTTAACAGGAAACTTTCTCCAAATGTGCTGGCCCCCTCCTGCCAAATGACAACTGTCAGAAGTCACTTTTGCTTGTGGCTCTGGGGAAGGTGGGATCAGGGTTGCTAAGGGCACTCAGCAACAACTCTAACCCGGCTGGCACTGGCATATGCGGCCTGCAGATGCCTTCACCATGCTGATGCAGTGGGCTGAGGGTGAAAGCAGCTTGTGCATGGGCATGGCAGAGCACAAACACCTGCCCGGTGTGGTCTGCATGTGGGCAGGGAAAGTTAGGCTTGTCAACACCTTCCTACCTGCTTGTAGCTGTGTGAGCCTGCAGGTGAGGACATGCACGCGTGAATGCTCTGCTGCACTGTGGGACCTTTACAGCTGCCAGGTGCTCAGTACTTTTAGGCCACTGGCAGTTTCCAAGGGCGCTGAGAGCACCCAGGCAATGCCATCCAACGGTACTGAACCTGCTCTGTCCCAGAAAAGGTGATTTCTCGGCATTTCGCACCCCCACCCTCCTCTGAGAAAATCTCTGCTCCAGCCCTGCCTGCCTCACGCTGAGCTGTGAGTGACACTGTTACAGCCTAAATATTTTGCTCCTACCTATTAATTCTTTGGATTTTTCCCCCCTTCTTTTTTAATCACTGACTTTGCAGCCAGGAGGGGAAGGGAGAGAAATGCCGCAGTAAAAGCCACCAGGCGTGAAGTTGTAACCCAGCTTGCTCAGGGTGACCTCCCTGCCAAGATTGCCTTGCAAAGAGGGGGAGTGCAGGCAAAGCAGCAGAGGCACAGGGGGATGCAAATGGGCACAAAGAGGCACTCCCGCTGCAAAGTGACATTGCCACCATGCCGGTGGGGACGCTGCTGTGGCAGGCGGTGGCACTAGTTGCCTTCCTACCCAACTTGCTCCATCCCTCTCCTTGCCCATCACAGACAGGATATATGCATTAGCTCACACTTTCAGGCTATTTCAGGCTGCTCCAAGGCAGGAACTTCCAGAGACAGCATGTAAGACTCACCTCTCTGATGAAAGAATGTTGCTTTGCCCTGGGAGACAAGCCTGAGCCCACCCTGGCAGCCACTTCCAATATGGACAAGGGAGGTCAGTCTAGGGGACAATGCCATCCTTGCACCAACAAACCCAACACTAAGTATCTGGCAATACCCACAAACTTTTCATTCCTGTCCCCAAAACCCCATCATTTAACCACATCAGAGCAGGCACAGACGTCTGCGTGGTTTGATTTTTTTTTTTTTTTGCCCCAGCTTCTAAAATCCTGTGATGGTGGGAGCACTTCTGCTTGCAGTTCCAGAGAAGGACGTTTCCAGCCTTTGCAAATGCTCATGAACATGGCCCTAATGCTTCCAACGCAAAAGAGGAAGGAGAGAACTCAACCACATTATTAGCTTTAAATATCTCATGACCTTTTACTGCAAATCTCAAGATCTGAGGTGCAGCCCGCCTCACGGTTCGTTAACATTTCATGTTGTCAGCTCGGCCAATGGGTTCAATTAGACTTCACTACGGCATCTGCAAATTGCTGGCGACCCACAGTAGGAAATCCTCCCTCGGTCTGGCCACCAGCTCTGACGCTGCATAAGAAATAGCTTCTTGAGCCTTGCCACATTCCTCGGATGTGCATCGAGCTGGCAAGCGCTCAGTGCACGTGATCTCCCTCCAAAAACTGCGAAAAGGGGGGATCCTCCTCCGGAAAATGACATGGGAAGGGAGCAAACTGGGTGCAAGACCTGCCCATGGCTCCCCAGAGATGCTCAGGATGGTGTCTGGCCACCCGCCTGCGTGCAGGGGTGAGCGTGCAGATGTGCTCGCAGGGAGATCGCATGTGTGAGTGCGGCAATGGCTGCTGCTGCGAGTTAACTGAAGGAGCCTGTAAAACCAGAAACAGGCTATTAGCAATCCATTAGGAAAGGGTATCCAGTTCCAGCCTAGGTAAGCCATTAGAGGAACATCTGAGAGCATTAGGAGAGCTCGCTTGGGGCCAGGATGGGGCTATAAAACAGAAGAGGAAACCACGCTAATCTGGCTTGAATTACAAACTTAAAAGCGAGAGAAAAATAAAGGATACCCTCAACATTTAATGTTTTATATTTAGGAGACAGAAGGGGAGATTTTGCCAAAAGGAGAGAATAAAAAACCTGTTTAGGCTACAAATATCCATCTCTCTTCTGGCAGCAGAGAAACCACTAGCCCCTCTTCCAGAAAGGGAGGAGTTGTGATTTTAAAGTTGCTTGAGTTTCAGAGTGAGCTGAGTGCTGGTGGGGCAGAGGGGAGTCTTTGGCCACATGATGTGACATGATGTGACACAGCTGCATCCCCAACAGCTACGAAATGCTTGTGCCCAGGTTCAAAGGAGCTGCTGTGAGATGGCATGATCCGGCACATGCTTCACTGCTTGCCCATGTGGAAACTCACCATCCCTCCATGATAATAATTCCCAGAGCACATCACTGTAATGTTGCACAGCAAACTGCAAACATGAGAGCTGCTAAGTGGTCTGGGTGGAAAGGTCCTGCTGAGCAGGGGAAAGGGATTGCATATGGCACACTGGAGCTCAAACCCAATTTGCAAAGCACTGGAAAGGTGACAAGGGTGTTCTCCCCACTGCTGGTCAGCCCCAGAGATTGCTTCATGGTGTGGAATGCTTGGGCCAGGCATCACCAGACTTTCTCTGGCAGAGGGGAAACTGCACTTATGGCCAGCTCACATAGTGGCAGTCTCGATAAGATCCACTGCTCCTGCCATGGATGGCTTCATCTTCTGGTGCCAAGCCCTGGCATTATTAAAATCCTGAAAGGAAGAGCCTGGAAGAAAGCAGATGTTGATTGAATCAGGCCCTATGGTATTTGACAGCTCGACATCCATCTGATCCTATTAGTGCTCATTCGGTCCTGCCTGCCGAGGTGCTCTGCATAAATCAGACCCTGCAAAGATAACAGGAGGTGGAGAGGTGAAAGAAGAGCTGCTTCTTCTGCCAAGAAACACCACGTGTGAGCAGGGCCTGCATGGATATTCTGTCTCTGAGCAGCCTCTGATGCTCCTTTGTGGGTTTTCTCCCACAGGGCTGCCAAGTACATGCTTAAAACCCACGACTGGTGCAGAGGTAGGTTGCCATAAGGAGGCAGGGATAGGGCTCAGCCTGTGGACCTTGGGCAGACAGAGATGTGCCAGAACATGAGGTTACCCAACTTGTCCTGCCTGCTGGCAGAGGCTTCTCCTCTTCCTACTGAGCTCCAAGCTGCCCCATTGTCAGCGTGCAGGTTGTGTGGGCATAAAAAGCAAGGACTTATCTGTGCCAGCTGCCAGTGGGGACAGCAAGAGCCAAGATGGGGGGCAGCTTGTGGCAAGAGACCTGCACGTCCACGAGAATTAAGACACCCCCTGCAAGCGTAGCATGTCTGACCACCTAATCCTTTCTCAGGGCACTCATCCCTTTGAGCTGAGGCCCAACACCACCACTGCAGGACAAGAGGGACAGATGAGCTAGACTTGGACCTATCAAACCATGTCCTTCCCTTTTCTGTCTCGATTTGGGGGAACAGGGACACCTGTTCCAAATAACAACAAGCTATAACTCCAAAATAACAACAAGTAATAAGTCAAACAAAGAGTGCAGGGAGGCTTGGGCATGCTCCCAGCATGCTGACATTGATGGGGTTAATTTTAAGTACAAACACCTGCATTTGCAGGGTGCTCAGCTGGGCTAAGCAGGTTGAATGTACCAGTGGGGTCTGGGGTCAGAGCAGCTCCAGCTGCTGCAGCACTGCCTTTCTCTGGTGTTTGGGAAATGATTGAATTAGGCTTCGCAAATAATTCATCTGATGAATAGTGGCAGTTTCCCTCAAATCATCCACAAATCAGATTTTTCATTACCCAGCCAGCAGGGTAGGGAGTCAGAAAACAAGGCTGGCACCTCACTCACTGAATGCTTGCACTTGCTCACTGAGCAAATTATTCCCCAAACGCTCTTCTCCATCAGTCAGTGATGAGGAACGTGTCTCTTGCAAGGGGATATTGATTAAAGGCTGTACCCAGGACTGCTGCACCTTCCCGAAATGCTGGGAAATGAAACCCTTCCCAGCCATCCTTGTACCCACAAGGAGAGCTGGTACCTTGAGGTCTCTCTGCACCTCAGGGTATTTTTACATAGAAGAAGTTAAGTTTTTACTGCCCAAGAACTGCCTTTACCAACTAGGATGGCCCTGCCATCAGTGTCACCTATACCTCCATGTATTTCCCACCGTCACTGCCTGCCTGAGGACTCTGATGGAGAGGACACAGCATCCGCTCAGGGCTCTGCCAGAGGGGACTAGCATGTCTTGACTCTGCAATTATGGTAGTCCACACCCAGTGATGGAGGGACCAGCCACTCCAAGGGTGTTGAGGTGGGAGGTAGGTCAGTGGCTACCCCACCATTTTTGGGTGCAAACCAGGGTATTTGGCTGTATCAGGCTGTGGCAGGGTAAAACCATCAGCTTTTTTCACAACAATTGCACACATTGGGAAAAAAAACAGTGTTGTGTTTGTCAGCTCCGACTAAATCTTCCCCTTTTTACACAGCTTCTACAGTCTGAGCATTCCTTCCCCAGATGAAAAAAAAAATACTTACAGAAAACTAATAGCTAAACTCTGCCTATGCTTTCTAACCCCTCTGGATGTTCCACAGATGCTCTCTCACTACTAGGAAAGAAGCAAAGGGCAAAGAGGCAAGCAGGAAAACCCTCTTATTTTCAGAGCCATCAGCAAATGCTGCAATCTGAGACACAACCTGTGGTGCTGCCACATCAAAAAGCCCAAGCAAATGCAAAAAGTCACCAAAACACCTTGCAGAGCCACAAGCAAAGCCTCCCATCTACTCTTCCACATTTCTCTCCCCAGGAAGTGCTGGCTGGAAGAAAATCCCACTTGGGTCTTTGATGCAGGTGCCCAGGGACCCAGTGGTGCCTCTTATTTCACTTTTGGTTTCTTTAGCAAAATTCTTTATCAAGCAAAGCACCTAACTGGCTTTCATCCGGCCCAGCTGGGGCACAGAAGGGATGCTGGATGAGCTATGCCAAAGCAGCAGCACCTCCTCTCCAGCCACAGAATGTTTTCCTACACAGTTTGAACATAAAAGCAGCACACAGGGGTTAA
>VXBC01006335.1:235983-246422 GCA_013399945.1 Ploceus nigricollis
TTATCTTCCTGCAGTAACAAATGAAATCTGTCCTCCAGGCTACCAAGGATTTCACTGACTATTTTTTTTTAAAGAAACAAGAAATAAAAGTAAGAAATACGATACCATCTCAGCAATTGCTCGGTGACTGTGCTCTGAGTTATGGTGAGCAGTATTTTATCTCCAGTTCAAAATCTAAATGTGGCAGAGGCACATTTAAATGTGGTGACATTTATACTTTAAATGCCTTTTACATCTCGTTGGCAAGTTTTATATAGAACATATGTACAGAAAGTAGATAGGGGCCATGGATGAAAATGCGGAGCAGGGAGAGGCGGCAGAGCCATTTGTAGGCAGAGTGTGAGCTACAAAAAAGGTGGAGAGGAAGAGAAAGCAATGAGAAAGAGAAGGAGAGCAATAGGGTCCAGGTTGCCTGGGCAGTAAATATACATCTTTTTTGTCCCTGAACACTTTTTTATAATGCAGCTTGTTCCCAGTCACCAGCTCACCCCTCTCCCTCGCATCCCAGGCAGTGCAGCATCACTCACATGTTGCCATTGGTCCAGGATGAGAGGGCGATACCGCAGGAAGAACTTCAGTGGGAAAGACTCAGGGTCAGGCCATGATGAGGGGTTTTGCCATGACACTTCCAGTCTTCGAGGGTTATTGGGCACAGGTTTGGCCACCACACTCTCTGGAGGGTCTGGCTTTACTGTAAGAGAAGAAAAGAGGGGGATTGGCAAAGCTTTGCATGTGGCATACTTCCTTTATACCCCTTGGCAAAGCTGTCTGGGCTTTGCACCATGTGCTTTCCAAGAGGAGCAGCCAACACACATCCTTCCCCCAAACTAATTAGATGCAAATCACCTTTTGTTGTCCAGGTCCTGGTATGGCTGTCCTGGCTCAAAATACCACCATTAAGGATGTGACAGCAATGGAGACACATGGAAACAACTGGGCCAGGGCAGAGAGCGTCCCTCCTACACAGGGAGGGCTAATTGGATCAGGATGAGTAGCACACCAAGCCAAAATCTTGCACTTCCCTCACAACTGCTGATTTCTGTGAGTCTGACACACATTCACGCCCACTTGCTTCACAATAATCTGGCAGGGTTTGGCCCTTGGGCTTAGGGCTGGGGTTTTGAGGATTCAAAGCATTGACACATAGTATTTACCAAAGGGGAAGGGTTGCCCTGGTCACCTTCCACCCCAGCTCTCTCTCTCTCACTGCCCTGCTCTGCTTTTGGGATATGGGAATATTTTCTTGCTACCTGACATGTATTTCAGGTGAATATTAATTGGCTGTGAGCTATGCAACGTGCTTTGATGTTGCTGGTACTTCAAGAGTGCCGGAAGCTCATCACAGACAGGCTGTGATGAGTGTCACTGCCTGTTGCAGAGCAGTCCTTGCTCCTTGCCAAGGGTTTGATCAAATCCTGACAGCTCAAACTCCCAATTGCAATAGCAAAGTTAAAAAATTTGTGTACGCCCATGCTTATCCTTTAATCATAGTCAGGAAGGAGCTGGACACACGGAGCTAGGCACACAGCTGTGCCAGAGGTGGATGAGGGCTCTCTGTGCACTCCAAGAATAGCAATGCACATGAGTCTTCCTGTCCTGGGAAGGCACTTAACCCTTTTCCAAGTCCACATGCAGGAAAGTGGATCCCTCCTGACCTGAAAATTTCTGGATTGAACAATGGTCCCCAGGCTCTGACTGCCTTTAGCAGAAGCCTGTCAAGATGTCAGCATCAAACTCCCCTCCCAAGGATGGAGGAAGGATGGATGGTGGGGCTGTGGGGAGCCCCCTTCTGCCTGGCAGAGCTCCTGCCCTGCAGTCAGAGGTCTTCTCCATGCTGACTCCAGGGTTCAGCTGCTGTGGGTTGGAAGTGATGCCCTCACAGGGGCTTTGCTTACCCTGAGAGAGGAAGGAGGTGGTGGGGAGTGAGCTGCTCCCTCACCACCTGAGACTGCCTGCAGCCCTGCCCTATGTGTGAAGGGCATCTTTCCCTCACTCAAATGGGATCAGGTGCTGATGCGCGGCCAGTCTGGGGCAAGTGCAGTCACATGTGAGCTGCTTGCTCACAGAATGATGGTGGCATTGCAGCAACTGTCCCGGCACTGCCACTGCTTGCTCTTCTCAGGAGAAACCAGCCTGTGATGCTTTGAGAACACACTTTCTTGTCTGCAGGTGAGGCAGGGAGGGTGCTGAAGTGAAGCTACAGCCCAGCTACCTTGGTGGGACCTGTTTCCCCCATGACATCGCCCACCATTACCTCTGTCTCCCAGCCTCCTCTTGCTCAGCTCCCTGGCACACACCCTGCTGCAGTCCTTTATCACCATCATCTTCACCACCACCCTGGCTTTCACCACCTTCCCTCTGTTACAGCGGGTGCAAGCAGGGCTGGATAGCTTCCTCCTTCCCAATGTCATTTCAGGCTCAGAGGGCACTCCCAGAGGCTCTGGCAATGGCTGGGCAACTGGTAAGCCTGACCACAGGTGCCTAGTGCCACCTCCCAACACCCACAGACTCCCCTCTGTGGCAGGATGGGGCACAGTTTTCCATTTACAGCTTTATCCTCGGCAGCAGGAACACTTTGCTGGGGCTGTGCTGTGCTGAGCTACTCCAGATGGCTCTGCAATTCCTCTGCTCACTTCGAATCCCAGAGCTGGGGCTGGACACCACTTTCCATCGACAGGGACTTGGAGTCCAAATGCACATGGAAAAGTATAAATCCAGCGTTGGCTCAGCAGGATGGGTTTGCAAAACAAAAGTCTGTTTGGCTGAACAAATGCAGATGACTGTGAACTGCAGCTCTGCAGCAAGGAAGTGGGAAGAAAAGTCCTGGGCTAGGGATGGATGCAATGGATACTCTCTGGGGTAATGCAGGGGGCCTGGCCCTAGTTTTTAGTATGCCAGCTTGAAGGCATGATTAAATTCAGTTGGGCATGGCAAATGTGCTTGGGCAGCAATGAGAAATTCTACTGTGACTGTTAAAGGAAGTCAGAAAAAAAATGCCCTGATGCTGAGGTGGGAGTCACCTGCCCATTTTGCAGGAATGTGACACCTAGACGCTCTCCTGTGAGTTGGACACTGTTGCTGGTGCACAGAGGAAGGCTGTTCGTGTTCCCAGCTGCTATGAGCCTTCAAACAACACTGCAGGTTAACAGGAAAACCAAAAGTCCCTGATTCCTCCTCATGTGTCCCCCATCCACAGGATTCCTGCCCAGGCTAGAGAGTACAGCAGGGCCAATCCCTCCAAAACCACAAAGCCAAAACTGTTCCTGCCATGTCCTTCCAAGGCAGCAGGGACACAACAGCCAGGAGAGGGGACCATAACTTCTGGCAGCCAGTCGAGAGAGGACAAACCTATGTCTCTTAGGACAGACCTCATCCTACTGTGCTCATCACGGGAAACAGCTGGGCTGGTCCCACAGGGGCCAGCTGAGGACTGAGGAAAGACAGGCTGTGTCCAGCTTTCTGATGGACCAGCTTTATGTGACCTTGAAGGAGTCCTTTATACCCTGCAGACAGGGACGAGTGCGCCTCCTTCCCCAGCCTTTGTCTGCCTCCATTCAGCCTGTACATGGTGAGGCAGGGGCTGTCTGGCTGTACATCAGCCAGCATAATAGAGCCCTGTCCTCACTGAGGGCCTGCAGGCAGTAACGTAATAAAAGCAGTAATAGTAATAATAATAATGGATGATGGGCATTAGGCTGAGTACTGGTTAAGCGGCTATAAAACCAGATGTAATATTATCCTGCAGAGCTAAGGGAGCATCATCAGACATTCCTGAGAAGGGGACTTGGCCAGGAGGCTACTCACAGCTCTTCCCGCTTCGTTTTTGGCTGCTGTGTCTAAGCGAGGGCTTGAAGTGCAAGAAGAGCATCAGGGAGCAACTTCTCCTTAAGGCGCTGCACGCTCACGCTTAACTGCAAGTCTTTAGCTATCCATTGCCCCTGGCTGTTGTCAGACATGTCTCAAAATGAATCTGGTGGTTCAGAAAGGCAGCTGAGACCCTGTGGCATGGAGTGGCCCGTCGCCCATCCCGTCTCTCCAACAAGCACTAAAATGGATCCCTTGTGGCCATTAAATATCCCCTGGCATTTTCCATGAGCAGAGGGATATTAAACTCCATGTCTTAGCCAAATGTCAGTCTACGTAATTTAATTCTGCCTTCCTAAGTAGTATGAATTGAACTGACCTTCTGCTTAGGCAACTGTATACCTGTGTTCAAAGACTCCAAATTTCATACTGACATGGGCATCATGCAGCCTCTCCGAGATGCTCTGCATCTTCATCGCCACAGAGCTGGAGTTGGAAGGATCAGATGACCTTCCCAAGGTCACACAAGGCATAGGCAGCACATTTGAGGAAGGTATCCACACCTGCAAGGCTCCATCCAAGGCTGCCTTCCTCCTTTTAATGCTGTGCATCCTCTCATATTTTTCCCCAGGACCATATGAGGAGAAAGGTGCTGAGGCAGAATGCCGATGTTGCTGTGTGGTGGTGCTGTCCTGGCTTTCCTGGGGGATGCAAAAAACAGCTCTTGGGCTGAAACACAAGTGAGGAAGGTGTGGTTGTATCCTAGTCAGCCAAAAATATTCCCATGCTGTTCCAGCCATCATGAAGGAGGTGGCAGCTCCTTACACACCACCTCACTCCTCCCTGGCATCTTCCTCTGCCTCCAGGTCCTCTTTCCTACAGTCCCTTTTCCTCCTCTATGAGGCTGGAGCCCTGATGTCCGTAGGGCTCTGCAGGACCTCCTCATACTCACCTTTATTAATATCAATACTTTTGCAGAAGATGTAATTATGAAAACAATTTGCAGGAGCAAGATGAGGAGGAAGGCAGTCTGGATCTCCTACCAATAGGAGATGGGGACCAGAGGGCCGGAAAAGCTTTTCCAATCATCATTGAAAATGACAATGCAGAGTGACCCTTTGCAGCTGGCTGCTAATAACTGGCACGACCGCCAGCAAGGCAGGGGCTCAGGACAGCAAAAGAAAGTACCAGTCATTTTCCACTCAATTAGAGACCATCTTCTGAGCAGCTGGGGAAGGAATTTTCTTCTGGCGACTTCAGAGATGGAGAAAGGAGTGAAGAAGCAAAACCAAAGGAGGTCACTCTTTCCCAGGGGCTTTTTGTGCTTGCCCAGGCTGGGTGGGTGGTCTGACCCAGCAGAGGGTCTTCTACCAGCTCAGATGGTGCTGGGAGGGAGAACTGCCTGCCCTGCACTGCTCTCTCCTTGGCTTTGGGTTGTTCTGTCCCCAGCAGGGCAAGAGATTGGGGCCATATGGCTGCCCTTTAACTTTCATGCAGAAGGTACGATGTTTTTCTCTAGGCTAAGGGCAAAACACAAAGCAGGCTCAGACAACCAGAGCCCAGGGATTTCTGGAGAAACATCACACAGGTCCTGGCTGACACTGTCTCTTCATTTTAGCAGGATGTGTGCAGATGTTGCAATGTTCCCACTCAGCATTTTCTCAGCGAGCCAAAGCAGCGGCTTTGCCCTGAGCCATAGGTTTTCCACCCTCCATTTAGCAAAGGGAAACCCAGAAAAATCTCCCAGATGAGAGCTCATCGGGCCAGCTGAGATCCCCAGAGAACCTGCTGGATGCTAGATCCACACTTCCAGCACTCCCCATGCTGGGACACTGTCCTGGATTGCAGCTGCAGAGAGGAAAGCTGGAACAGACACTGAAGCTTCAGTGAGGACCACAGGCAACCTGCCTAGCAAAACACAGCAATGCAGTGCACTTGTTTTAACACCAGCATGGTATGAGGAGAAGTTCCAGTCAGGGTAGGTGGCTGTTGTTCAGCAGCAGCAGATGCTGTAATGATCTGCTAAGCCTGTGACTGCCTGCTTCAGCACTCCGTCACCACCCTGTCTGTGCTGCTGATGCACGGCACCCATACCAAATCCTGAGGAGGAGAATTTCACAGTCATACAGGATATGGAGATTTTAAGGCTACTGGATACTGAAGTGGTTATGGGAGAGGGCTGGTGCAGGACATGGCCTCTCCTATTGGCATCAGCCCATCAGCACTTCCCCAAGTGCCATCCTGGAGCCAGGTGATGCCAGGTGGTGTGACCTCTCAGTGCACTGCTGAGACGTGCCTGGGCACCCTGCACCCTTCCAGGCACTTGTGCAAGAGGCAGCAATAGTACACCCATGCTAAGGGCTGGCCCGGGGCAGTGCTGGCCTCTGCTCACCACTCCTCCAACCTGGGCCGAGTTCAAACTGCTGCGCTGGATCCATCTTTGCACTCGTGTTGGGATGCCCGAGGCTTGCAGCTGGGTGTGCTTCCCCAGGGGAGCTGCCCTTGTGTGCTGGATGGAGGAGCGTATGTTTGGGAAGCTAGGCAGGGCATGGGTGGGATACAGATGTTACAAGAGGGTGCCCTGAACTCCTGCAGGAGGGAATGCAAGGAACTTGGAAAATGTTGCTTAATTGCTGTCCTGGGCCATGCAGGCTGGAGGTTACCTTCATTTTTAAGGAGTGTATCTTCCACAAACACAACAATTTCCATTTAAAGGCACCCAAGTGACTGAAATTCCACCACTTCCCTGCTAAGCTCCCTGCCTTGTTATCGGCATTCCCAATGCACTGATGAACACAAGACCACGGCTGCAGACACATAGCAGGACCGTCCCCGCTCCAAAGTTATTTCCCTGCTCTGTTCAGAGCTGGTGCCTTGTTTGATATTTTCCAGGATTTGGGGTACAAAGGGAAAAAACTGGTATAGCAGTGGAGCTCCTCTTCTTGCACTCCAGCACTTCCAGCTTCTCCATGCTGTGATGTGTAGCACATCAAAGGCAAAGACCAACCACTGGCTGCACTTTAATTATTCACTAATTTGTTTTTCAGGTTCAGTAATTGCCACATGCAACCAGAAAATTGTTTTCTGAGAGAACTCCATTCTCTCCTATTTTTCCTGTTCTTTGAGGATATCACAGCACCAGCTGTAATCCAGCTTTGGATGGTGGCAAAAGCTCCCTGCTTTGCTGTGTTTGGCACTGGATTGCTCAGTTCGTGCCTGCCCTTCGCAGTCAGGGGAGTATCTCTGCCATGGGTCTGGACATGGTTGGGAAGCATCCCTGTGGCACAGCCCGAGACATGGACACCCCAGTCCACAGGGCCTGCTGCTCCCTGTCCCACACTGCACAGCATCTCCTGTCCTGATGGGGCAGTGAACAGGTGCAGAAGAAGGAATAGGGTTTTTAGGAGAATATTAGGTAAGGGCTAGGGGGGACTTGGCTATAGGAGAGCTTTATCCTGACTAAGGATGGAGACATTTTAATTTCTCTTCCAATCCTAATTCCCATAACTCTGCTTCCAGCAAAAACACCAAACCTCTCCTTTAGGGACACTCGGAGGGGTAAGAATGGCAACACCATTTGGACCTCACAATTTTCACAGCTCTCTGCCCTAATACATGGCAGTTTTTTCCCCAGCATCCCAAACAGGGAAGAACTTGGCAACCATGGGCAATCTGGACCACTGGGGGTGGGACCATGCAAGACACCAGGCCACTGATGTGACCAGCATGGGGGCTGCCTGTGGGCATCCTACCTGGCTCCTCCAGGATGCTCAGGTGCCAGCAGGGCCCTGAGAATAGGAGGGGCACAGGGAGGATGCCAGAGTGGCTCAGATCCCATCTCCATGCATAGGCAGAATCTCCAGTTGGAGAGCCAGTCCCTTCCCTGCCCCATCTTCCCCGTGGATGCAATGCAGAGCAAACCAACCCCAACACTGCCCTGGAGAGGCCAGTTGCTGCCGTGGAAGTTACCTATGGCGAACTCGTCAAAGGTGAGAGTGGTGAAGTTTTTGCCCAGAGCATTCGTGACTGTCAGAGTCACCTTGTACTTCACTGTCGAGAAGAGCTGGAGGTATCTGATGTGACACCTGTTTTTGGGAACGGCATCCTTCTCACAGACCATGTCTTTTGTGCCATGTCTGGAAAGCAGAGGTGAGAAGAGCTGTTACCTGTGGATGCACCCAAGCTGCTGGAGGAAGGAGGCAGACTGTGCAACTCTGCATGCCCACTAAGACAATGGTCCCCATACACTTGCCCTTGCTGCAGATAAAGGGCTCCTTTCCTCCTGCTAGGGAATTGTGTGGGCTCCTGTGTACGAGGTTTTCTCCCAAGCCTACACAGAGGCTTCAGTGAATGTCCTCATGCTCGCCCCAAGGAAAGAATGGGACCCTGCTGGGGTTGGGTTTGGGTTTGGCCCTCCCATGAGAGGAACAAGGTCTCCTGATGGTGACACAAACCTCAGAAGATAAGGCATCAGCCTGTATAAGGGCTGTGACAGAACTCTGGCTCAGGGTGGGGAATGATGGCCACACCATGGCCATGCCATGGCCAGTTCTAGGTGAGAGACACTGCTGCTGCCCAACAACAACCAGCTTACACCAGAAAAGAGCATGGATGTGCCAAATGTGCCAAAAGCCAGTGGGCACAACATCACTACAGACAACTGGTGCAGAGAGGATGGTCTTGGGAAGCACGGAAAGGGGATCTGAGGGAGGGGGACTTTCCTGGTCCCTTCTAGGGAAATTGAAACTTTATTGGCACAAAGTCCTGATCCCAAACATCCAGTTTGTATGTCCCCAGAAAATCCTTCCCCACGCCCATTTTTGGGACACTGATACCATATGCTCAGCGCAGGTCAGACCCACTGCCCCAAGTCTTCATGGCACTACCTGAGACCTGCACAGGCTGCGGGGACTGAAACTCACCCTTTCTTCCCAGACACTTACATGACAGAGATGTTGAAGGAGTTGGGGATGTAGGTAGGAGTGGGCAGGTGCCAGCTGCAGTAGAAACCCTTTGGGTAGTTGTTGGACCGGCACATCAGCACTGGCTCCTTCGGGGGGGCTGCCAGGGAAAGAGAAAAGGTAATTACCTGCTGAGGTGGGGTCACTACCACGTTCTGAGCAGAGGGATAACCCTCCACTCTCAGCTGCTGCCAGACTGCGAGGGGAGAGTTTGCAAGGGGAGCCTGGCCTGTGTTCGTCAGATGCTGGAAGGATCTGGGGGTCTTTGTCCCATGTCTTCTGCTGAGGTCCTCCATGACACCTAGCTTTGGGCTGGGCCGTGCAAAACTCACCTTCTCCTTGGGCAGCTCACTGCTTCTAATGAGGAATGGAGTGATAGAGATGGTTTGCAGGTACCAGGGGAAATTGTCTTCAAGGCTGTGACAGAGATGTTGCTGATGAGGAGGAGGTGCTGCTCTCTTGACCCCATTAATCTACATGCTCACAGCTTTCTCTGCCACATCCCTGGGGAGTGATAAACTTATAGAGGGATGATCCTCCAAATGATCAGAGGTCACCAAAGGGAGGAAGAAGGACCACTGGCAAAATGAGGAGGAACAATGTGAAACCAGTGGAGAAAATCCAGCTCTGCAAGAGGACTAACAGTGTTAACACTTTTGGCATGGGGAAGAGCATCCCTGACTTTGCTGCACTGTCTCCAGAAAGACATAGAGGCAACAGGAGACAGAATGAGAACACCCAGTGGGAGCAGCCTTCCTCTGGCTTTGTCAGCTCATCCTAGAGGTTAGAGGCACAAGAGGATTTTAAACCCAGCGAAGTGTTCACACTGTACTTGGCTTTCCTGGATGCATGTGCAGTGCACTCTGCTTTTTGCAGGAGCACAGCAAGGGCTTCAGGAAAACTCTGCAAAATGCTGAGGGACAGTGCATGCGAAGAATGAGATATGATACCTTTGGGCTGATAAATTTTACCCTTGTTGTTAAAAATCTTACCTGATCTGACACCGAAGTCAACTCTTCTTGGTACCCAGGCACTTGCACTGATTGTTAAGAGCAGCACCCTGGCATAGTGCCTTTGCATAAAATACACCCTCTGGGCTGGATGTGCATCAGGATTCCCCTTGGAAAGGCTGTCTGATCCTGTGGTGTTCCCTCTTTCCCCTCCTTTGTTAGCCCTCATCCCCATCCATCCACTGTGAATATCCCAGGACGTGCTCTTCTCTCCAAGCAGGCGGTTTGAAACAAACCGAGGAGACCTGGCAGCCTCAGAGCCTCTTCAGCTCCACAGCCCGACTGTCACTGGCATGACATACGCGAGGGCACAGCTTTCTCGGGAATGAGCTCCAGCTGCGACTGGAGTTTACAGTCTACTACGGTCTACAGAGGGGAAACTGAGGCACAGGCTTTGCGCACCCCCGGGGCCCCTGGGGCAGGGCTTAGAGGGCGCAAGCAGTCGATAAGGGAGCCAAGTGCAGCAGAGTCAGGGAGCAGAAAGCAAGGAGGAGAGGGAGAGGGAAGGGAGGGGGCCGGCGGGAGGGAAGGCTGTGCCGCTCCGCTCCGAGTGTTCCTCCTAATGGCCATTTCAGCCTTCAGCCGACAGACGAAGGCCAGAGCCTGGTTAATGAGCCTCCCGGTTAAATTATTCAAGCAGACCCTCCACATCAAAACAGAATGG
>VXBC01006336.1:0-13350 GCA_013399945.1 Ploceus nigricollis
AAAAACCCAAAAGGTCTCCTCTAAAAGGCTGTAGCCACTAAGAGAATCTCCCCACAAAGACCATGCCCTGCAGACATCATTATATTTAATTACCATTTCTCTAACCATCATAATTGATATTTCCATAATCATTGGAGTGACACCAGCAATAGTTCTGAGGAACCACACTCAAGAACTGAGATCCTTTTTTTGGGAGTGTCTGCAGGGAGCCATCAAATCTGCATGGGGAGTGAAATATCTGAAATTTTCAGAGGCAGCTCAGCAATTTCTCATATTATCAGTGCAAGACATCAACAAAGATGTGGTGATAAGTCAGGAATGAGTGTCCACTCCTTTTGATGCCTTCCCAGCCTACGCCTGGACGCACGAGTTCCAGTTACTCAGGTGGACATGGGACTTGTACAGGTATTTTATGGGAGAAACGAGTTTATTCTAGCCCCTTAAGTGATCTCCAAGAGCCTGTTTGGCTTTGTTTTATGATAATAATAATCTTACGTGAAGCATTTAAAATCCTGAAGCTTAGAAGTCGTTCCTATAAAGGCCAGAGGCCTGCTGGGGAATGAGTAAAGATTTCATCTTTTGGGATTTTATAGTAGCCTCAGAAATGTCTCTGTTTTGTCAGGGAGGCTGAATATTCTTGAGTCAGGAGGCAACTAAAATATGTAATATGGATGTTTATTCTTATATGTAGACCTTCTTTAAAAAAAAAGAAGTTTAAGAAAGTTCTTTTTTTGGTAAAAATGTAAGAATAAATTAAGCAACCTTTTCTCATGGTTGATCCAGACACACTTATGGTGGTTTATGAGAAAGGGGACTCAAAACACATTTCAAATACAGTGAAAATTCTTTTCCTAGAACAAAAAACGCTTTCATTTTTCCTAGGATACATCTTGCTTAAGAGCCCTGAGTGTTGAACAACCCATTAAGAAATGCTGTCTCCAGTCCAGCTCTCTCAGCTCTTTCACACATAATTGCCTAATTGAAATAGGATCATTTATTAGCTTCTTTGCTTGAGGCTTCTGCAGCTCCAGCTCCTGCTCTTGGGCATCCTCCTTTGAATTGTAGCATTTACCTCAGCTAATTATAATGTGGTATCACTTGATAAAGTCAACTGAGATCATAATGGGAAGACACTGAAACATCTGCCAAGGTTGGAAAATTGGGTTTTTCTTTCTACTCCTGCCAAAGACAGGTTACCTGTAATTAGTTCTAATTTATAAATAAGTGCAGGCTGTACTTCTAAAAGGTACAATGTCATGCCTTGCCCCCCTTTTTAGAAACAAGTTGGGAATTATATATCTCAATCAACTGTATTCCTTCTCTGTGTCAGGAATAATGGCTTTGCCTGAGAATTTAGGGAGGAGAAAGAGAGTTATACAAGCAAAAGATTCATGGGATACCTGTCCCATGTGACAAAAAACAATGGCACAAGTCCCTAAAATGGAAATCAAGGGAGCTCCAAAATTCTCAATATGGATTATTTCTGTTGCTCTCTGAATCCTGAATATTTATTATTCAGGCATTGCAACTCATCTTCAAACCCCTTTGAATTTTTTTTTAATTGTTGTTACTTTTTAACACCAGCTGTAATTCTCAAATAATCCCAGGGCTCCAGGAGCTGGAGTTTTACAAACCTACAAGTATCCCAAGATGAGGAAAAGTGTGCTCAGATCTGCCTGAATTTACATCACATAATGAAATTTCTCGGTGTTCTTTTTATCTCTTTGGGGGTTTTTTAAGCCTTGTTTGTTCTCAAAGGATCCCAGAATTCCAGCCCATTTTGACACGAGCTGTGATCCCTAATAATGGTCTTTCCCAGGACAGGCAGAGCTGTGTGGGAGCACCAGGCTGGAACTCCAGAAGGGCTGGGATGGTTGGGATGCTCCAAAAAAAAGCTGTCTGTGGAGTTCAGGAGTGGAACAACTTCAGATCTGAAACCATGGCTTAACCAAGACTTGATGAAAGCAGCTTTCACTAACCCCCCCTGAATTCCTCCTGCCTGCAGTCAGTCCTTCCAAGCAGCCTTCCCCGATATAAATTCAGGAAGGAAAGAAAAGCCAAGGCACCTCGTGGCCCTTGATGTCTGACACTCACCTGCTGCCCAAGTGGGTGCCGTGGAGCAGCTCTGCAGCATCTGAGTGGGCACCACTTCTCATTTTGCAGACACCTCCCTGTTCTCCAAAGCTCTTCCCCATTTCCTGTGGCACCTGATACCCTTCCCAGGGCACACCCCAGGTTCTGGCCCCCACCAGGGTTTTCCTTGAGCAGCCCCAGCCTGAAGAGGCCGTGGAGGATGAAGTGCTGACTGCTGCCTCGGGTCTGGGCCATCCCCTGAGCTCTGTTTTTAGAAGGCTGTTGAAGATAAGCTGTTAGCAGGATGCTTAGGAGGAAAAGGAACAAAAAAAAAAAAAGGATGTAAAGGGAGGTGGTGGATATGCTGAGGAGGACACTGAGCTCCACAGCAATGCAGAAAACTCTTCTCAGAATGGCTGCTCCCTTGGTGGCTTTGTTTTCTCCTTCTGAATGCCTGAAATTTTGCACTGAAAATGGCAGAGAACATGGTTGCAAAGAGTTTTAATGATCTTATTGTACATGATGGCACTCATGCAGTCCAGGTCTCAGCTTTTCCCCTTTGGACTTTGTAAAGACCTCTTTCTGAGAAATCCCTCATATTAGAAACTGAGCCAGAGAACAAACAAATAACTACATTAAGATAGTTGGCTTCTTAAATTTCTTGACTCAGTCTGGAAATGGATTTTATGTGTGTATATGTGTGGTTTCTCTTCTCTTTCTTCCTTTTTTCTAACAGCCACTTTGTATTAAACATTTCATCACAGACATTTGGTCATCCTTTAGAAGCCTTTTGGTGAATACTTGCTGGTGCTGCAGTTTGTCCATGCAGAAAGACCAGGGTGAGTAATGAGAAAATAAACTTTCCCCTGTGCTGTTCTTCCACTTCTCTGCTTCTGCTGCTGTGGTTTCACCCAAGCCTCTGTAGCTCAGAGTTTGCTTCTATACCCTTGCAGAAGATGGAGAGTGATTCTCAGGAAATAAAAAGAACAATTCAGTCTCCTTGGTTTTGCTTTTTTCTGAGATTAATGATAGGTGCCCATCAGGAACCTGGGTTTGAGGCAGAAGTCTTTCTTTAGAATCCAATTAATGTGGGGTAAATTACAGACCAACTTTTACTCCTTTTGCCTGACTAACAGGGTTTATTTTAAAAGCAAACCACTAAACTTCAGCTGAGCCATCACCAGCCCAGCCTGTCCAAGCATTTGATAAATCTTTGTGTTGGGCAGGCACTTTTACATCATTACTCGAGGCTGGCAGCAGGCACTGAGGCTCCAGTCCCACAGAACTCCACAGGGATCCTTCAGAGCAGTTTTCTCTGGAAAATTTCTACTCTCATCAGCTCCAATATTGGTCTAATTGAGATGATTTGAAGTGTAGGAGCCTGGGGTCTTTCAAATCCTTTCAGTGAGCACTGAAATTTTCACCTGGGTGAGTTCTGAGAAACCAGGAACAGGTTCAGCATTTATGAATTTCATTAGATTAAGCTAAAAAAATAGGTCAAAAGCCCCCAGGGACACCATTTTGTTCTACAATAGGGATTAAAAGAACAGTGAAATACTCAACCAAAAATTGGCAGTAAGAGGTGAGCCTTCCCTTGCAGGACAGTTTGAAAAACAGGCCACAAACTCAATACATTTTCAGTGATATTCAGGCAGAAACCTGAATGCTGATTCACAAATATTCTGTCTTGGCTGGCTGTAAATCATTGACTCACATTAATTCCTCCAGCTCTTCAGAAATTAATTTCCACTTTAGTGCAACACTGAATCCCCCCAAAATCAAGAATGCAGCTTGATAAAAAACCTGCTAAGTGTGGATGTTAACTTCAATATTCTCATTGTCAGCTCTGTATTACTGACAGTAAAGTGCAAAGCGTTTTGCATTTTTGTTCAGAAGCAGCTGATGTGTGTTGGGTGGGGAGGTCTCCGTGTGTGTGACCATGGATGGGCTTTCTGGAACGTTTGGTGCTCTCCAAGGGAAACTACAAGGGATGGAGGGACAGGACACGGGGGAATGGCTTCCCATGGACAGAGGGCAGGGATGGGTGGGATATTGGGAAGGAATTCCTCCCTGTGAGGGTGGGGAGGCCCTGGAACAGAATTCCCAGAGAAGCTGTGGCTGGCCCTGGATCCCTGGAAGGGTCCAAGGCCAGGTTGGATGGGGCTTGGAGCAGCCTGGGACCATGAAGTTGTCCCTGCCATGGCGGGGGTGAAGCTTTAAGGTCCCTTCCAACCCAAACCATTCCACAACTCTCTGATTCTATTCCATGATCCTTCCCTCATCCTCTTTTGTCCTCCCCTCACTCCTTTGGGTCTATCCCTGCCACAAACCCCTCAGGACCGAAATCACCTCACGCAGGATTTCGCACCGCGCTCACCCACGAATTCCCCCGTCCTTGTCCCCTCTCCACAACCCAACACCATGATCACACCAAAACATCCACACAGGACCCAAAAATCCCCCAGGATTTGCAGTTCAGCCGTGTCCATCCTTTTGGGGAGGGAAGAGTGGGCACCACCCTGGCCCAGGCCGGGACAGGCCGCGTTCCAGCGCTGCGCCTCCAGCGCTGCCGGGAGTTTTGCTGGGATTAACCCAGCCACTTGTTTATTCCCTGGGTTAATTTCACACGCCGAGCACCAAGCTTGTGTTAATTATATGATTTACTGGGCTGTGTTTCTTTTTTTTTTTTTCATTGCATCGTAAAAAAAAAAAAAAGGTCTTGAATAAGAACTCTTGTTCTGGTAAATTTTTGCTTGTTTGTGAACGGCCTGGAAATAGTTAACAGCAAGCACGTCCTCTGGGCCAAAAGGGACTGGAAGGCTCAGATTATTGCCTTATTTATTTTATTTTATTCCTAATTAACGCTTTATGAGCTCTGAATATGTTTACAGAAGCACATGCTGGAAAGGGCACATGGACAAACAGAATTAAGAGCCATTGGCTGCTCCACAGCGTGCCCAGATTAAAATATCACTCAGCAGTCTTGTGCCTTTGCTGGAGGAAGCTGGACAGGCCCATTTACAGCAGCAACGAAAGTTCACCTGGACAGTTTTACTTTCTAACCCAAGCCCAAGTGTTTGGGAGGGAAGAGGAGGGGGGAAATAAATCCACCAAGCAGCATTTGCAGAGGGAGCTGTGGAGCCGGGGCAGTTTGTTCCCTCATCCCAGCTCTTTGTGGATTCAGTAAAATTAAAGTTAAATGATAAAAATGCCAGGCATTTTGCACAGCAGCTCCTGAGTGTGGTCTCCTGAGATCAAAGGGAAGATGCTTGAACTCAGATGCCACCCAGATCTGTCCAGTGGGGCAGGGAGAGGCTCCAGCCTGACCCCGCTGAGGAACAGACCTGGGCTTGTCTCTGTGCCCTGAACTCGTCCTGCTCCAGGTTCCAGACTGAAATAAACATTGCCTGGCAATAACCTGGCTTGGTTTTATTCGAGTCCATGGGTAAAGCTAGGAAAATGTTCATGCTTTCCAGCTCAGGATGAGCTCAGGGCCTGGATCAGCCTTTTCCAGCCTCTCTCTCTCTGAGCTGCTGAGGAATTCCCACCTTTCCCCTGAGCCCACATTGCCCTCCTGCTTCTGCAGCAGCAATATTGACTCCTTTTTAACAAATCACCTCTCTCTTTCCCCCAGGATTTGTCTGCTGCTCCCACTGGCAAATGCAAGAGCTCTGGGTCCTATCAACCAATTGCCCATGGAGAGTTTTATTGCCCTTTTCTTTAGCTGCCAAGGGAAAAACTAAGGCTGTTTATCAGAGAACTGCAAACACTCAGTGCTCCAAGAAATGTTAATATGATGCCCTTGGGATAAACATTGCTTCAATGTGTTTTTAAGCTGTCCTTTACTTTCTTTTGGAGAAATAAAAATAAATATATTACTAAGAAACAGAATGATTGTACAGCATGGTTAAAATCAGAAATAATCTGGTGGTAGGGAAAAAAATCCTCACATTTTTCTCTCAAAATACATTTTAATTGGGAACAGAGCAGTACAGAGATCTAGGTGCAGATAAATTAAGTTTTCCTGCCTTCCTAGGGCGCAACAGAAAGATTTTATTGTTGGCTAACATCTTTTAGTACTTTAATTATCAGAACAGAAAAGTGCTCCATTACTCCTTGCACAAAAACAAAACCCTAAGTGAATTATTCATCCATAATATCTGAATTCCAGCAGGAGAAAGCAGTGAGAGGAGTTTAACTTGCACCTAGAACGATGCTGAAAATCTGTGAGAGCTCCAGGTCCAAATTGCTTTGGTGTCCCTGAGTAACTCAGGGATTATTTCTCAGCTCTTCAGACCTGTAGGTGTTTTCTGTCTCTCCATTCCCTTGTGAATCCCAGTTTTAGGGCCAGGCATGGCCCATATTCCCCAAACATGAATGCATTACTACTGCTGGGTGTTTATTATTTGCATGGCTTTCCCTCCCTCCGAATTCTCACGGTTTCCTGAGTCAGCACAGGAGGAAGGTGGGAATGCCCTCGTAAGCAAATTGTTGCTTCTCAGCGTTATTTTTACTGCTGAGGTGCCTTTGCTGACTCAGAAGAGCCTCATAATTCTGCCTTTTCCACTTAACCACCATCCTTCCAGTCAGAGCTCTCCTGCAGAAGGAAATTAGAGGGGGGAAAGCACCAGCAGGAGATGTGTTGTTTATTTATATAAAAAAGCAATGATCATTCAGCTGTAAATAAACACAGGATCCTGATCAGCCACGAGGTTCAGCCACTCCATGGCCACTCTAGAGATAAAGGAGAGCTGATTCTTTAGCCAGAGGTTCATCTGCTGTGGCAGCAGCTGCACACACTGATAGCCTTTTTCCTTTCCATCACCACAGAATCCACAGAATCACAGGGTTGGGTTGGAAGAGACCTTCAAGATCATCAAGTCCAACCCAGCCCCAACACCTCAACTGAACCCTGGCACCCAGTGTCACATCCAGGCTTTAAACACACCCAGGGATGGTGACTACACCACCTCCATTCCAATACTTTATCACCCTTTCTGTAAAAAACTTTTTCCTAATATCCAACCTAAATTTCCCTTGGTGCAGCTTGAGCCTGTGTCTTCTGGTTCTGTCAGCTCCTGACACAACCCCAGCTGAGCACAGCCACCTTTCAGGGAGCTGTAGAGAGTGAGGAGGTCACCCCTGAGTCTCCTTTTCTCCAGGTTCCACCACGAGCTCATCAAAACCATTCATCTACTGGCCAATATTCTGCTATTTCAGCTGTCTCACTAAGCAGCAAAACCTGCAGGTGATGGTGGATTTCCAGACAAGGAGAGTGGGGGGAAAAGAAGAAAAAAATCCCTTGGAACTGGTTTCTGTCAAAGGGTGAATTAGAGTGTGGCATAAACAAACAGCCCAACACATTCTCCTGTTTACATGGGACCAGAGAATGTTTGTAAGGCTGAGTCCTGAGGGAGACACTCGGAGTAAAAATGTCCAGACTTCCCCTGCACCAGGTCCAGAACTGCAGGGGGAAAGGGAGGGAACAACGAGTGCTCTGAGAAAGGAATTGTGCAATAGGAAATTGCTGTTGTTCCATTTTGCACCATTTTGTGCAAATGTGCTGCTGGGAGGTTTTATTTGCCTGCCTGGAGACAGTTCAGCAGATTTCTGGAGGTTTGGGTGCTTCCATAAGGGTGAAAGAGGTGCTGTAGCTGCCCCAAATTTGTTTCTTCTTTTTCCTTCTTCTTGTTGTCTTGGATTCTCAGTTTCACAAAGAATAAGTCCAGCTTTTCATAGAAAAGCAATTTAATTCCAACAAGCTTTTACCAAGTGGAAGTGAGTCCTCCTGCTTCTGTCTGGGGTTGTGTTCTTGAAGAAATTTTTTGACTTATTGGTCTGCCTTGCTATTTGGAGATATTGGGCCAATTACCCATGAATTCCATGGATCAATCCCTATGAGTTTCCACTATCACAAATTCAAAATACAGACAAGGTGGCTTTCTCTTCTAAGAGATCTAAAGGTCTAAGAGCTGCTCCAAACTCCTTTTCTCCTATTCCTGGAATTGCACCAAGCAGAGGCTCTGGAAGCCACAGTTTGTCCATGATCAGCTCCTGAGGCTGCCCAAGGAAAACCATCCCCTTTCTTCAGGGATTAAATAGATTTTCCTGTGGTTTGTAATTGAGCCTGGAATCAGGAATTCAGTCTGGAGGCAGCCTCTTACTCCTGATTTCATTTTTCACTCTGGAGTCAGGGTCTGCACGTCAAACTCCAGAGTGAAAAAATCTGTGCAGACCCTGACTGCAGAGCTTGAAACTCCAGCAGAAAGTTCAAGGAAACATTTGGAAACGAGGATTTCTCAGCTAATGGTGCTTATTTGGACCCCCTTTGATCAAGGATAATGGTGCTTAAAAGAGTATTTGTATAGAGAGTTTTTAAGTGGAAATCATATTTAATGCTCCCATCGATGCTTCTTAAGGGAAAAAATCCCACACAGCAGGGACCTGGAGGTTTCCTGCCCTGCTCAGAGGTGGAATTTTGTGCTTTGCTATTTATTGGCTTGCTTTGGTGCTCTCAGATGGAAACATTATCAGCCTCATCACCCCGGGACAGATCAAAGGCAGCAGCTCAGGCTCCTCCCCGGGGTGAAGATAAAGTGCTGCACTTGACCTGTGCCTGGAATGTGGGATGGGGTCAAAATGCAATAATAATAATAATAATAATAATAATAATAATAATAATAGTCCTCCTTCCCTTCCACCTCTGCCTTTGGAGGCTCCTGCACTGAACAAGGCAGGGATTTGTGTTCCTTTCAGACATTTCTGCAAGTAAAATGTAGGAGAAGCTGGATGATCATTGCTTTTTTCCTTCTACCACAAAGACCTCCTTTTCTGCAACTCAGGAAAATTCAGGAAGAGACAGACACTGAGCACCTCAATATCCTTTTAAATTGCTGCCTCCCAGACTTTTCCTTCCAACCAACAAAATAAGCATCTCTTCCCACCGCAATATTTCCTTTTTTTTTCTTTTTTCCTTGAAAACTTATACTGCCTTTAAAGAAAAAGGGCTGTAGGACTGAAGGGAGCTGTCTGTTCCCAGCTCAAACAGCAGTCTCCGCTGTCTGAGCGATTTTAGGAGTTTTTCCAGCCCACTGCTGCTGCCTGAGCTGGTGACCAGAGGCAGTGGGAAGCACAGCAGGCAGCTCTGGAGCAGTGGAGACACAATCCCACCTTCCCTGTCACCCTGCAGCCATCACAGAACCCCTCCTCCAGCGCTGCCTCTGCCTTTTGTTGTGCTTATGAGCTCCAGGGCTCTGTTCCTCTGCAGTAAATCACTCCCAGCAGCCCCCAAAAGGAATAATTTGGGCAAGTCCTGCTCCAGCAGGTGTCTACAGACACCTTTGTGGGTTGCTTCTTCTACTTCCTGAGCATGAGAAGCTCCCATTTCAGCTCCTGAGCTTATTGCAGCTCCTGGGTACCTGCCTGACCTAATTTAGAACGCTGAGAGCTGCACTGATTCATCTCCTCAGGAAATTTGGGCTCTCCAGGCTTGGCCAGCAGTACCTGTTTCCTCTGAATAAGCTCTGGCCAAAACAGAAATGGTCCTTTCCTGGCATTGCTGTTGTTGCTCAAGAGCCTCAGAGCTCCTGCAAAAGGGAGAAGTGTTCAGTGCTGGCCACAGTGATGCAGGAATAATAATAATAATAATAATAATAATGCAGAATACAGGTAGCTCTGAAAGGAAAGCCTTAAAAATGTGTGGAGTTAAAAGGTGGCCTAAAAACCTGCACTATTTTAGCACCATCTCAACTCCCTGCCTTCATCCCTGTGATCCCAGTTTTATCAGGAATCAAGGCAAGCAATGCCATTAGAGTTGTCATTTGTTTGCTGACAGAGCCCCAAGATACATCCAGGGGAAGAGAAATGAGCAATAAACTGATTTCTTGCTGCATTTTGAAACTACCTGAACCCAAATTTATCCAAACCACCCTCCCTGACTCTGGGTTTGAATGCAGACATGAAGAACTTTTCCAGACAAAGGGTCTGTGTTATCTCAGCCTGTCTGTGCTCCCACCTGGTGGAACACAGACGTGGTCTGAGACACCAAATCAGGGCTGCAGATCTACCTGGGAAATCACCTGTGGGAAGGGCAGGCTCAGTGCTGCTGCCTGAAAGGTTTATGTGGATTTATTTGGGTTTATTTGGGTTTATTTGCATTTATTTGCTTCACAGACACTTTCTGTGTCCAAGCCCATCTTTCTCACCAGGAAGAGGCACTGAGGAACACAAACACTCCTGGCAAAGCAGCTGCCAGGACCTGACTGAAGCACTCCTCATTTGCTGTTGGTGTTTTGCTGAATTCTGACAAAGCCTCACCTGCCCCACTGCAGGTTTGTGCTGCCTGGGCTGCTCAGAGGGATGGGTGACCAAGGGACAACAAATCCACTGGCCAGACTGGAATAATTCAGGGTTAAAAGTAAGAAATGTCCTTTTTTGTGTGCCCTGCTGCCCATCCCCTGGTCCAGAGGCTGAGCCATCCCTTCCTGCAGGGCACTGCCAGCTTGGGATGGGCAGGGCAGGAGGATTGCTGATCCCTGGGAAGGGAAGCCTTTCCCCAGCCCTTGGAACAGAGCTGATTTACCTGGATTACCTCAATCTTTTAATTACCCTGTGTTTTCCCTCTCAAAGCCATGGGTCCAGTTTATCTGGCTGTGATTCCTGGGTTATTTTCCTGATTCTTGGCACCTCAGAGCTGCAAGTCTGTGCCTTTCCTGCAGGACAAGGAGAGGTGAACTTTGTGTCTTGGCTGCTGCCAGGGCCATTATGGAGAATTTGAGGTGATTCATTACTTAAAGACTTCTGGGCCCATTCCCCAACCTTGGAAGGAATTCTGGGCACTCTGCCTGCTCTACCCAAATTTGTGGTGGTTTCCCAGAATGCAAAATTGAGCACAAGGCACATCAGGGTGTGCTCTGAGAGGATAAGTGAGTTGGAAGGCAAAGATTCTTTTTTGTCTCCTAATTCCTTTGTCTGGTGTTTCTTGACAAGGTAACCCAGCGCTGGAAATAAATTGAATTTACTGCAGCCTCACATAGGAGTGGAATTGTTTTATTCATGTGCTGTTTGTGGCCTTAAAGAACCTTTTTGCTTTCATGGATTTGTATAAAAATTCCTGGCTGGAATGGTGTCAGAGATGAACAGGATTTACTGCTGCAGCTCTTGTGGTCAGAACTAATTACCAGCTGCATTCTCTCAGATCTTAACTGTGCCTCTGGATGAAGAGATTCAGACAGAAATTTTGTTCATTTGCTTGGCTTGGGGTTCCCATCTTCAAGGTGGAAAATGAAAATTAACCTCCAGCAGAGGAAAAAGCCTTGGAGAAAGTAAAATTTGTTTTCATAGAGAGAAATGCTGCTGAAAAACCAGCAGCTTGTGGAACTGCTGTAGATAAGGAAATTTTGCTGGTGGCAGTAAGAGAGATGGGCTGAGAAGGGCAGGTTTGGAGTAAATAAAATTGGAATTAACTTGGAGCAGAGCATTTGCTTACCTGAGCCACTGGGATGCTGAGTGACCTCGAGGTTTCAGCACATTTCTAGTTGTGAATTGTCACTTTGTTCATTTAAAAGCAGGCTGAACATAAAAAGCTCTTTTTTTTTTCTTAATTCATATATGACAGCAGATCATCAGTCCATTCATGGACATGCCTGGACAAAAACTTCCTGGGATGACCTGTGATGAACTCCAGTTGATTTTGTCAGGTATTTATTGGCCATTTGGAATGGTCTGCAGGAGAGGAGAGGAGTGTTTTAGAACTCATGTCACACTCAGCACCAGCCAAATACAAGTGGCAAAGTCCAACCTCCTCGGTGGCAAAGCTCCAAGCAGATCTGAGATTTCTGGGATGATTTTTCTGCATTTTGAAGCGACTGTGGCCTTTTGTTTATCATCAGTTTTCTCCTTCTTCACTTCAAAACCATTCCACTGATCCTTTAAAATTCTTGTATTCCATCAATTCCCAGCTGCATCTGAATTCCTCACAGCTCCCAGGGACACTGGGAACAGGGATATTCCTGCCTAGGATGTGATCAGATGTGCCAAGTTTTGAAATCCATTTCAAAGCAATGACTTGTGCTGTGGAAAATTTGCCTTTTTCCCTTTATAATCAGTGTTTGCACTTGGGAAGCTCCCTTTTAATCTCATATCCCAAGCAGGAGATTCTTGGAGTTGTGATAATTGGCAGTGGCAGCATAAAAGAGAAAATGCCTTTTTTAAAAAAATAGNTATTTATTTATCAGGTTTAGGATTGAAAGTGGCATTTTGCTAAGAAAGAGATTAATGTTATTCCTTCAGTCAGGCAAAAGCTCTCAGCCTGTACAAAACCTTTGAATCACTTTTAACTCATTTTTTTAGAAGAAAAGAGATCCTCTAATGCAGGAAGTTCTGCTACAAGATTAAGGGAAAGATCAGGTATTTGTCTTTAGAGGTGATTTATGTGCTTTGGGAAAGTTGAATTTAAGTCAGAAAACATTTGTACATTCATTCTTTGGTGCAATAAAAGCAAGATTTTTTTCTTTCTTACAAGGAGGGATCTGAGTAATCTCAGCCTCTCTGCTCTGGGTACTTTCATTTCCATTCTTCTGGATTTTAACCAGGATTCCCCATGAGGGAACTCTCCTGCTGCATGAACTGCCTGGCATGATATGGATGGGAAGTTTCTCCTCAATATCAGGAGAATAAATTTTCATGTCTGAATTTCTAGACCAAACTTCAAATGTCTTTTCATCTCTGTATTCACTTAAAAGCACAAACTTCCACTGAAACACCTCCCACTCACTCACAAACCAGCTGAAAATTACAATTTAACAGGGAAATGTCAAGACCAAGCTGATATTTCCTTTTAAAAAAGCCCATTTGGAAAGGTTTGCTTAAAACCAAATGTTCCCTAGGGATGCTGAAGAAGCTGAGATCTGAATCTCAGCTACAGGACACGTCCAAAGAAGATTATCCCAAAGGAAATTGGTGGCCTTTTTGGGTTCTCTTTTGGAGAACCTGTTTGGAACTGGCTAGGTGAAGTTTATAACTATGAGTACCCTTATTTTAATTTAACATTTTGGCTTTTTCTCCAGATACTGGGATGAGACATCACTGGAGAGTAATGTAAAACAGTTAAACTGACAAGTGCAAAAGCCGCTTATATTGTATATGAAAAATAAGGAAATATTTCTGTCTTTTTCTCCTTTTGTCTTTCTTTCATTTTCTTTCTTTCTTTCTTTCTTTCTTTCTTTCTTTCTTTCTTTCTTTCTTTCTTTCTTTCTTTTCCTTCCTTCCTTCCTTCCT